>CM042160.1:55802834-55807834 GCA_023376005.1 Doryteuthis pealeii | reverse complement strand
ATAAGCAACACCAGATAATCAGAATTTACATTTTTGCATTTCATCTTGAACGATTTTGACTGTCTCATTTTTAACCAGAGGGTGTTGCTGTTGTATACCCTTTCTTTCCTTACTTCTACTCTTCTGCTCATCTTTGGTATCTTACGTTCTTCTCCTAGCGTCTGGACCTAGTCTTTCCCTGTTTTTGCTGGTTGGTCCCTTGATTCATTTCTTCTTCTAGGTCAGTCTTCTTGCCAAGACATTCATCAACCGCAAAACCATATTATTTATGTAAACTTTTATTTACTTAACTAAACATATTTCTCTAACAAACAAAACGCGCGTGTGCAGTGAGCTGCAGCTAAGGCAGCATATCTTCTCTGCCTGACGCCCAAGCTGAAACTGAAGAGCCAACCATGTCCCACGTGACTTCACGTATTTCGCGGGCTTTCTGTAATATTCCATGGAAAGTCCCACCCGTGATATCAAAAGGGGCCATCCCTTCAGAAATACAGGGGGTTGACAATAATCTATGCATAGATTATATAACATTGCAAGATGATAATGGTCGGACGATTAAAGAACAAGCGTATTGATATATAGAAGATAAAGGTATTTTTTCTAAGCTATTCTGTGTCCTGGGTATGACATTAAACTGCATCAAATGAAGTTCCAATTTTGAGCTTTGGGGTGTGTGGAATACCCCTTCATCGCTAGTACTCCCAGTTCCACTTTTACTCGGAGTGCCATCTATGAATTAAATAGAAAAAAATGGGTTTAAAAAATTGCGTTTGCCAAAAAAAATTTTAATGACCCATCAAGGGTGAATAAAAAACGTCTTCGGTATAAAATAATCCAGCAAGGGTTGACATGCCATAAAATCAAACCAACCAACTAATCAACCAAGCGGAAAATATTATAGAATAAATCAATGTCGAGGAAATAATTTTGTTACTGTACGAGCAAGGTGTCCCAGTGTTGCCCGGGGGTCACCGTGTCGTAGTGTATAACGTACTAGACTGCGACATTGTATTAAGCGAGTTCGCACCCCCGTCGTGCCATTACGCTCATTTTGAGACTAAAAACTTTGGGAAAGGTATGAAAGCCGTCATACCCCCAGCTATGGGGGAAATAGTATCACTATTCTTTTTTTTTCTCTAAGGGTGGCTTTGGTACTAAATAACCAAGATTCATATGTCATTAAAAAATCTTTACCCCCCACTTCTAAATATATTCTAAGATATGAAAATGAATTATCAAACTAGTTGAAACTTTGGAAATTATTTGGAGGCGTAGTGGATAACTTGCTGGGGTGCACCATCGTAGTAAGAGAGTTCCCACCCCAGTCGTACCATTACGTTCACAGTGCATTTCGGATTTTGTTGCCCTAAAAAACGCTAGGCGGTGCCTGCTGAAAATAAAACGAACAATTAAAGAGGCGGGGTAAAATATTTACAATTACTTGTCGATAAAAAAAACTTCGGGGGTGTTAAAATATCGCTTTCATATCGCATTAACTTTTCGGTAAAAGCAAGCTTCAAACCGCTAAGCGGTTCATAACTAACACGGTTCATATTTTCAGCAGGCGCCGCATAGCGTTTTTTAGTGCGGGAGTCCAGGACGACAAAATACGAAATGCACCACGTTCACTTTTAGACTAATACCCTAGGGAAAGTAAGAACTTGGGAATCCAAGGTTTTAGTATTGCTGGTTCAGATTTGGCCCAGAAGTTGTTTTTTTAAATTTGTTCACAGATTACAAAATAGAATGATATGTTGGGCAACGGCCTCTAGGAGTAAAATTGAAAAAGAAATGAGATACACTGACAGATTTCCAATGTAGAAATTTTTTTATGAATTTAAAAAACATTATCTACACCTAGATCTTGATGTGTTTAATTCCGTTATAGCGATTTGACTATATATCATTTACACCTAGATCTTGATGTGTTTAATTTCGTTATAGCGATTTGGCTATATATCATTTACACCTAGATCTTGATGTGTTTAATTTCGTTATAGCGATTTGACTATAATATCATTTACACCTAGATCTTGATGTGTTTAATTTCGTTATAGCGATTTGGCTATATATTATTTACACCAAGATCTTGATGTGTTTAATTTCGTTATAGCGATTTGGCTATATATTATTTACACCTAGATCTTGATGTGTTTATTTCGTTATAGCGATTTGGCTATATATCATTTACACCTAGATCTTGATGTGTTTAATTTCGTTATAGCGATTTGGCTATATATCATTTACACCTAGATCTTGATGTGTTTAATTTCGTTATAGGATTTGGTTATATATCATTTACACCTAGATCTTGATGTGTTTAATTTCGTTATAGTTTGGTTATTGTGGTTGGAGCGATGCACCGTGTACGGTTGGGTAATTACAGAAAAATGCTGGAAATTTCAGGATCTAAGTTCTGATGAGAGGAGGTTTACAGTTATTTCTTTGCGGAGGACGAACAACAAAATTCTAGATTGATCGTTTCAGCACGACTCTCATTCTAAACAGAATCCCTTTTTTGTAATTCGTCCAAGCTTTCTCTAGCGCCATCAAATTGACGGACTGATTGCCTTTTGCGACGCGTTGCATGCCGGGTCGTGTGGGTTACGGCTACTGGAAGTAGAGACAGACCAAGCTGGGTACATCAGTTATTGTTTTCGTCTGCCCGCTTTTAAATACAGGTAAAAAGCCGTTACCAGCCGAGCCTCCAACTCTCCAATGTCACGTCAAGTCATATCACGTATGCTGATTGAATCTTGTTGGGGAGTAATCATGAGATTCGGACGGAAATTCCGTTACATTCCGTGGCTTTTCGGGTTTTTCCGTTTTCATATTGTTTTTCTCGTTTTTTTTTTATTTGTTTTTTTTTTCCTATTATGTCGGAATATACATGTGACAGCATGTTGATTATTGCACGATATCTTCTTTTCCACCATCATATCGACTGGCTTAGAATACGCTGACTGTATCCCCTGGAAATGGCTATGCTAACCCACAAAAAGATAAAAAAGGGATATCTTGAGTATGACATTAAACTGCATCCTGTGGTGAGGTTCTGGTTCTGGAAATCTGTAGAGAGCAGACGTCCTCTTCATTACTGAGATAGATTGATAGATTGATCGATAGATATGGCTAGACTGAGAAACATATATACATATATATATATATAAATATTTAATTTTCTTCCGTTGGACTCATGAAAACACTTTATATATATATATATATGTGTGTGTGTGTGTGTGTGTGTATACATATATATATATATATTATATATATATATATATATATATATATATATACAGAGAGAGAGAGAGAGAGAGAGAGAGAGAGAGAGAGAGAGATGGCTAAACTATCTATTTTAGTCTGTTCATATCTATTTGTCTATCTATCTGAAGACGATAGACAGATATACACACACGTATGTACACACACAGAGACACACACGCGCACGCACGAACACACACATACACACTTCCTCCTCCTCTTCCACACACATACACTCCCCTCCTTCTCTCTTTCGCACACACACACACACAAAATATATATATATATATATATATATATTATATATAGAGAGAGAGAGAGAGAGAGAGAGAGAGAGGAGAGAGGGGAACAGAGAAACAGACTAAAATAGATATTAACACGCTGAGATAGATAAGTACATATGGATAGAGATAGATAGATAGATAGATAGATAGGAGGAAAGAAAGAAAGAAAGAAAGAAAGAAAGAAAGAAAGAAAGACATGAAATTACAATGAGTCTATACAGATAGATAGATAGATAGATAGATAGTGAGTCTTACTGTATCACCAGATGGCCAAAGACATAGAAAATCTCATAGGAATATCACCTACTTTTCTCGAATGCACTTTGTGTAGCCAGTTTCAAAATCGATATTGCCCTTCAATCTATGTGACAGATTTATCTTCCCTTGGAGTCGATCTAAGTGGTAGATTTCGAATTTGATAATCAGAAGAATTTCGGCTCTATTCTTGTGACGTCTCCACAAGATATTCGGGGACACAAAGATCTTTCCATTGAAATGGATTGGCAGATGTGTCTCAATGTGTTGGCAATCCCCAATCTTGGTCTCTTTAGATGACTACATTAGATTCGCCTCCCATGGAGAATGGCTAAAGCAAATCCGAGCACTCGGAGAGATATTTGTGGAAGGCCGATAAATGGGATGGGTCGTTTTATTTGAGAACAACTGGTCGAATATTTTTGGGTATTTTTCTTTAAAAGCGTTGCCATTCCGCATGGTGGGTGAAGGTGAACCAAATACCCGACCTCAGAAGGAACATCGTTTTTATTTGCATTTTCTGTAATTTTATCTTGTAGAAATTAGAAGTTAGAAATATAAAAGGGATATTGACTTTTAAAGACACCCTGTCATGCATTTCCTTTTTTCTTTCTTTCTTTTCTTTCTTTATATATACTAGCAAAATAAAAAAACGTCCTCCGAGCGATGTAAAAATAATTTTTTTGAAAGATATTGCCTGTGGGGTGGGAGTAAAAAATTCAATGTCAGCGAGTTTGTACCCTAAGTAAGTAAAATCATCAAATTCATTAAAGGATTAAAAAATAAAACAATTTGAAATGTAAACTTTAAATATGTATTAAAATAAAACAAACTATATATAGATATATAATACCAGTCATGTATTTATTAAAACTTGTTTTAAAAAACAATGAGGACTGTCTAATGTTGCATGCTCAAATTTTGAGTGTATTTATTCTATGTTATGACGATTTCGGGTATAGTGACGTAACCAGTGACGTAGTTTCTGTTACAGACAAAAACCGGAAGCGAATCTACATTATTAATACTAGTACAAAATAAAAAACGCCCTCCGGGTGATGTAAAAAAAGATTTTTGAAACATATTGCCTGAGGGGTGGGAGTAAAAAATTCAATGTCAGCGAGTTTGTACCCTTAGTAAGTAAAATCATCAAATTCATTAAAGGATTAAAAAATAAAACAATTTGAAATGTAAACT
>CM042160.1:55767834-55795334 GCA_023376005.1 Doryteuthis pealeii | reverse complement strand
AGAGAGAGAGAGAGAGAGAGAGAGAGAGAGAGAGAGAGAGAGAGGTAGACAGATGGAGATGCATAACTTACTTTCTTCTTCGCCTGTTTGGCCATTCGATCGTCTAGCTTCTATTTCTAGGTTCTTGTTGGTTGTTCATCTTGATTCATTTTCTTTCTCGGCCGATCTTCTAACTAAAGCATGCATCAACCAATAACGCCATACTGTTCTTTTAAAAACCTTTTATTTACTCAACTAAGTTTCTTTTCTTACTAACTAACACACAACGCGCTGAGCTGAGTCAGCCGAAGCAAACGGGACGTCTACCCTGCTCTAGATATCGGCTCGAACTGAGTAACTAATTCAAAATCACGTGACGTGTGAGACTTCAACTGTCAGTAATTTTCCATCCCTGCAGAAATGCAGGGGGTTACCAATAATCTATGCCACCACATAGATTATGCAACACCACTGTTTTAGGTCTACTTGATTTTTTTTCTGGTCGTTGAGGTTGGCTGCTTCCGCGGTGTTATCACCCAGTTCGAATTCATAAAACCATTAGCTACCGAATTGATATACGTTGTACGTTCATCTGTGCAATCCGACCGAATGTTCTTGAGCCATCTGGTCACTGTACTGTGATCAACGTTGGTGTAGAGCACGTATTCGGAATGCACATGTTTAGGACTACCTGACTTTGCCTGGTCGTTGAAGTTAATAACTCCATCTATGGCTTAGAGTACGTCTTCGGAATCAATAGGTTTAGGCCTATCTGACCTTGTCGTCTATGTCTAGGCAACGCAAGCTAAATGTCTTGAACCACCTGCTTACTGCACAGAAACGATTTTTTGTTGCTTCCTCGGTGTTATGGCCTAGTTCGAATTAAACATAAGCTCCCGAATTAGCCTACTGTTATATACTCATATACCCATACTGGGTATATACACAAGAGTTCTTTTAATAGAGGGAGAGAGAGGTAGACAGAGAGATATTTAGACACATACATATACGTTGTACGTTCTTCTGTACAATCCGACCGAATTTTCTTGAGCCATCTGGTCACTGTACTGTGATCAACGTACTGCACATTAACGATTTTTTGTTGCTTCCTCAGTGTTATGACCTAGTTCGAATTAAACATGCTCCCGAATTAGCCTACTGTTATATACTCATATACCCATGTTGCGTATATACACAAGAGTTCTTTTAATAGAGGGAGAGAGAGGGAGACAGATATATATTTAGACACATACATGTTTAGACGATGCATAGATGCATAACTTACTTGTTGTTTCTTTCTTTCTTTGACCATTTGTGATCTCTTATCGTTTCTCTTCTTTTTCCATGTTGAATTATATCTCTTCTTTTTACTTCGGCGCGATGTCTACGTCTAGTTCTTCTTTCTCTTATTGCTTCTTTCTTACTCGGCCGGTTTTCTAGCTAAGGCATGCGCAATCATTTAACAACGCATGTTGCTTTTTAAAACTTTTTTATTTGCTTAACTAACTTTTCTTACAAACTAACACATCGCGCGGGAAGATGAGTCCAGCTAAAGCAAGAAACGTCTCTCTTACTTAACATCCTGGCTGGAAACTGATGATCTAACAAGATCTCACTGACTTTACGTGATTTTCAGTTTTCCCGCCTCTAGGGTCAAAGTTCCCCAACGGTCTGTAACTTTCCATTTCGGGTTCTTTGTATTCTCGCCCCGAAGAATTACAAGGTGTTGCCAATAATCTATGCTACCATAGATTATTCAATACTACGTTGCATGTTCATCTGTACAATCCGAGCGAAATTCTTGAAGCATCTAGTTACGGTACTGTGGTTGGTTGGTTTATTGATTTTAACGGCATATCAACGCGTCTGGGGTTATGTCATGCTTAACGGTTAGGAAGTAATATATGTTGTGTATTTATATTTATACTTTTTAGTAATTGGTTTTAACAATGGGTTAGCATTATTGGAGATCATGTTGTATGGTATTGATTAAGTTCATATTTATATTCTATGGTATAATTTTATTTCCTCAAAAAGGACAGAATGAGTGAGAAAAAGTTAAATGAAGATTATTATACTTTTTACATATTGAACAATTTGCAATAGCGCTTAAGTAAACACATCAAACGTTGTAATAACTAATTTATCATACTGTGCTATATCTATAGGTCCTGCTAGTTTTCTTTATTGCCTATACATTAAATAATTTGCAGAGGAAAGTATGAATACTACAGAAGAATATGTGATGAACGAGCTTACTTTCCTCCGGCGAAACGCATCTGCTTAGCTTGTCAGGTTTTGCCTGAACTAAGTTAAAGATGCATAGTCGCCATTGACGAGCAGTTTTATAAGGTGTGGTCTCGTTCTGTCTCGTTCGTGCGTGAGTATAGTGTCGCCCATGCAAATTATGCCGACAGTATAAAAGGAGCTCATTTCTTTGCCAGGGTGGCAGCAATCTAAGCACGAAGAAAGACTGTGAGCGTGAAGATATTGCTACTAGAAGACACAGAATATATTTCAATATTTTGTTGAAATTTCGAATTTCAAACTTAAAAGAGCCAAACTTAAAAGGGGCCACAACCCTGCCAAAGGGGCTCTGATGAACATCCGAAAGGCGTCTCTATCATTGTCATGAATCAACAGCTTTTTGGCGTATTTGTTTCTGCATCTGTGGAACAAGATGCGGTGATGCGGCAAACAAGAGCATTTTCCTTCCCTCGATCGGGATATGCATGCAAGTTTTGGTGATCGCTTGTGAATTTCCCATTCCATTGTTACTCCTTCCATGAATTCACCATAGGTGAATTTGTTGGATGGAGCCGGCTCAACCGATCCAGGGCGAATGCCGTAAAAGAAACAAAAACAGATCATAGTATGAGACGTACGGAAACATTCAACTTTACATATTCTTGTGACATTGTTATGTCTTATGGAACCAGCATAGAACAAAGACTCCAGATAAAGTGACACGATGTCTAGGTTTCGAGTAAATATGGACGCCCCCATAATGATTCCTTAGTAGTCAACAAGCCTGCAGCCGGTTAGAAGTTATTGTGATTTTATTGATTTTTTGGTCAGAATTTATTTTGGGCATAAAAAGAGAATGATTTTTCCACATAAATAGTATTCAGATAATAATAAAAAAAACTACTCGGGTGGCCGGACGTGGTAACCGACTGGTTATATGGAGGTAGGAGGCGCGTGGTCTAATGGTTAGAGTCATAGGAAATGGACTCGTCGATCTGAGTTCAATTCCCGGACAAAGCAGTTTGAATTTCACATGGCGCTAATACCCCTGGGAAAGGTATGAATTCAATTCTCCCTCCAGCTATGGGTAAATAGCAGGGCAGACTGGGCTCTTTAACACTGGGTAGGTAACCAGTCTAGGAGAAGGAAAACTCTGAATTCAAACCTGTTAAACCCCGCTTAATAAATTGACCTTGTGTCATATCCTGTTCGTGCGGAGGGGTTGGTAAATATATATATAGGGAGGTAGGAAAGAAAAAGGGTGGTACTTAAGAAGTGGGAGTCAGAGATGCCGAAGAGCGGAAGATTAGGCCTCTTACTGCCACTAAGGGGGTTGGACTATTGCTCAACATTGGGAAACCACTGTTGAAACAAAGGAATAGCTAATATCTTTATGCCAACCGAAACCTACCCAGTTCCGAGTGGAGAGATTATTTAATTTATGTGTCCTCTAGAGAGGCTGGAGAAAGCAGTGAAACAGAGCCAGTCAGTGGTCAGTGAGAACGAAGATAAAAGGGCCAAACAGACGAACTGACTTCAGCAAAGACCATCAAAGAACTTAGACAAAAAGGTTCCTCACTTAGATTTAATTCGAGTGAAAAACTTGGCCAAGAAATTAGCCTAAAGACTGCTTAAGCGATATTTTTCAGAATCCAGAGTTGAATTCTGACGGAAATCTATTAATTAGACCAGTACAAAATAAAAAAAACATCCTCTGGGCGATGTAAAATAGATTTTTGAAACATATTGCCTGAGTGGTGGGAGTAGAAAAATTCAATGTCAGCAAGTGTGTAAGTAAAATCATCAAATTCATTAAAGAAGTGAAAAATAAAACAATTTGAAATGTAAACTTTAAATATGTATTAAAATAAAACAAACTATATATATAATATATATATATATATATATATATATTATATATATATATATATATATATATATATATATATATATAATACCAGTCATGTTTTTATTAAAACTTGTTTTAAAAGACAATGAGGACTTTGCATGCTCAAATTATAAGTTTATTTATTCTATGTTAGGACGATTTTGGGTAATGTGACGTAAGCAGTGACGTAATTTTTGTTACAGACAAAAACCGGAAGCAAATCTCCATTATTAATAGATATCTATCACTCTCACAGCTTTGAATAAGATTGACCCTCTGTATTTTCCTTCTTGTAATATTAATGATTTTTGTTGAATTTGAAAAAAGAGTCGTTGTTTTATTATATGCAGAAGACCGTACGACCTGGCGCCTCCTCATCAAACAAGGAACGAAAAGGAGTGAAGATAGGAAAGAAGCCGCTGCAGAAAAGAGAGTCACAAGTAAGAAGAGGCAACAGCATCTCCAGCTAGCATAACCTTTTGTTTGCAATCACTGCACCAGATATTGCCATTCAAAAATTGGTCTGTTCAGCCACGTACGCATTTGCAGATTTAAAAATGTGGACACTACGCCATTGTCTTCAATAGACGGAAGGATGCCAATAACAAATATTAAAGATTTTTGTTGAATCTGAAAAAAAGAGTCGTTGTTTTATTAGTTAAATGTGCTAGAAGGCGGTGGTTGAAGGTCTTCATCTCCTGGGCATGACGTTAAACTCTAAGTGAAGGTGAGGTTCCAGTTCTGGAGGTTTGGAGAATGTGGAGTACCCCTTCATCACCATTGCTCACTGGTCCACTCTGACCCGGAGTGATAGTACCTGTAAATGTTCCTTTTATGGGTTACATAAATGAAAAAATAAGTTTAAAAAAATATTTGCATGAAATAACCCATGAATGTTGACATGCCATTAAACATAAAACATCAGAAAGACAGCTTTAGATTCTTTATTGTTATCTGTACAACGTTTCGGCCGAAGTGCCCTCTGGCCTTCTTCAGGTATTTCTTGTCGGACTCGGGAACATTCTCGGACTTCGGAACCTTTTCGGACTTGGGAATAGAATAATAGAATAATAATTAACACAGCTTAACACCTCTACCCCAGCTATGAATAGTGGAATGAGAACAGGATAACCCCGTTGACTGAAAAAAGGGTTAGGTTCAAAGTTCCGTGATGGCTCCCGATTACGACATGAACGTTCCCAATTACGACAAGAAGGTTCCCGAGCCCGAGATGGTTCACGAGCCAAGAAGATCCCCGAGTCTGACAAGAAATACATGAAGAAGACCGGGTGGGGGGAACATCGACAGAAACGTTGTACAGATTTGTTTGCCGTGGTATACCAGCTTCTGCATCAAATTTCTGGTTGTTTGAGATCACGCACAATATGGGCCTTCCAACAAGCTTTTGGCATCTGTAGAAGACACTGGTTAATGGAAGAAATCCGATTTTGACGCCATTTTGGGATATCCAGTTAGTCCTTTAGCGCATCGGGCCGACGGATTATATTCTTACACTAATGCAACTAAAGCCGTATGCGATAGGCAACAATATGCTACAGTAGAACACAAACTTTAAGTATTGCATTAACATTTAAGCTTAGTTTTTAAAAGTTCAACGATAATTCTTCTGTTGACACATAATTAAAAGAAAATTTGATGTATGTAGGTCCTTACTTCCTGTGCAAACAATTATTTTTATTTTATGGGTGATTTTCGCTGGATTTCACAATTAATTTCGATTATTTCCAAATTTAGTTCCAAGCTACAAAATTTTTATCGTGCAAAATATATATATATATATATATATATATATATATATATATATATACAGCAAAAAAAATACTTCCGAAAATTAAAAAATGAATTCGAGTAAAAATAAAAACAAAATTTCTCTGGCAGTTTAAAATAGACGGATATAAAAATATGATAGATTAATTAGTGTCAGACGATAGAAAAATACACACTTATATATATATATATATATATATATATATATATATATATATATATATTAATAACCGAACGAAGCTTAGCAACCCTCTTACAACAGATTCTCCCAGCTGAAGAAACCACAAACAAAAAACAACTTCCAAACGTATAAAACTTGCACCAAACAAACAATCACTACAATCAATAATCCCCCAGGGGACTATCAGGGAAATAAGTGAAAGCGCTTGACTATAAAAATGTAGATCTAAATCTATATCGGGATCTAAATCCCGATATACAAATAACAACGTTAAAGTTAAAACGACTACATTAGAAAATTATAAAGAAGAAATATTCCGTAGTCTTTAACAAAACATGTACCAGCCTCCCAAAGTGGCTTTGATTAGGAAGAGTATTGGTCATACAAGTCTAACGCACTCCAATATACTCAAACAAGAACAACAACTACAATGTGTAACATGTCAAACACCTTTGACAGTTAAACACTTATTCATGGAATGCAAGTTTTTGCTCACATCAGAAACCGTTATTTTAAAGCAAACAATATGAAAGATCTGTTTGAAAATGTCAACATGGAGGATATTCTCTCTTTTTTTATGGAAATAGAATTATACCATAGAATATAGACATGAAACAAATCAATACCATACAACATAATCCCCAATAATGCTAACACATTGTTAAAACCAATTACTAAATAGTATAGATATGAATACACGATATGTATTACTTCCTAACCGTTAGGCATGACATAACCCCAGACGGGTTGATATGCCGTTAAAATCAATAAACAAACAAACAACAAACAAAACATACTCAAATATATATATATATACATCTGTGTGCCTGTGTGTGTGTGTGTGTGAGTGAGTGAGAGAGAGAGAGAGAGAGAGAGAGAGAGAGAGAGAGAGTAATTACACACGAGATAACCTAGACTAATGATTAAAAAGTGGAAACCTGAACAAAATCCTGAATATTTATTGATAGCAGCAATAGTAAAATGCCATAAGGACTAATAATAAAAAGTCAAAAATTGATTATACACAGAAGAATAGCAAGTGTACATTATATACTGACAGAAATGAAACAACTCTTCCCATAATAAGCGAACGCAGGGCACACACACACACACACACACATATATATATGTATATATATATATATATATATATATATAGGGTGTGTCAAAAATACCAAGATTTTTGTACTTTTTGACACACCTTGTATTCTGAAGAAATTAACGTTCCAGTCTTTCCATTTTTGTTCATTTCTATCTTGGTAAACACAGCTTCAAACTCGGCACTTTTATGACACATCTTGTATACTGAAAAAAAAATACCGTTCCATTCATTGTTCATTTCTACCTTGGTAAATGCAGCTTCAAACTCGGTACTTTTTTGATACACCTTGTATTCTGGAAAAAAATTAACGTTCCATTCATTGTTCATTTCTACCTTGGTAAATGCAGCTTCAAACTCGGCACTTTTATGATACACCTTCTATTCTGAAAAAAATTAACGTTCCATTCATTGTTCATTTCTATCTTGGTAAATACAGCTTCAAACTCGGCACTTTTTTGACACACCTTGTATTCTGAAAACAATAACGTTCCATTCATTGTTCATTTCCATCTTGGTAAATACAGCTTTAAACTCGGCACGTTTATGACACACCATGTATTCTGAAAAGAAATTCTAAAAAAAATTAACGTTTCATTGATTGTTCATTTCTATCTTGGTAAATACAGCTTCTATTTCGATACTTTTATGACAGATGTTGTATATATATATATATATATATATATGTGTGTGTGTGTGTGTGTGTGTGTGTGTAGAGCTAGTTATAAGAAAACAATTTGCTTACTGCACGCTGTCACATAAACTCGTAGTTTTCCGGATTATTTTTTTGTCAGAAGAGCAAACAATCTACATTCCGTGTGTAAAAACTTCTCAAGGAATTGAATATTCTTGCTTTTCACTTCATTAACAAACATAAGATATTCTAATGAATCCCTCGAAGTCAGTGGTTGCTTCTTTTTTAGAAAACAGGTTCTTTTTTTATTGTAACAGAAGCAAAGGATCAATGTAGTATAACGCCAGTGTGACACAAGTTGCGGTAAACTAAGTTGTTTTTTTTAATTAATAATAGTCATTTGTTTGCACACAGTTGTGTGGTTTTAAGTATTCCTATCTAATAAAAACAATTTGCACACCGTATGATATCCAGTATTTCTATCTAATACAAATAGTTGAATGAGTTTAAGTATCCTCATCTAATACTAATAATTTGCACACAGTTAAATGGTTTCAAGTATTCCAATCTAATACTAAAGCAAGGCACGGAGAGGGTGAGGCAGAGAGGAGAGTAGCCACGACAGAAATGAGAGCCAGAAAGAGAGAGAAAAGACAGCAGCCCCAGAAAGCATCACAGTTTTTGTACATTCAGTGCACCAAAGACTGTCACTCAAGAATTGGCCTGCAGAGTCACTTGCGCAGATGCAGATAGAATCTTTATTTTTATTTTGGACTCTACGCCATCGTCCTTAGTGGACGGAAAAGATCCAATATAGTTAAATGGTTTCAAGTATTCCAATCTAATACTAATGATTTACACACAGTTATATGGTTTCAAGTATTGCTATTTATACACATAATTTTCACACAGTCATTTGGTTTAAAGTATTCTATCAAATACTAATAATTTACAAACAGTTATATGGTTTCACGTACTCCTATCCAATACTAATTATTTGCACATAGTCATATAGTTTCAAGTAATTCTATTTAATACAAATAATTTGCACCTGGTCATATAGTTTAAAGTGTTACATAATTATTGGATCCCTAATACTTTTTTAAGGTAGTGTAGAAACATAATGGCGATTAGTGCAGCCCACGGCCTTGAAGGATGAGTGACAACGCTTGACCTCACTCTCACCTTGCCTTCCGGGGATAAATCGTGAGAACCGGAAGGCCTAGAAAACCCTGTCTTCCGGTTTAAGGATATAGTAAGTTTAAGTCAGTTAGAAGGTAGCAGCGAGCTCGAAGGGGTAAGTCGTGTTATACACGCGGTCCCTCATCTGCGCAGATTGTCTGGTTGAGGATTTACCGAATAAAGTAACATTAAAAGAAAATCGAAGTCTTGTGTTTATTACCTAAAAACTAAGAATGACACAGGGCTTCTGATAACGAGAAATCCCCATAGAAGACCAGACCGGAATCCCCAAGAAAGTCAACACCAGACGCTAGACCAGACCAAGATAGATGATAGACGATCAGAATAGCAAAGCCGACCAGAAGAAAAGACGACTAGAAGCAAGAAGTAAGAAAAGAGTATGCAACAAAAGTATTATCTAATAATAATACTTTGCAAACGGTTATATGGTTTCAAGTAGCTTTTATCTGCGATGAAGTCGTCTCCCACTGGATCAGCTCATGATAGATACTAAAGAAAATCTTCACCTTAACTGGACGACAGTTAACTTATATTGAATAAAGTTTTAGTAAAGCAATTACCTTTAACCTTTTTTTATTGTACTAACTAATACTAATAATTATTTAGTTTCAAGTAATTATTTCTATTTAATATTAATCATTCGTTTGCTCACAGTTATATTGTTTCAAGTAACTAATTATACTAACCCGAATAAACAAATAGAGATTCAAGATTGGTTGGTCTTTAATGGCATATCAACCTTTGAGGGTTATTTAATGCCAAACATGTCTTTATCTATATGATTTGTTTAAGAAATGAATTTCATTGACTTCATTTCATTTAATCAATCCTTATGTAATTCATCTTGGCTAGAGTCGGTTTAGCTCAGTCGGTAGAGTGTCCGACTAGGAACCACAAGGTTCCTGATTCGATATTCAGGCCTTGTCAACTCAGCGTATGAGTAGCACAGGGATCCATGCGGTAAAGTAAGGAACTGATGGTAGGTGTGGCACTCCACCCCAAACGCCAAAAACAATCTCCTTGACTTTATACATATTTATAAATTGATAGAAATAATTCTTATTAACTTTATGTGTATTAATGGATACTGGTGTTTGACCCTCAGCCATCGCCTTCTTGTACCTGTATGATAAAAAGGTGTTGTGTCGCGTGGTGGATAGATATACAGATTAATGGCGTGTTTAACACATTTATCAAGCACCAGCATCCGGTGCTAAACGGATACATACAAACACAGAACAAATAAGTACAAACAATTAACAAGACAACGTCACACTAAAAGAGGAGGGTCAGTTTGGTATAGCCAACGCAGTAAAGTCAGTCTGAATATTATTCAGCTAGTTAATCTACTTTAATCATAGGCTATTTTATGGCTATGAGCCAGTCCATCTGGTAGATTGCTGAAGGGGTGTTAGCTACTCTACAACAAAAGGATGAGTATTTGTCACAAGACTTATATGAATAATACGTTTGGGGCAATCATATAGTTACTAGGACTTGATATGACCGGGCAATTGATTGGATGGGGCCCTCTTTAACCGCACGTCTAATCCAAGTAAGGGTCAAAGCGTAGTATTGTATGTAACGGGACTATTTATTATTTATTTAGACTGCTTATCCACCACAATCATGTTCTCAGATATTACGGACCAGCATCTTCTCCATCAATCATTTGGTTGGTTGGTTGGTTTGGTTGGTTGGTTTTACGGGATATCAACTCTTTTGGGGTCATTTTATGACCAATAACAAATTAAATGATCACCCAATTAAGTAGAGAACAGGTACATCGCAGACTTAACGCTATGTTAAATGCAAGCAGCAATAGTTGAGGAGTCAGGGGTTAAGACATTTAGGGTCGGTTTATCTTAGTCGGTAGAGCATTCGGCTACGAACCACAAGGCTCCTGGTTCGATACCGGCCCTCGCCAACTCAGCGTATGAGTAGCACAAGGATCTGTGCGGTAAAGTGGGGAGATGATGGTAGGTGTGGCGCTCCACATCAGATGCTAAAATAATCTCCTTGGTCTAGCGCTAGTGAAAAGGGGATAAACTACCTCGCTGTCTGACTGATACTGACATTAGGCCACTTTGCTTACATACCTTTCCCAAGGATATTAGCACGAAAGTGTGCGTAATAGAAAGACTAGGGTTCGAACTCGCTTACTGCGATGTCACATCCCAGCACGTTAGCTACTGCACCTCAGGAACTCCCCATATTTAATATATAGGACAATGATGATAATTAGCAATGAATATATGAAAACCAGACAGGGACAATAAAAAAAGGAAATAAAAAGGTTGCAATCACAACTCCTTCGGCAATTATTGCTCATTTATGACCGTATTTAGAATTATACACTTGAAGATACCTTTGCACTTACTATAGCGTTAAGAACACACACACACACACATATATATATATATATATATATATATATATATATATATGTGTGTGTGTGTGTGTGTGTGTGTGTGTCGACATATATATTCATACACATATATGCAAACACACGTACGCCTACACAGACATACATACATACACACACACACACACACACACATATATATATATATATATATATTATTCATGAGTTTGCTTGAATGCCACGGAATATGTATTCTTAATGATTTTCAATTGTTTATGTTCAAGCCCTCGTGTAATTTTTCTTATATCGAGGTCCAATTCTTAGAGTAGTTAGAGTTTTTTTCCCAGGCGATTTCGAGCATATCCACGATCCTCTTAAAGGGTATAATTTGCTTTAGTTGCTGTATGTCTTTTTACTTTTATTTCATTTTTGGGCGTTTGTAGTGCTAGTTTTATTCACTTGGGACACACACACACACACACACACACACACACACACATATATATATATGAGGATTGAAGTAAATCCGACAGAATGTAGTAAAGATTAGAGGGGACAAGTTGGACAAAGGAACAACTCAGACAAGTAGATGTAGGAGATATATTTCGCCGTGCATTGAGCTCGGTTTCATCAGTCGTTTATTTGATCATTAAAGCATCTTACATGTGTTTTATAGAATAGAAAGTGGACGGGAGAGGAATGGATTTGTGGATGAAGTCAGGTGGATGGGATTGCCTTTGTGAGGATTTGATTGATCAGAAGGAAATCTTTGGTGGATGGGAATGGAGAAAAGATCAATATATATAATATATATATATATATATATATATATATATATATTATATATATATGTGTGTGTGTGTGTGTGTGCGTGTGTGTGCGCGCGCACTTGTCGTGTAATGGTTACCGTCGACACGAGTTCAAATCCTGAACGAGACTGTTCGCATTTCACGTAGCAAATATTTTGGGTCATACAGTTTAAAAGAGTATAAAACCCAATGCAAATCTTCCCCCTCTAGCTATGAGTAAATAGTAGGGCAGACTTTAGCCGTAATATAACAACAAGTCTCGGAATAGGAAAACTCTGAATTCAAACCCGTTATACTCCGCTTAAAAATGATCTTGTGTCAAATCATTTGAATTGCCTAATACATTATAAAGAAAGTGAATATTTAATTTTGAACTGATACCCTGCTAATTCATATATATATATATATATATTATATATATATAATATATATATATATATATATATATATATATCAGTCATCCACAGACACGTGTTTCGAAGTTTACTTTTTTCGCCTGCCAAGTTCCTTACCCTTGTGGCTATCAGCGGGCCGTTAGTCTAGGATGAACAATTAATTGCTACATACTTTACGGCGGTATATTTTTACAATCACCAGAGAACACAAATCTGTAAACAGACGGGTCACGGCTAATTCCAAATGGTGAAGTTACAATTAATGCCCCTACCCCCACCCACCCTCAGTGCCCAACAGTAATAATAATATTATTTACGAAAATTTAAAATTCCCCACTTTTTTTTCAAATGTCACTCATCACATGTAAGTGTCACCAAATATTACTTTATTCTCCAACCGTAAGCGTCTCAAAAATTTTTCCCAAAAATTATTTTTCTAACACTTAAATTCTCTGTATTTTGACCGTTTTATCTTCAAATATCAAACATCTTGACCTGAAGAAGGCCGTTTTCTTTCTTTGTATACTTAAAAATGTTATATTTTTCTATTATTATTATTTTATTTTATATTTAAAATAGTAATAAATAGAATACAATGTGTCCATGGAAGAACTCACGGCCGAAACACGTGTTGGCATTTCATTAAACCATTTTCATTCATTCAACATTTTCTTTCCTTTATCTATTTATCCTTTCAATATATTGTCGGATTCATTCTCATTTTTCATCTTACACCCCCATATATATATATATATATATATATATATATATATATGTAATATATATATATATATATATATAATATAATATAATATAATATAATATAATAAGATAAACATATAAAGGTTTTACATATTTATTTATTAGGTGACAAAGGAACATTCACAACCATATTGGTTTCATGCGATGCAATCATCAGGTGAAGATGTTTCAAATGGTACACCATTCCAGCAAAAGCTGAAACAGTGACCATCTCACACACTATATATATATATATATATATATTTATATATATATATATATATAAGTTAAAAGAAAGGAAATGAATCCGACAGTATGAATATGAAAAGGTGGAATGAAAACATCACACAATGCTGTTAAAGAGAAAACAATTTATAATATAATCATAGCTGATATTGATCAATATTTCGATTTTACAAAAATCATCATCAGTGCTCATTTACTCCGTGGTGTTTCGGTAGGAGATAAATGTCAAATCAGTTCAAAAACAAAAAACCTTAATTTTGCAAAAAAGAACGAAAGTTGTTACATTATTCACCAATGTGGGCATTCGCGCCATAATTTTGTCGGTCATGACGATGTGTATAACTTTTTTATCGGTCAACTCTTCATTGTAGCGGATTTTGAGATGTTGGCATCAAGACGATGATGATTTTTGTAGAATCGAAATATTTTGTAAAATCGAAATATTGATCAATATCAGCTATGATTATATTATAAATTGTTTTCTCTTTAACAGCATTGTGTGATGTTTTCATTCCACCTTTTCATACTCATATGATATATATATATATATATATATATATATATATATATATATATATTATATGGGGGTAATTCAAACGGTAAAGACTCCCAAATATTTAAAAATCACAAAAACGTTTAATGTTTATTGTCAATGATGTTAACATCATTTTAAGGCCATTTTGTATCTATTTTTCTACACAAGTGCCATTTAAGTCGATGAATTTTTGTGGATGCTGTGGCAGTTTTTGTATGCTCATATCATACGTCATACCAGCTTGCTGCCAGATCGTTGGAGCTTCACATCGACATTGCTAATCCCCTACACGACTTCCTGATGTTTTTGACATCCATGCACGTCTCGCCATATACTTGCGTTAATTGGCAATCAATTTCAAAACCGAATAACTGCGTGAACATCACAGAATATAGCGCCAATCAGAAATGACTGCCAAGCCAAGACGGGACGTGACAGCAAGACGCACGCAGAGGCAGGGCTTGGAACAGGCGCATGAACAACAAACGTAATGTTGTGGCCAATAGTCACACAAATTGTTTCCCTGCATCTCCAGCGCTTTGAAGCCCTTACTTTTTGGATTACCCAAGTATATATATATATATATATGAGAAGTAAATACACAAGCGATGTGTTTATGATATGGCTTTTTTTAGCCGACAATTTTTGGGAGAATATGTGCTTAATTGAAGTCGTACCTACTTTTGAAAGTTAATCAATTAATAATTAATTAGTTAGGCGGACATACCTATTTAAATGTAAGGCTAAACAAATCAAGAAAAATCAATCTCTGTATGTACATTTCGGCCTGTTAGGCCTCATCAGCAGAGCTATATATAGGAAGACCGCCTTGAGCGTGAGGCCTAATAGGCCAAAATGTACATACAGAGATGAATTTTTCTAGATTTGTTTAGCCTTACATTTAAATAGGTATGCCCGCTTAATTAATTAATTATTAATTAATTAACTTTCAAAATTAGGTACGACTTAAATTAAGCACATATTCTCCCAATATATATATATATATATATATATATATATATATATATATATATATATATATATATATATGTGTGTGTGTGTTTTTAGGAGCGACATTAGTAAACATTCACCGCCAGCATAACGCAATGATCATTTGTTTACAGATTTGATCTCTCTGGTGATCGTAAAGTATATACACAGATATATGTATTTGAAACAGTTAAAACATCGGTCCTTAAACGGCAGCTGGTAATGGCCTAGAGGTTAACGGATCGGACAGGCGTAAAGTCAGTCGCGGTTTGCTTCTGGTCGGAGTTAGTTGTTGTGTCTAACCACACTGATGAGAAGTGAAACGTCGAAATACGGTGCCTGTGGATGACTTATATATATATATATATTATATAATATATATAATATATATATATATATATATATACACTAAAATATATATTATGCATAAATAAATATATTATATATTTTGAAAATGTCCAACTCATAATGATTAGTAAAAAAAAGTGTATATAAATATATATATATATAATATAATATATATATATATATATATATATATATATATATATATATATATATATAATATATATACAATAAAAATATGGAAATACATCCGAATATATGCATAAAATGTAAAAACAAAGTATTCCAAAAAAGATGAATTTATTCTAGATTGTGAAGTTGACGTTTATAAACAGTTATTAACCGAAACGTTTAAACGTCGACTTCACCATCAAGAATTAATTAAGCTTTATTTAGAATACTTCGTTTTTCTATTATATATATATATATATATATATATATCATTCATAGAAAAGTATTTCGACGTTTACGTCTCATCAGTGCGGCTCGACATTTTTAACAGCTACCTCTAACCGAGAGCGAAACCCAACATAATTTTTGTTGCCACGCTCTTTACCTTTACGCCCGCCGGAGATTGTCAGTCAGAGGCGAACAATTAATTGATACATACTTACAGGATGTATGTTTTTACAATCACCAGAGAACTCAAGTCTGTAAACAACAGGCGAGTAAATGCCTTAGACAAAACGGCGAAAGTCCATCTAATTTCTCCTCTACAGTGCTCTACCAAGAATATTGGGAGCATCCACAGATACGTGTTTCGACGTTTACATCTCATCAGTGCGGCTCGACTTTTTTGTATATATGTAGCCAAGGTTATCCTATAAAACGAATTGACCTCTCTCTGACGGCTTTAAATATATACATATGTATGTATTTATCAGTTAAATTCTCGCAACTGCTTGTAGATGTGCTGATGGTCTCAGGGTTAAGAACTGGCATGATAAATCGGCGGGGTTTTGATACCGACTGGAGATAGCCTCCTAAGTCTAACCACACTGAGGTGACGTGATACGTTGAAACACGGTGTCCGTGGATGACTAAATATATTATATATATATATATATATATATATATATATATATATATATAATATAATATAAAGCATGTATATATATATATATATATATATTTATATTGTAGATTTTGCGTCTGCGTATGCTTCTAGTGCGTATATATATTTGAGATATATTTTTGTATTTGTATCCGTTGTTGGAAATACATGTACCAGGTTTGGGCATCGGTGTGAAGCATTAATGTACTATATTATGCTAATGTTGTTACCATAATATGTTAGTCAAGGAATAAATATTCGAAAACTCTAGTTTTTTTTAGTTTCTTTTATTTAGACGTAGTTGTAAATTTTCAGGATAGTGACATCCCTTCTTCCTGATACAGATACAATATATCTCAAATATATATATATATATATATATATATATATATATATATGTGTGTGTGTGTGTGTGTGTGTGTGTGTGTGTGTGTGTGTTTTTTACTTTTCATTATGATAATTATTTTTTTAAATCTGCGTATCGATAAAAAAGAAGGACTTCATTAGATTCCAAATTTCAGTAAGTTCACATTGGACAACTTTTTATTGAAAACGACAGTGCGTAATTACGAATACACACTTCCTAGTTCAACTTATATTCAAAGACTTTTTTTTTCCTTTGAACAATATAAAAAAAAAACTCCTACACATTTTATAACGAAAGCCTAATTCCTCTTTTTTCATAATTTCTTTCTCATTTTCTTTTTTCTTTTTTTTTTCTATTTTGCAATACATCACTGACAATCCCTTTCTTCCTGACTTTCAATGTATTTCTATAATGAAAATATATCCAACGTAATTTTATAATTAAAAAAGGATCAATGCTCTTCTATGTAAAAGAATGTTCAATGCATTTCCCCAGTAAAAGAATGTTCAATGTATTTCTATTCTAAAATAATTTTCTACGTCATTTTATAGTAAAAGAATCCTCAATGCATTTTTATATCAAAGGATGTTCAGTGTATTCATATAGTATAACAATGTTCACTATATTTCTATAGCAAAAGAATGCTCAATGCATTTACCATAAACATTAGAATATTCTATACATCTTTATATTAAAGAATGCCCAATGCATTTTCATAGTAAAATAATGTTTCTTTTTAATAGTAAAACAATGCTCAATGCATCTAACATAAGCATTAGAATATTCTATACGTCTTTATATTAAAGAATGACCAATGCATTTTCATAGTAAAATAATGTTTCTTTTTTTAATAGTAAAACAATGCTCAATGCATTTAACATAAGCATTAGAATATTCTATACATCTTTATATTAAAGAATGACCAATGCATTTTCATAGTAAAATAATGTTTCTTTTTTTAATAGTAAAACAATGCTCAATGCATTTAACATAAGCATTAGAATATTCTATACATCTTTTATTAAAAGAATGACCAATGCATTTTCATAGTAAAATATTTTTTTTATTATAGTAAAACAATATCCAATGCATTTTTATAGTAAAAAAAATGTTCAATACATTTTGATATTAATGTATGTTCAGTGTATGTTTATCGTAAATGTATGTACAATGCAATTTAATAGTATATAGAATGCTCAATGTTTGTCTATAGTTTAAGAATATTCCAGTTATTTTCATATCCAGGAATGTATCAGTGCATTTTTATAGTAAAAGAATGGTCAAGACATTTCTATGATAACGAATTTCAATGCGTTTCTATGATAAAAGAATGCTCAACGCATTTCTACAGTAAAAAATTTTCAATGCGTATCTATAGCAATACAATGTCCAATGCATTTCTTTATTAAAAGAATGTTCAATTTTCTTTTTATTGTAAAAGCTTGTTCACTGATTTTTTCAATGTTTTCTATTGTAAAAGATTAATCGACGCTTTTCTATAGCAAAATGATATTCAATGTATTTCTTTAGTAAAAAAGTGTCCAACGCATTTTTATAGCATGAAAATGTTCAATATTTATCAATTGGTCGTTATAATTCCCTAGAAGCGGCTACCCAGCATCGCCTGGGTATGTAGGGGGGGCAAAAGTTAGTATCGCAGATCCATTATTACTGGATACCCCATTAAAATCCCTATTTAAGAAAGACCTTGCATTGATCCGCTTTAGGTAAAGTGTCAGAGGAAAAAGTGCGCAGACCTTCTGAAAAGAAAACTTAATGTATCCTATTTAAAATATTAAATGCAAAAAAAAAAAAAAAAAAAAAGAATTCATGTTGTTACTATTTGAATTTTATTTTTTAATCATCTTCATAATATATATCAAATCTTCATTATCTTTGCACAGAAACCAAGCCCTGCTGATACTTAATGTGTATATATATTCAATTTGTCGTTAATTGTTTTATTTTCGAAGTTTCCTCCGGACATACGCATATACAAAACTGCCCTTTATATATGTTAGATTTTCATTATTAGTTTCATTATTCTATCTGGTGGTTTTATAGGATTGGAGACCTTATTTATCAATCAGCCCTCCTAATTCATTTTGATACTAGTTTCATTATTCTATTTGGTCTAAAACTCGTATTATAGGATTGGAGACCTTATTTATCAATCAACCCTTGTAATTCATTTTCATACCAGTTTCATTATTCTATTTGGTCTAAAACTCCTATTATAGGATTGGAGACCTTATTTATCAATCAACCTTCCTAATTCATTTTGATACTAGTTTCATTATTCTATCTGGTCTCAAACTTGTTTTATTGGATTGAAGATGAGAACACATGAATTCAGTTTTATCGGAGTTCATATAGAGGCCAATATTCCTTGCTGCCTCCAGGCAATGTAGCCGTGATTCCTTATATCTTGTCACTTATATGTGTCTATTAACTTTGTTCAGACAATAAATTATCCTTGTGATAACTTTCGTTGTGAATTGTTAATATAATTATACCTTTCGTTGAAATGATATACAACCAACTGCCAGTTCTCAAAACTAAGTAACAACAGAATGCAAGACACCAGCAGAGAGTAAATAGCAATTTATACTTTTCCTTGTATAAGTATTATAAAGAAAAGATAAAGGTATTGTTTTATTGGATTGTTGGTTGGTTTTGAAGGCTATCACAATGCAAGTGTAAAGAAAAAGAAGGTAACTATGGTGTTGTTTGTTAACCTGTGATTTATTCTTAATATTTCGAGATAAAAATCCCTTCTACAGAAGATCTCCAGAATTGAAGTTGTTACTAGTGGCTGTTCATTTGATTCTGTCTCATGCCTTCCAAACTCTCTGTCTGTTTTTATCTCGAAATATTAATTGGTTTGGTTTGTTTTGTTTTACGGCATATCAACCTCAGTGGGTCATTTAATGCCGATAAAGTTTTGAAATAAACCAATTCTTAATGGATAATACACTTTTTTTATAGATACATTTTTCTATTTAACCCATAGATGGGACCCTAACAGGTACTACCACCCCGGGTCAGAGTGGACCAGGAAGCAATGGTGATGAAAGGGTGCTCCACATTCCCCAAACCTCCAAATCTGGAACCTCACCATCAGATAGAGTTTAACGTCATTCCCAGGACATGTAGACCCGCAGCCACTGCCTTCTAGCACCCATATGATAAAAATGGATTGGGGCTTGCCATAAGGGCAATAGGATTGGGAAAATCATATAGGTGCTAGGGCTTGACGTGACCAGCCGATTGATCGGAGGGGGCCTCTCTGACCGCCCGTCTAGCCCAAGATAGGGTCAAAGTGTCGAAATATTAAGAATAAATTACAGGTTAACAAACAACACCATAGTTACCTACTTTTTCATTATACTTGCATTGTGATAGCCTTCAAAACCAACCAACAAACCAATATAAGCACAATACTTCAAGCAAATTATAAAACCCTGAATTGTTTTATGTTTAGAAAACTAGAAAGCGTGTAAAGATATTATAGAATGGAAGCTCGTGGTGTAATGGTTGAAGTCATTGGAAATGGACTCGTAGCCCCGAGTTCAAATCCTGGACGTGGAAATTGCATTTCACTTAGCGCTAATACCCTTGGGAAAGATATGAATCATACTCTCCCTCCAGCTATGGATAAATAGTAGGGCAGACTGGGCTCTTTAACCTTGGTTAGGCAACCTGTCTGGGAGAAGGAAAACTCGCTTAAAAAATTGACCTTGTGTCACATCCTGCTCGTGCGGAGGGGTTGGTAAATATATGTAAATATATTATAGAACATACTTATTCATTCATTGTTTTGGGTTTTTTTTTTAACTAGCAAGAGTTGGAGAAGAAATGTTACATAATCATTAGATACCTAATGATTATGACAATAGTGTAGAAATCATATTAGTGCAGCTGATGGCCTTGAGGGTGAGTGACAGCGCTTGACCTCGATCTCACCTTGCGTTCAGGGGAGAATCGTGAGAACGGAACCCCGATAGAAGCCCCTTCCGGTTTAAGGGGTAAACCACTCAGTTAGTTAGAGTTAGAACTTAGAAGCGAAGCCAGCAAGATGTGAGTCTCACTGCGTGATTGTCTGGTCTGGGGATCTACGAATAAAGTAACATCATCGTGAATCGAAGTCTTGTGTTTATTACTAAAAACTAACAATGACACAAGGCTTCTGATAAGGAGTGATCCCCAACAGAGACCAGACCCGAAGTCCCCAAGAAACACCACAACAAGACCAGACCAAGATAGATGATAGAAGAACCAAGCCGGCCAGAAGATACGACAGAGTAAGAAGAAAGAGAAGTATATAACGTATAGATATTTAGGGCCGGTAAAGAGGGTATACAACAGAAAGAATGTTTGAGGCCAGCAGAAAATAGAAACAATTTTTAAGTGGACTTTTATTTAACGTTTTCATACTAGACATTTAAAATAATCAATCAAAGTCAGATTTTTCTATAGCAAAATTGTATTGAAGCTTATATTTATAATATTTCATGAAAGACATTTTCGACAGACATTTTCAGCGTTGAGAGAATACGTGAATATTTCTTTTATTGTCTTGACGTTTCTTCTCATCTTTTTTTTCTTTTTTTGCAACGACTTTGGCACGACAAAAACAAAACAAAATGTTTCGTTGCGAAAGAAGTTTATGAAAACTTTTTGTGACTGTGTTCTTAAGCGGCTGTAAAGAGATTATAGGACTAATGTTTTGCTATTTCTTTTGAGTAAAAAAAGAGAAAAAACGCTCACATAAGCATAGAGAGATAAACGAACAGACAGACAGACAGACAGACAGACATATAGATAGATTGAGAGAGAGAGAGAGAGAGAGAGAGAGAGAGAGAGAGAGAGAGAGAGAGATATGAAATGAGAGAAATATAGATTGATAATATATGAACAAATAGATAAATAGCCTCTCTCTCTCTCTCTCTCTCTCTCTCTCTCCACACACCTCTCTCTCTCTCTCTCTCTCTCTCTCTCTCTCTCTCTCTCTCTCTCTCACTCACACACACACGCGCACACACACGTGCCCGGACGGACACGCACACACACATACGAACACAATATATACACGCGCACAGACACACTCAAACACATAGAGAGATAAATGAACAGACAGACAGAGACAGACAGACAGACAGATAGATAGATAGATAAATAGATAGATAGATGTGAAATGAGAGAAATATAGATTGATAATATATGAACAAATAGATAAATAGCTCTCTCTCTCTCTCTCTCTCTCTCTCTCTCTCTCTCTCTCTCTCTCTCTCTCTCTCTTTCTCTCTCTCACCCACACACACACATACACATACACAATACATTCCCGCACAGGCAGACGAGTTGTGTTCAAATCATTCATGAGGCTGTTTAAATTTCTCTCCTCGCCTGGGAAAGGTATATGTCATATAGTACCTAAATTACAACAATGGAATCGTCTGTTTTTCCTATAAATAATGTCTGATGTAACCACATAACGAAGAGAGAAACAACGAGATCTCATGAGACTTTTTAATTCAACCTAGAAAATGTTAATTACTGTTGACCTTGTATCTTTCCATTGTAAACCTTTTCCTCTCTCCTCAATAATCGTGTTTCTTCCTAGCTCTGTCGGTAGAGCGTTTGGCTAGAAACCACAAGGTTCCTAGTTCGATACCGGTCCTCGCCAACTCAGCGTATGAGTAGGACAGGAATCTGTGCGGTAAAGTAAGGAGCTGATGGTAGGTGTGGCGCTCCACCTCAGACGCTAAAACAATCTCCTTGGTCTAGCGCTATTGAAAAGGGGATAGACTCCCTCGCTTACTGGCTGATATCGACTTTAGGCCGCCCCGTCGACTCGATATCTCTGGTAACTCTGAAATTCGTGTCACAGCTGTATGGATCCTTCTCTCCCCACCCCCACCCGCACTATGAGTAAATAGTGGGGCAGACCGGGTTCGTTACCTTTGATCAGGCAACCGTTTTATGACAAGGAATAATTTGAATGTAAGTGGATTTAAACTCAAGTTAAGCTTTAGTTAAAGTTAGACTATATTAATAAAGTAAAAATATAGTTAAGTATTTTGGTATTTACCCAAAACGTTCACCACGGGTAGGATGTGACACAAAGTTCCAATTGTGGGGCATCCAGCGTGATTTGAACTCGCTGTTCAGTAGTAATGGATCCATGAGACGAGCTTGGTACCTATTGTACCACGATGGGACGCTCTGTGTATGTATTTGCTCCGCCCGGTCATCACGGGTAGGATGTGACACAAGGCCACAATAATGCGGCAGAAACTTAAATATAATAATCTTTATTATCTCTTAAAACACAAAGTTTTCAGTGCAACCTATATATATATATATATATATATATATATATATATATATATGTGTGTGTGTGTGTGTGTGTGTGTGTGTGTGTGTGTGTGTGTTGTGTTTGTGTTTGTGTTGTGTGTGTGTGTGTGTGTGTGTGTGTGTGTGTGTCTGTGTGTGTGTCAATGGATGGAAATTTATTAGTCGACGTTCGAACATTTCGGTTTATAAAGGAAACCTTCTTCAGGAGAATGAAATTATTCAAGGAAAGAAAAGGATAGTAGTAGTTAAAAGATGATGGATGTTTTGAAACCTTCAAATCATATATATATATATATATATATATATATATATATATATATATATATATATGGTGAGTCTCGGTGTGTATATATCATATTAGTATATATGTTATTCATATATAAATGTATATAATATACATAATTTTGGGATATAGTTGAAGCATTGAGTGTGAAATATATATATAAGAAACTCAGTTTGTTTTATTTTTATTGTAATATTTCGGAGACTTGATTCTCCTCCTTCAGAGTATATATATATATATATATATATATATATATATATATATATATATATATATATATATATTGATACTATAACCTCTGACTCAGATGTGTATAGCGGACACATGTGAGACATTTTTAAAAAAGGGTAAACACATTATGTATCCTGAATACATACACATCTTTACGGATATCCGGGTTCATTTTTGGATTTTATATAAGAGAAAAACAATTAAGTCATTATCACAAACTAATAAGCCGCAAGGAATAATACAAGGCATAAATAAATTGTATTATAACAATTATATTAATGAATTCTTAATATAAAATAAAATGGAGAATGAAAGCCGGGAAGCGGGAACGCTCGGACGAAATTCTATTCATCGTAGATAATAATAAAAGGGGGGGTGTATAAATAAAGGGTTGAATGAAAAGGATTTGGATAGACCAAATATCATCTTGAGTTAGGGTTTTCAATGAATGGTTACGTGGGAGGTAGATGCAAAAAATAGAGCGGCCTGGCGCTTAACACACACACACAAACACACACACACACACACATATATATATATATATATATATATATATATATATATATATATATATATATATATATATATGTGTGTGTGTGTGTGTGTGTATGTGTTAAGCGCCCGGCCTGTACTCTCTACTGAGACAACGTCGTCTCCGATGGTTGGGTCATGTACGTCGGATGGATGATGGACGAATGCCGAAAGACATCCTGTATGGAGAGCTAACATCTGGTAAAAGACAGATTGGTCGCCCCCTACTGCGATTCAAGGATGTCTGCAAAAATGATCTCAGGTGCTTTGGCATTGTCCCTTCCAGCTGGGAAAATTTGGCTCAAGACCGCCCTCGGTGGCGGCAGAATCTCCATAGAGGCCTGTACACGTCAGAATTCACCCTGATACAACATCATGAAGCTAAAAGGTCCATAAGAAAGCAACGGCAACAAAGCATCGGGACATCATCATCTACAGGGACAACCTACAAATGCAAAATCTGTGGTCGAGAATGTTTCTCAAACATAGGACTTCATAGTCACAGGAGGCGCTGCAACTCAGGGGCACACAAAAACTTTTATCATAGTCTTTCGAGACTGAATTGCCAATGACAATGACAATGATATATATATATATAGTATGAACAAAAAGTAATAAGACAAACAGGAATATTTTTATATGTTATTTATTCTCAACTAGTTTCGACCTTAGGTCATCGTCAGGAGAAAATTTCTTATTTGAAGAAATAGTTTTTAGATTTTTTGAAAGGGAGCATTATGGAAGAACTATAAAAATTGGAGTATTTTGAGGGTTTGACATGCTATTAAAATCCGGGTAGACGAGTGTGTTAGTAGTAGCAAGTCCATCTGTTCCGTGAAAAACCTCTTTGAGGTGGGTTATTTTTTGAATGCTCTTATATATGAGAGGGAGGGTTCTTGGGATTTGTGTATATGTCCATATATGTATACATATAAATGTATGTGTGTGTTTACAGATATGTGTGTGAATGTGAGTGTGTGTATGTATCTCGGTACTGTGCGCGTGACTTTTAGATTTGTAATTGGGTCAAAAGTTGCTTGTTTGATGTGTGGCGGTCAGTGTTTGTTTATTTAGGTGACATCGGCCCCCTTCATAGTTGTTGGCTCGATTTTTATTGCCCTAATTAACATAAAATTAAAATTATATATATATATATATATATATATATATATATATATATATATACAAACAATGTGTTTACTTTTGATATGGCCATTTTAGCCGACAATTTTTGGAGGATATGTGCCTAATTGAAGTCATACCTAATTTTTGAAAATTAATTAGTTAAATAATTAATGAATTTAGGCGGGCATATATGTTCAAATGTAAGGCTAAATAAATCGAGAAAATGTCAATCCCTGTATGTACATTTCGACCTATTAGGTCTCATCAGCAAGGTTATATACATGGGAGACTGCTCAGTGTGTGACTCGAAACTAGAATCCCCGCCTGTCAGCTTGGCAGTCGAGGTTTCGAGTCACACACGGAGCAGTCTCCCATGTCTATAACCTTGCTGATGAGACCTAATAGGTCGAAATGTATATACAGGGATTGACATTTTCTCGATTTGTTTAGCCTTACATTTGAACTTATATGCCCGCCTAAATTCATTAATTATTTAACTAATTAATTTTCAAAAATTAGGTATGACTACAATTAAGCACATATCCTCCAAATATATATATATATATATATATATAATATATATATATATATATATATATATAAAGTAGGTAAAGTCTGTCCTTCCTTTATTCATTCTTCCTACCTTTCTTCTTTCCTCTCCTCTTTCCTCCCTCTCTTCTTTCTTTCTTTCCACTATTTGTGTCTGGTTTCCATTCCTTCATCGTGGTCAGCAAACATATGCGATGTAAGATAACAATTTCTCTATTCATCGTAGCTAATGATAAAAGGGAGGAGTGTATGAATAAAGGGTTGAATGAAAAGGATTCGGATAGACCAAATATCATCTTGAGTTAGAGTTTTTAATGAATGGTTACGTGGGAGGTAGATGCAAAAAAAAAATTGAGCGGCCTGTCGCCTTATTGTTAAGCAAGGCACGGAGAGAGGTGAAGCGGAGAGGAGAGTAGTTTCGACAGCAAAGAGAGCCAGAAAGAGAGAGAAAAGCCGGCAGCCCCAGAAAGCATCACAGCGTGTGTGCATTCAGTGCACCAAAGACTGTCACTCAAGAGTTAGTCAGCAGAGTCCCTTCCGCAGATGCAGATATTTTTTTGGACACTACGCCATCGTCCTTAGTGGACGGAAAGGTACCAACAACAACTAGTATTTGATTTTACTATCATTATGGAACTTACACATTGACGATTTTGATATAATGAAATGAAGGTACCGTATTTGACGGCGTATAAGACGCACGGGCATATAAGACGCACCCCCATTTCAGCAGGTCAGATTCAGGAAAGAAAGCTTTCAGTGTATTTAAGCATATATTGTTGAAAACAGTCTAGCTGTGCATTAAACAAGCAGAAACATAGCTGTATAAAAGCAATTTGGCAGTACAGTAGATAAAAGTACTGGACGTAAGCTGGGTTTGTGAGCATCATAGAGAAGATTAGCCTAGGCCTACGGGAGGTCTCAAACTTCCCATACGATGTATAAGACGCAGGGCAATTTTTTAGCCAAAATTTTGGAAATAAAGTGTGTCCTATATGCCGTCAAATACGGTACTCAACTTGTAGATTGTTGTAGATTGTTTGATTTCATTTTTTTTAAACTTTTTTTTTCATTCTTTTCTTTTGTCTGTTTCGCTCGGATTCCTTTCCTTATTCTTTTGTCGGCCCGGTTTTTTTCACCTTATGCCGTCTATCGCAAAAATCGTAACTCAAGAAAACAATATTAAAACAACTAAAGGATAACTAACGCTAAAATATACGAAAACACAGGATCGCTTAAACGGAACAAAACAAAAAATCATCAACTCACATCACAAATTAGCCTCACAAACATGGCTGATGCTACCCCGACCTTAAGTCTTTAATTATTCCGTCTGCACCGCCTGAACTGGCAATCTACCGCATCGTTGGTAACACCTCCCTCCTTCTCTTTTCCCTGCCTCTGCCTCTGCCCCACACCTACCGATACATCCTACTTCTCCCCTCTCTTCCGCCCTGTTGTCCACCTTTTCCGTATATATATACACATCAGTTCTGTTTCAAAATAAAAACTTCTGGTGGATCTACGTAAATGCACTGAGGCAAAATATTAATTA
>CM042160.1:55732834-55765334 GCA_023376005.1 Doryteuthis pealeii | reverse complement strand
AAATACTACGTATTTAATCGTAAATAACAGTATCATGAAAATCAGTTTACGTCGTAAGTACGGTTACATATTTGTATAAATTAAACTAAGATTTTCATTCGAATAAAATGACTTTTAATTCTTTAATTTATTTATTAATTTTTATTGTTAGAGTTTTAAAGGGTTAAAAATAACAATAAGATTGACGAATTTCCTTAGAAACTGTTTTTCTTTTGGTTCGTTAACTAATTATTTTCTCAAACCACGATAAAAAAAACAAAAACAAAGGTTACTAATACGGACACAATCCGGTGTTTTATCTTTAGTCGAAGGCCCGACTGGAGATAAGTAGTCAATTATTTGTAAGACGAAATTTATTTCAAGTTTATCTGACAATATCCAGTTATTGGAACATTTAAAAAAAAATTATATGTAAGTACGAAAAATTGTAAGCGCTTTGTTTATCAAAATGACATGATTCGTTAGTAAATTACCCGAAAGTTGATAAAACAAAACAACTAACAACCAACATTTAAATTATTATTCAAAATACAATTTAAAATATTCCTCAGAATTTGCCTTACAAATTAAATTTTAAGTTTTATGATTTTACTCTTTATTGTGAAGTCAATAAACATCGCTGAGTTTTATAGTGCAACTTTTCAGTTCTGAAAAATTGGCATGTTTAAATAGAGATTTCATAGGTGACATTTGAACTTTTATGAAAATTGATGTTTTGTAATTAATATAAATTTTGTAATAAAACTTAATTTTAACTAGGGGGGAGTAGGTTTAGGGGGGGTAGTTTAATGGGAAAATAAATAAATAATTTGGGTTCCGTTCAAGCGGTTCCGATATGGGGGATCAATTTACTATAAACTTATACGAGGAAATGAGCACCCGTGAATACTCAAATAATAAAGAACTTTTAAGAATTTTTTTTCAATCTGATAGATTGGTGTGTAATCGATAATAATCAACTGAAGGAAAAAAAATAGATGGGGGGGGGGTCCAGATAATCAGGTCCACCAAAACGTTTTTAAACAATGTTTTTTAAAATACTAGGTACCACCAATTTTACCCTGTGAAATTTACCCCCCCCCCTATATTTAACACTATGAAACTTGCAGAAAAATTAATATTTTCTTGAAAAAAATTTTTCCATTTGAAAGAAAAAACATTAAATAAACTCCTGATGATTTTTTAACTTTTTTTCAACTTACGGAAATAATGAAAATTATGATTGAAAAACAATGTTTTCATTTTTGCACTGTTAAATCAACTGAAAACTAACGTAGCTAAAAACAAGTTACGATAAGAGTTTTTTTTAAATTCTATGAAAAATCAATTAATTATAAATGATAACAAAATATTTCCGTTTTATTCAAGATGGCCTAAACTGATCAATTGGTGGTCCCTATAATACTATCTTAGGTTTTATCAAAAATAGATATTGCAATACGAAGAATTTAAATTTTCGATTCTCAGCTTCTTTTTAAACTCAACATGCAATTAAGAACTAAATGTGAATTGTTGTCATGTACAAAAAATTTAAAACAATAACAAACAAATATACAAACGAATACTTTCAATTTGTTGTATAATAATATGAAATAATTTTAAACTATAAAACAGAAAATACAAATCCTGAAATATACAAATTCTCAATGATTTTAGTTTCAAGAATTATTTTCCTCTTACCCCCTCTCTAACTACTGTCTTCCACTTTCTCTCTCATTCCCTGGTGATCCAAATTTCATTTTAGTCCGGTCATGGACCGGGTACTTTAGCTAGTATATATATATATATTAATTGTGTATATATATATATATATATATATATATATATATGTGTGTGTGTGTGTGTGTGTGTGTGTGTGTGTGTGAAGAAAGGAAGTGAATCCGACGGTATGTAGTATATCAAGAAAAATGAAAAAACACAGGTTTAAACTCACCACTTAACCCATTTAAACCTGTTTTTTTCATTTTTCTTGATATACATATATATATATATATATATATATATATATATATATATAGTATCCAATTGCCGCTTTAACTTTACCGTCGTGGTGGCATCAGTAAATAATCCAAAAGTGCTCAATATATTAAAAATATAGATCAGTAATAATACTACTAATATTATTATTAGAGGGAAAATAAAAGGTCTACCATGGTTTCAATCAAATTCAAATGATTTGCTCAGGACCCTACCCTACGTTAACTAAGTTGAAGTAATCCTTAGTTAAATTGAAGATATAAGTCCTGGGGAAATCATTTCAATTTGATTGAAACCATGGAAGACCCTTTATTTCCCCTCTAATATTATTATTATTATTATATATATTTATTTAATTATAGTTTACAATACATTTAAGAATCTGTTTTACCAATGGTTTCGTAGCCTCACCTTTAAGTGATTGGTCGTCATCAGAAACGTTCACTTGGTTCACTAAAACGGACTCTTAAATGTATTGTAAACTATTATTAAATAAATACAGCTCTTACAGAAGTAATTGAGCACTTTATTATCATTTCTCCAATACTAACATGGAATTAACTTTATATATATATATATATATATATATATATATAGGTACAAGTGATAACCTACTCGAGTTTCACCATAAGGATCTTCAGGGTTAAATCCACTGAATTAATCGAGATACCGATTAATTGCAGTCGACTACACGTGTGTGTTCATCTAACCATGGTGACCATATTCACCGGTAAGTCACCTTTTCCATTATACACACGCACACACACACACACACACACACACACACACACACATATATATATATATATATATATATAGTATATTAAGAAAAATTGAAAAAAACACAGGTTTAAATGAGTTAAGTGGTAGGTGTATTGGCAGACGCTGCAGTGTTTTTGATCTATTAATTAGATCATCTAATTAATAGATCGAAACACTGCAGCGTCGCCCAATAAACTCACCACTTAACTCATTTAAACCTATGTTTTTTTCAATTTTTCTTAATATACTGCATACCGTCGGATTCACTTACTTTTCTTCACACACACACAACACACACACACACACACACACACACATATATATATATATATATATATATATATAATATATATATTATATATATATAAAGTTAATTTTCTTCTAAAACAAAGATACCTGGATTTGGTTATTTCTAGTGAAACATTATACAATCAAGACGGATATTAATACTTGATAAATTGTCTCCCTTGATTCGTCTCAGACTTTTACGTTTTTTTTTCATTTTTTTGTTGTTTCTTTTTATTTCTTTTTCTTTTTTCTTGTTTGCTTTTAAGAGATAAAAAAAATGCCTGACAATCCTTTTTCATTCATGCGTCATTTATCACTTTCCTTATTATGAATAATAATAAATACGTAACTAGGGGAACAACCGGTGGGTGAATGACTGTGGAGTCAGGCTGAATGTCTGAAAAAGAAAAACAAAAGAAAGAAAAAGAAAGGCATGAATAAATAGACCTTGGTTAAAGGTTGGACACTTGGGATATGCAAAATGGCTACCAGCTTTTATTCATCCATGTTTCTGCTCGACCTTTCCACCGAAGACATTAGTTTTAGCCTCATTACACACACGCTCGTATAAAAAAAAAAGAAGAAGAAAGTTTTAATCAGCATGGTGCTATGTAGCCGTATCTATACTACACTATGGACTATTTACGCAATCAGCCCTATCGACTGGGGCTTTAGAATACACCGACTGCACGTGTGCACAGGGGTAAGGCTCCACTCAATGGGGCCACCTGTTGGCCGTGAGTGGCGACCGATAATGCTGGTAGATGAGCATTCCATGACATGTAACACTCCATTTTGGCCCTTACTTAGGCTAAACGGGCTTTCGGAGAGCCCCCCCCCCGATCAATCGGCTGGTCAGGTCAAGCCCTAGCACCTATATGATTGTCCCAACCCTATTGCCCTTATGGCACCCCAAGCCTTTTTACCATATATATGCTAGAAGGCGGTGGCAGAGGGTCTTCATGATTTAAACTCTATCTGATGGTGAGGTTCCAGTTATGGGGTTTGGGGAATGTGGAGCACTCCTTCATCACCATTTCTCCCTGGTCCACTCTGACCCGAAGTGGTAGTACCTGTTAGGGTCCTGTCTATAGGTTAAATAGAAAAATGTGTTTATAAGAAAAATTGAGTATCCATTAAGAATGAATTTATTTCAAAACTTTGTCGGCTTTAAATGGCCCACTGAGGTTGAAAAAGGGAAGAAAAAGTGCATGATACACAGAAAAAAATATAATAAGATAGAAAGAATGAAATTAAAAAAAGAAAGAAAGAGAGTAAGTGAAAAATAGAAAGAGGGGATGAGCACGCGGAAGCAATAATGCTAATTTGTTTCAATCGAACAAAATGAAAAAATGAAAAAAAATGAAAGAAAAAAAAAGAGTGAGACAGAGTTAAATCAAGATCATTATACCTTTTACATATTGAACTATTTAGCAATAGCTCTCAAGTAAACATATCAAATCATCATAATGTGGTATATCCACATGTCCTGCTAGTTTTGAATAATTTTTTCGATTACATGCTGATATGTTACATATTTAAATTTATAAAGATTTTCGCATACTCTGATGACGTCACCACATTTGGAAAAAATGGAAAACTGTTAATTATAACCAAATAAATTTGTAACATTTTCGTTTCATCTCACTTGAAAATAGCATTCATTTAATATTGCACTGATGATGGTTAATATATCCACAATATATATAAACCGCAATGCTCGATCGGAGGCAGAACTATTTATTCATTTACGAATAAACATATCCTCTGAATAGTTTTATTTGGTGGGGACACGTGGTATAATGGTTAGTGTCGTAGTAAATGGACTCGTCGACCCGAGTTCAAATCCTCGTTGAGCTTTTCCATTTCATATTGTGCTAATACTCTTGGGAATGGTATGAATTCAACAATTTCTTCTGTATATATCAATAGTAAGGCAAACTGGACTCTGTTAGGAAACCGGACTAGGAGAAGGAAAACTCTGAATTCAAAACAGTTAAACTCCACTTAAGAAATTGCCCCTTTTTCACATTCTGCTCGTGCGGATAGATTGGTAAATATATACATTTTTTTTCATATTTCAGTACTTATATACTGTCAGATTTACTTCCATTTTCTTTTAATATCGTGTATTATATATATATATATATATATATATATATATATATATATATATAGTCATCCACAGACACCGTGTTTCGACGTTTACGTCTCATCAGTGGGGCTAGACTTGACAGCTACTTCTAACCGGGAGCTAAACCTGACTAACTTTTCATCAGTCCACCCCTTTTACTCTCGGCCATCCGTAGCTGTCAGTAAGAGGCGAACATTTTAACTGATAAATACATACATCAGTAGATGTATGTTGCGATCAGTCGAATCTGTAAACAACAGACGAGTAATGTCTCATGCTAAAGCAGTGAATGTTCGTTAAAGTCCCCTCTAGAAAGCTTTACCGGGTTTTGATAGGTTTAAAATTTTATATTTGTTATCCATTTCGTTTATTTTATTTTCTGCTTCACTCTACCAGAAAATATGGTCGAAACGTGGTGCAAACTATATCAGAGAGACAAAAAAGTGTTTCAATTTGAGAACCTAGTTCTCTGGCAAGGTTCAGGTATTTGTCCATCTTTTTGCTTTCCTTCACTTTCACTCAATGGAAGAGACAAATCCACTGAATGACAAGTTCTTTTTATTGATTATTATTATTATTATTATTATTATTATTATGTGAGTTTTTTCAACCAGCTGATGGTATTTCACTGGAGCCTGAGTCACAACAAGTCTCCTCAGGTCTCTAGCACTCTACTAAGTATTCTAGCCGATTGAATCAGTGCAGTAGTCTGGACGGTCTTAATTCTTCCTCTGATTTCTAGATCCTCCAGTCTTTTTTCCAAGTTTATTGGGACCGTTCCAAGTGCACCAACTACAATTGGTATCTCTTTCACTCTTATATTCCACAGTTTTTTCAATTCTCTGGCAAGGTCCAGGTATTTGGCCATCTTTTCATTTTCCTTCAGCTTCACCCTGTGATCTGCTGGGACCGCAAAATTCACCAGTTGACACGTTCTCTTTTTTTTATTTTTTATTTTGTTAATCAACACTAGGTCTGGTCTCCTGGTTGGTATAGAGTGATCCATCTTTATCTCGAAGTCCCAGAGAATTTTATGCGTTTCATTCTCAAGAACAGATTCTAGTTTATGCATATACCATTTTGTTGTATGGTCAATGTTTAATTTTTTGCATAATTCCCAGTGGATCACCTTCCCAACCCAGTCGTGCTTAGCTTTGTATTCCCGTTGTGCTAGTTTGCTAGATTCACTTAATACATGGTTTACAGTCTCATCTCTGTCACCGCACAGTCTACATTTACTGTTTTGTTGTCTCTTATCAATTTTTTCTTTGATATAATTTGTTCTTAAGGCATTATTTTGTGCAGCAATTATTAGTGATTCAGTTTCTCTTTTGAGGTTTCCTCTTCTTAACCATGTCCAGGTCTTTTTATGTGCAACCTCTCCGATTTGTCGCTTGAGGTGCCCATATAATTGTTTTTCTTCCCATGTTTGTTTTATAGTTTTTGTTGTTTTTCTGTTTGTCTATACATTACATCTGCTGTTGTTGGCTGCTATGAGTAATCTTTCTTCGCTCTTTTTTGAGTATTCTTCGAGTCCTTGGATTGTGGCCTCTACACAGACCTCTATGTTGGCATATGTTGGCTATAAACACAGTAGCTACACCTGAAACTTACAGATGAAAGACAGAGATGAGGATGAGTTATGTGCTGTGAAATGTTTGAGGACCATATCATCATCATCATCATCATCATCATCTCACGCAATTAGCACGGATATCCATGACAATCTCTGGCCATCCCTCTCTATCATTGATTGTGCCAGAGAGGTCCTCTGCGCAGCATCCAGCATCCTTGCATAGTTGGTCAATGTATGTCCTTGGTGGCCGGTCCACACTTGCATGTCCATGTGTTGGCTTCCATAAGAGAACGTCGTTTATGAGTTCGTCCTTGCTTCTTCAGCAGTGTCCAGCATGCCTTGTCCGTCTCACTCGGGTGGTTTGTGAGATGGGGGGGGCAATACAGATGCTTCCTTGAGGGGTGCTGTTTTCACGAGATAAAATCTTGCAGAATCCTACGAGTAGACACTTTAAATTTACCTAGAATCGTGAAAGGGTTAATAACTTATTAAAACTTTTCTTTGCGAAAACTTTTTCACCTGGCGATGGCCTAAGGTCGAAACTAGTTGGAAACAATCGAAACATTGATAACACAGAATTATATTTCTATTTGTCTCATCACCTTTGTTCACATAGATGATCTAGCACTTCTTGCACCTGCTCAAGACGAATTTCTGTTGCATTGCCAGGAGCAGACAATAATAAGAAAATGGTCTCTACGAAAACTCAGATAAAATAGAGTGCATGTGCTTTAATCAACCATCTCTTATTTAAATGGCAACAATCTGAAATTAGTAGAACAGCCCATATACCTCAGTAGCAATATCTCATCTACTGAAAGCGATGTCAACATGTGCATAGGTAAAGCATGGACTGCTGTTGACAAGCTACTGACTATATGAAAAGCTGATCTCTCTGATAATATTTTTTTAATTCTGTGAAATTGTAGTCGTATCAGTATTTCTGTTTGGTCGCTACAACCCAGTCTGCCCTACTATTTACCCAGAGCTGTTGGAGAACAGATTCATGTATTTCCCAGGGGTAAACAACCTCGTCCAGGATTTAAACTCGGTTCGCCGATTCCATTTTTTAAAATGCCATTCAGCGCGAACGCTAACCCCACACAATTATGATTCAATAGCAAATCGACTTATTTTTTAAGAGTATTTTAGGTATATTGACTCTGATAATAGAAATTCAGTATGATGAGCTGTATTCTTTTCGGGTTAAGATTACATTGTACAAATATGATGGTCGGCTGAAAAGTTCCTAGTCTAACTAAGATACTCTCATGGAATTTAACTAATTAAGATTTATTTTTCAACGTAGTCCTTCTTGGGGTCCGTACACTTCTTGCATCAGTGTTGCAGTGTTTGGGATCCAACAGTGCTGGTCGGCTAACGAAGCGCTTGAAGAATGAGGATATGGCCTTATCTTGATTAAAACAAATCAACTCGGTTTTATAAGACTTTACGCTTCATACTGCATGCAAGTGTATTTGCCATTCCCTTCCCAATCGCGCGAGTACATGCATTTCTGAAGATGGGTGGAAGATTATTTGCCTTGTGTGGCTATTTGTAGTAATAATAACTTAATAATTTGTAGTAATAATAACTAAATAATTTGTAGTGATAATAACTAATAATTTGTAGTAATAATAACTTAATAATTTGTAGTAATAATAACTAAATAATTTGTAGTAATAATAACTTAATAATTTGTAGTAATAATAACTTAATAATTTGTAGTAATAATAACTAAATGATTTGTAGTAATAATAACTAAATAATTTGTAGAAATAATAACTTAATAATTTGTATTAATAATAACTAAATAATTTGTAGTGATAATAACTTAATAATTTGTAGTAATAATAACTTAATAATAACTTAATAACTGTAGCAGACAGTGGAGACAAAAAAAAGTTTAGTACTTAAAATAAAAGTTTTGCAAGGCTCAAATTCAGAGTAGGAATTTGGTCTTGTGGCAGGGTGATTTGGAACGACGCAAAGAAGGATATTTTCCTTAGTAAGACGACCAAGCTGTTCGATCGCAAACCTTTGGCACCCAGTGAAGGAATAATGGGAATTTGGGACGGTCAATCGTCACCGAATTCTTAGTATAGCTACTAAGAAATAGTCATTCCGAATCCAAAGTGCTAACAAGTTTTTCACGGCTGCACTGTATAGAAATAAAACCGTTATGAAAGCTGTTAGGTAGACCTTACAAAAATAGAGTTGCTCCCCTTTGATCAGTAAGGGACTGGCGAGAGCCGGATATGAGAATTCCGCCATGTTACTTTAGACTGGAGTTTTGGACTGTACAGATATGCGTCAGCACGGTTGAACTAGTGACCATGTGCGTCAGCACGGTTGGGCTAGTTTACGTCATTTTTAGGGTAGAAGCATTTTCTACCCTGTGTTAGATAAATACTGACAAGTAGACAGTCAGGCAGACAAGGACTTAGGCCCATGTGTGACCACACACATGATACACACCGTTGAATTCTATCCAAACTCATCCCACTGTATTCCCTGTCAGTGAGAATAAATAAAACAAATATTGTTATATGTTAAACATATTTCACTGTTTTTATTATCATTTTGTTATTCCTACATCTCGAGATATAACAAAAACATTATCCGCAGTCTGTATAGTTCTTATCACACATAATTTATGCAAGCAAATGCAAGCTAATGCATGCGTAAAATCGGGTGGAATCAGCATATCGTCTGCTTAACTGTGATAAAGTAAAATGAGAATTCTTCCAAGCTGTAGCCGTGCCAGTACTACTGTATGCTTGGACCTCTTAAACTCTTAAAGGAAACACTTGGAGAAAAAGCTAAATGAGAACTACACACGGATGCTACGTGCTATTTTGAAGAAATCTTGGAAGCAGCACCCTTCAAAACGACATTTGTATGGCATCTTATTTCCGTAAAAACGAACTCATACGTGACGTTCTCCTGTGGACTGCTACACATTGACACAACAGTGTTGGCCTACCAGAAAAAAATATATTCATTAGCTCTAAATGCCATCTAGAAGAAATATCAAAAGCGATGATTAATAGGGACTGATGGCGAGAAAGAGACAAAGGAATCTGTACTGCCGGCACGCATAAATGATGATTATGATGATGATGATCCACATTCTCAAATCGATCAGTATATAGTCCTTAACTAGCATACAACATTTTCTTTCTTCTTCCTACATTCGGTGAGTCCCCTGTGGCGTAGTGGGTAAAGTGCTGGACAATGACATTTTAGTAAGCGAGTTCACTTTCGGACTATAAATTTCGGACTATAATTTTGATGTTTAATAAAAGTTAAAGTTTCCTTCTAATCTTTTTTAAATCCAACACACTCATACACACGCACACACAACCATATATGGGCAGGACACACACACACACACACACACACACACACACACAACACACAACACCCAAACACACATGCCAAACACGCACACACACAGCAAACAAGTAAAGGTAATAATCACAGAACACACACACATACACACACATAAAACACTTACTGACAAGTTAACAGACCAAGTTAACAGATGAAGGTAATACAAAATCAGCTGTGCCTGGAGAACACACACACATACACACACATAAAAACACTTACTGACCAAGTTAACAGACCAAGTTAACAGATGAAGGTAATACAAAATCAGCTGTGCCTGGAGAACACACACACATACACACACATAAAACCACTTACTGACCAAGTTAACAGACCAGTTAACAGATGAAGGTAATACAAAATCAGCTGTGCCTGGAGAACACACACACAAATAAACAAACTACTAAGGCCAGCCTAATAATAAACCAAACAACAAAAAATGGTAGGCCAAACCTGGAATGACAATAAGACATTGTTGGATAGACACACATACATAAACAAAAATAGAAACAAAAACACATACACATACACACACACACATACATACACACACACACACACACACACAGACCTATACATATACACACCCAATGAATTTGGAAGATATCCCCCAAGCACTGCAACACCGATGTAAGAAGTGTATAGACCGCAAAAGAACCTATATTGAAAAATGAACTGGATTAGGTCACATTCATGAGAAGATTTTGGTCAACCCATGAACTTTTCAGCCGACCTTCGTACTTTATAGACGCACTGTGGTTCCATACTAATATTTCCGTAGACAGACAGACAGACACATGTACAGACACACACAGGCACACAGACACACACACACATATACGGGTTAGCTCAGTCGGTAGAGCGTTCGGCTAGAAACCACATGGTTCCTAGTTCGATACCGGTCCTCGCCAACTCAGCGTATGAGTAGCACAGAGATCTGTGCGGTAAAGTAATGAGCTGGTGGTAGGTGTGGCGTTCCAGCTCAGATGCTAAAACAATCTCCTTGGTCTAGTGCTATTGAAAAGGGGATAAACTCCCTCGCTGATTGGCTTTACTTTTTACATATATAGTCATTCACAGACACCGTGTTCCGACGGTTCACGTCTCTTCAGTGTAGCTAGACTTAGCAACTACTTGTTGCTGGGAGCGAAACCTGACTGACTTTTTATCAGTTCGATTCCTTCACCCCTCGGCCGTCTTCAGCTGCCAGTAAGAAGCGGGGTTTTAACATAAATATATACACCGGTATATATATGTTACGATCATCAGAGAGCTAAAATCCGTAAATAACAGACGAGCATATATATATATATATATATATATATATATGTGTGTGTGTGTGTGTGTGTGTGTGTGTGTAAAGTCTGATTATGGGTCCAACGGGAGAAAATATTTATAAAAAAGAAGGTCCACAAAATGGATTATGTTTAAAAAAAATGTTTCATGAATATTTTACATTGGCGACACGTGTTTCAGATCTTCTGATATCTTCTTCAGGCGTGAATTAATATATATATATATATATATATATATATATATATATATATATATATATATATTGATCACTAGAGCACTCAAATTCGTAAATAACAGACGAGTCTCTCTCTCTCTCTCTCTCTCTCTCTCTCTCTCTCTCTCTCTCTCTCTCTCTTTCTCTCTCTCTCTCTCTATATATATATATACATATATATATATATATATATATATATATATATATATATCAATTGTGCATGAGAGAGAGGGAGAGAGAGAGAGGGGAGAGAGAGAGAGAGATTAGCACGCATGCACAGAACTGTAGAAGAAAAAGAAGTGATACATCTGTGTACACTGTTGACTATAACGCCCACGCACAATCTTATTCAACCCCAATGTATTAGCCGGGTCATAGTGAAAGTAATTAATTTAATGTTGCCCGGATGTGAGCAGCCTACTTGTAACGGAAATTGCCTCTATTCGCTTAAACGTAGCCCGGACGGGCAACGTATAATGCAATGGCTTCTCAATTTTAAAGGCTCAACACTTAATTTTCTCATTTACCAAATATTTACCGCTTATTTGCGCCCTACCATTCTGACAAATACTTCTTGGATACAACCGAATTCGAAGACACAGAAGAAGCAAGAAAGAAAAGCACTAACAACGGCTTGCAAGTTAACCAAATCTCAACTTTCCCACATTTTAAAATTTCCAATTTCTTCCCGTGAATCGTAATCCATCGTCATCAATTCATGCCGACAGCACAGTCCCAAAGCGATTTTCGTTCAGTTTTGTCGGATGTAAAAAATGGCTCAATAATTTTTTATTGGCAAATCAATGTAGATATTTTACACTCCCTCTTTTTAAAAATGTATTTTTCAATTGAACTTTTACAACTCTCAAACTTAAATTTCAAAACAATACCGTACGCTCTGTCTTTGTAAAATATCTACATCATTCAAAAAGCGACAAAAACACGACTCGGAAAATATCTAAGATGGGCCGTAAATTTGCCTGACGTCGGCATGTTAAATTATTATTATTGCTAATCTATTGATTTGTTAAATTATTATTATTGTTAATCTATTGATTTGTTTGTAAAAAAAATACCGCATATCTTAAAAACTATTCCCCATCGTAAAAATAAAAATAAAAACAGTGTTCAGACCATTGAACTTAAAGTTGAACGAACATGTTGATAAAAAGTCATTTACGTTTAATATTTAAAAATAAAATAAAAATGAAACAATAAATAATTAAATTAAAGTCAATACAAAAATAAATAAATAAATAAAAAACATACTAAATATATAAAAAATAAAATAAAATAATAAAAAAAGAATAAAATTAAATTAAATTAGAATAAAACAAAATTAATAAAATTAAATATATAAAAAATAAACAAATAATAATTATATATATATATATATATATATAAGGGAAGAAAAAAAATTAAAGATAGATAAATATACAATTAACTTAAAGAAAAAAATTATCATTATTATTATTATTATTATTATTATTATTATTATTATTATTATTATTGACATAATATATCATATTATTAAAACAAACAAAAATTAATGAAAGTTAAAACAGTATTTTAAGGGTGACAAGTCTTTCGGACTATCCTATGCATAGACACAAACTAATAGGCCACAGTCTCAAAGCGATTTTCGTTCAGTTCTGTCGGATGTAAAAGATGGCTCAATAATTTTGACGTAATGATTAAGATAAAATCACAAAAAGAGTTTACTTACTTTTCGCACATAGGTATCTTGGTTTCATAATTAATTAATTAAGTTTTAAATGACTAAAATACGTATAAAAATTACTTAGCTCCGAAATAAAAATTATCTGTATGACTTTTCCTCACCATCTGACCCTATCAGCCATTGTTCCTGGAAGCTCCTCTACACAGCATCCAGTATCAGTGCAGAGTAAGGCTGATCAAGGTATAAATAAGTGTTTGAATGTTTTCTCTTTATATCATTAGGTGTTGAAGAAATATATCATTCGGCTAGTATATCTAAAAGTTAGTGGTCGTTCATTACACGCAATATATTATAAAATATTTAAAATATGGGTTATCCCCACTAAATTTAATGGACGATTCCAGATATGAAGAATTGGCAGGTCCCAAAATCAGGCGAGAATTGAAAACAAGAGGAAAGGCCCACAGAAGCCCCGTAACACCAGAGGAAGAGAGACTGACATTTCGCTCCTTCGAAGGCAAGCAGGAAGAGGGAAACCGCCAAGCTCTGAACTAAAGCTAAGCATAGGCGAGAAGTAAGAACAAGAGAAATTGACCACCACAGATAGAGAGTATATATCTAAGTATACCCGTGGTTGTATACTCATCTTGATTCGTAACTTGTCTTGTATTTCCTTTTTAGCTTGTTCTGGGCTGGTTTCTTCTTCTTAAGATTATTCTCCTGCATTCTGGATGATACTGGGATGTCCTGTTGTTATTTTGTTTTTGATTAATAACTCAAGACTTTTTTTTTTGTGAATTCACATTTTGTTAAGTTTTATAAGTCCCAGAATCAACTCAACTGCGCGTGCAAGAATTGGCTATTTGGACGAGAACCGCCATCCGTCCGTCTCGTCCAAAGGCCGAGCCAAAAAATAAAATCTAAACGCTATCTCTCACGCTCGCATCGGTGAACAGGAAGAGGTCAACACGGGGTTAAATTTGTATCAATCAAAATACTCGGTGTTTCTCTGCCCTTTATATATGTATAGATGTGTAATGAAGCTTTTTTTCTGTGTAATTTATGCGAATATGTATAATTCACAATCACGTGTATGTGAGTGGTGTCGAATTTTATGTGTGCTTTATGTTAATGAGTGTACTTTATCCTAATGTAAATGTAAATGGAATAGATTTTGTCTGTGGAATTTATGGGAGTGTGTACTTTATCCTAGAGTGTATGTAAGTAATGTAGTTTTCCTGTGTGTATTACGCTGTCAGCTGGAAGAAGGACGTGTGTAAGGCAAATAAAAAGTGAGGGTGTTGAACTCAAAGTAGCATGATGTACTTTTTGAAGACACGCGTGCGAGAGAGAGAGAGACCGGTGAGACAGAGAGGGAGACAGAGATAGAGGGAGACAGAAATAGACGGAGACAGAACAGGCTAATATATATATATATATATATATATTATATATATATATATATAATATATAGAGAGAGAGAGAGAGAGAGATAGATAGATAGATATCAATTTTTACGACGCTTTACAAAAATATAGATTTTATTTTATTGGGAGAAATCAAAATTTACCATCGAAAAGAATGTATAAATGAATGTTGAAAAGACACGTTCCTTGAAAGGAAACTTTTCCACATTTTCATCCCATTTAACAAAAGCAATAAAAAAAATGAATATGGTTGCAACTTTAAAAACTGGTTTAAGATTAAATAATTTCGCTGTGCCCAGACGTGACGTCTTTGTTTTCTTCCTGAATAAAACTATATATATATATATATATATAATATATTATATATGTGTGTGTGTGTGTGTGTGTGTGTGTGTGTGTAATTTTCCCTTACAACCGTTCTATCAAAATAACTCATGGCATGAGTTATTTTCCCTTACAACTGGTTATATTTTTCATTAAACTGTTTTCTTCTTTTTATAATAGACCTACTCCAATGATGATTCAACGGATTGAAATATTGAAATATGTGCAGCTAATAAAACATTACCGTATTTGACGGCATATAAGACGCACTGGCATATAAGACACACCCCCATTTCAGCACGTCAGATTCCCGGTTAAAAATTTTTAAAAAAGTTAAAGTTGATCTGATCCGCAAGCCGAAAATGTATTTAAATCCGACTTTGAAAGACCGACACTGTAGATTCAGGGGGGACACGGCCAAGAACATATACAGCCGAGTCGACAACAAGTGGAAACAAGTGAGTCCTATAGGCCGTCAAATACGGTAATTATCTTTGTGACTAAATCATATCTAATATCAACAAAAATATCTATTTATCTGTGTATCTATTTAAGTATCTATCTATCTATCTTTGTGACAATATCATATGTAATATCAACTAAAATATATCTAACAAGTTTGGATTCGTCTCAGTAAAAACCTTATACCTAATGCTAGTGAAAAGGGAATAGACTCCCTCACTATCCGACAATATCCGTTCTCCCAACTTTACTTTAATATTCGTTTTTATTGAATAAAGTTTTAAAAATATTAACCCTTTCACGGTTGCGAATCCGTGAACCAGAAATATGATATAGTTGAGAAAGAACTTGTGGGAATTAAAATAAAATTGAAATCAAAATTAAAAATCTAAAAAAAAAAAAACTCCCATGAGCTTTCACCGGAAGAACCATCCGAGCATGTGCAGAAAAAGGACCCACTTCCGACCCCCAAGAGAATCTCTTGGCCATTCGAGTTTAGGCCTTAACGGTGTCTAGACATTACTACTGGCCAGGGATAAATGTTCTAAAAGGCTAAATCATAAAAAACACCTTTTGTCTTTATCTCTTCCTTTTCTTTGTTTGAATTCGTTTTTGGCGCGATCACCAAAATATGATGGGGTTAAAAGCAAAACCCTAAGAACACGCATCAGGAATAATAAGCCACCTTTTTAACCTAAAACATAAAACCTTTCCGCCCTGTCCGTGTGCGCGTTAGAATGCACCGACTGCGCCTCTGTAGAGGGGGTAAGACTCCCCCAAATGGGGCCACCTGTTGGTCGTGGCGGCGACACGTGATGCTTAAGGATAGAGTCTTGGTTGATGAGCGGTCCATGGCCTGCAACACACCACTTAGACCGTTACTTAAGCTAGACGGGCGGTCGGAGAGCCCCCCTCCGATCAATTGGCTGGTCACGTCAAGCCCTAGCACCTATATGATTGCCCCAACCCTACTGCCCTTATGGCAAGCCCCAACCCTTTTTATAATATGGGTCCCAGAAGCCGGTGGCTGAGGGTCTACATGTCCTGGGAATGACGTTAAACTCTATCTGATGGTGAGGTTCCAGTTTTGGAGGTTTGGGGGATGTGGAGCACCCCTTCATCACCATTGCTCCCTGGTCCACTTTGGCCCGGAGTGGTAGTACCTGTTAGGGTCCTTTCAATGATTAAATAGAAAAATGTATTTATAAAGAAAATTGTGTATCCATTGAGAATTAACTTATTTCAAAACTTTATCGGCATTAAATGACCCACTGAGGTTGATATGCCGTAAAACAAACCAAACCAAACCAAACATGAAACACCTTTCCACCCATAAACTTCAGCGTCAAGAGCCTACAATTTGCTCTGCATGGGTAGCTCTTATTGTAGGTGTTAAATAGCAAATAGAAAAGTCTGGATATGTTCTGATTACTCGGCTGATTTAAATAATTCTGTGGATGTAATGAAAATAACTTTGTGTGATCCTCAGATCAGGGAGGAGTGTGAATGTAATGAAAATAACATACCTCGAAACTCAAAGCGTGCGCGGACGATTCTGGCTTGCAGAGTCATCGCGGGAAAGAAATATGGCTGCTGTAAACACTATATTTAACGATGGGCGATCTCGAACCAGCGAGAATGGGATTGCACGTATGCAAATTCTCTCGAGATCGGGCGTGCATATAAGCATACGGCGACGGCTAGAGGTAGCGTCAAACGATTACGTACGACGACTACGAAAAAAGCTGGCAGTAGCATTTTGGCTCTTGCGACGGGTGGACGAGGCATTTCGAGATAGATTTTGATTGTTGCTGAGCAGAGTGCAGCACAGTTGGGAGAACATTATTACTAGAAATTCTCCACTCCAAGTTCCAGAGAATCTTCTTACAAAACTGTATGGTGGAATTTTCCTCGCAGAAATTGATCTTTCCTGTGCTTTTCTCCAACTGAAAGTTGATGTTTACCATATTCTTTTGTCATTCTTCCTCTTCTCGCAATCCAAACGGAATGGTCCATTATTTAACTGAGGTGATGACAGGGTATAAAATTTGAACAGCTGTGTTCATGCCTTAAATCTTTTAATATTAAATATTCCGAAATAGACATCAAAGTTTAAATTAAGAAAACTGTAATTATTTCTTTTTACGATTCCTAATATGTTTCGTGCGTGGGTGGGACCAGAATCTACAGAGGCGTTTTCAGGCTCAAGTAGGGTGTGTATGAGTACGTACGGGTGACACAATGCATGTCCGTGAGTGTGTGTGGGTAAAAACATAGAAAAATTGTGGAATAGGCCCATTGGTATTTATACATAATGGAATGTGTGTGTCGTTATTGAAGAAGAAAAGCCAATAATTTTTTTTAAATTCTTTACTCGTTAGGTTTGTGGGGGGTTCTTTTTGGGGGAAGAGGGGAAGGAGGTCTTTTTTAAATTCTTGTCTGCAAAAGTCTTCCATAAGCCGGCAAAAGTGTTTCTCCTGGCTGTATAGCTGTCACTAGTGTAATTATTGCCGTTACGTGGTCCTAGCCACCTCTGATTTTATTCTTCACCGCCACCCCACCCCCGGGGGCAGTTGATGTGATGCCCGTTTTCAACTTCTACTTGTCCTTTCTCTTCATTTCCTCTTCCTACTCCTTTTTTTGTCTTCTCCACCTCCTTCTATAACTTCTATTGTTTATGCTGCTGCTGCTGCTGCTGCTGCTGATGATGATGATGATGATGATGATCTTCCTCGCTCCTTATTGTTGCATTACTCTTTCTGTTTCTACTGCTCCTGCTGCCACTTCTGTTCCCGCCATTTTGTTTTGTTTTGTTTTTAATCAGAGATCTTTTCTTCTTTCCTATTTTCAATACTAAAAAAACTTCATTTCTTCTTTTTTATTTTTCACGCAAATATACTTTCATTTTTTTGATTTTGTTTGTTTTGGGGGTTTTTTTGTTGTTGTTTTTTTTTTTGTTATTCTTGATTTTCTTGTTGTAGTTGCAATATAGGGTTATCTTTTTCTTATTTATTTTGCATTTTTCTTTGTTTATTTGTTCCTTTGTTTATTCTTTTTTCATTGTCTCTTTCGCTATCACATTTTTCTGTTTCGCTTTATTATTATTATTATTATTATTATTATTATTATTATTTTCACTCCTTTTGAGTTTTTTCACATCAGCGTTAGCTGATGGTATTTCACTGAAGTCTGAGTGACAACAAGTCTCCTCAGATCTCCAGGACTCTTTTGAGTATTCTAGCAATTTTGCAGTATTCTAGCAATTTTGCAGCAATGCAGTAGTCTGGATGGTCTCAATTCTTCCTCTGATTTCCAGGTCCTCCAGTTTTTTCAAAGTTTTTTTGAGACCGTTCCAAGTGCACCAACTACAATTGGTATCGCTTTCACCCTCATATTCCACTGCGTTTTCAATTCTCTGGCATGGTCCAGATATTTGTCCATCTTTTCGTTTTCTTTCAACTTCAACCTGCTAGAACCGCAAAGTCCTCAAGTTCATGATAGGGCCTCCCAAGGCAGATTGGTTTGTCACCCAATGGTATTAGGGCCACTACTAAGTCTTAGGGGCTCTGGGGAAAATCCAATTTGCGTCTCTATTATCATCTTGAATCAACAGCTTTTGGCGTATTTTTCACTGCGCCTGATCAAGAATTTGCGGCAAACAAGGGCATCTCCTTTGCCAGACCGGGATATGCACGCAGGGTTTGGGGGCCGCTTGGGAATTTCCTATTCCTCTCTTACTCTTACTCTTGCCGTAACAACAACAACAATAATAACAACAACAACAACAACAATAACAGCAACATTAGTCAACATGGTCAAATATAATCTCTTGCACAAATCCCAGTGGATCACCTTTCTTACCCAGTTGTACCTCGTCTTGCATTCATATTGGTCATTTAGCTGGATTCGTTTATTATTTGATTTACTGTTTTATCTCTATCAACACGTAACCTACACTTGCTATTTTCATGCGTATAATCAATTTTTAATATTGTTACTATTATTATCATTTTACTCCTGTAAATTTTTCATACCAGCTCTAACTGGTGTTTCTTTTGTACTGGAGTTTGAGTGATAGCATTATATCCTAGCCGTTTATAGTGGTGCTGTGTTCTCCAGATCCCCAGTACCCCTTTCAGGTTCTTAGGGACTATCCTAATGCTCCCAATTACGATTGGTATCACAGTTATTAATGGTTTACAATTGGTATCACAGTTATCCTAAGGGTCTACAATTGGTATCACAGTTATCTTAAGGGTATGCCATTGGTATCACAGTCATCTTAATGGTTTACAATTGGTATCACAGTTATCCTAAGGGTCTACAATTGGTATCACAGTTATCTTAAGGGTATACCATTGGTATCTCAGTTATCTTAATGGTATACAATTGGTATCACAGTTATCTTAAGGGTCTACAATTGCTATCTCAGTCATCTTAATGGACTACCATTGGTATCTCAGTCATCTTACCGGTATACAATTGGTATCACAGTTATGTTAAGGATCTACCATTGGTATCACAGTTATCTTAATGGTCTAATTAATTGGTATCACAGTTATCTTAATGGTCTACAATTGGTATCCCTGTCATCTTAATGGTCTACCATTGGTATCACAGTTAATTTATGGTCTACAATTGGTATCCCTTATCTTAATGGTCTACCATTGGTATCCCAGTTATCTTAATGGTCTACATTGGCAGTTATCTTAATGGTCTACCATCTAATGGTCCATCACAGTTATCTTAATGGTCTACAATGGTATCCAGTCTTAATGGTCTACTGCCTTTTCCGCTTTCAGGTAAGGTCCAGGTATTTGTCCTGCGTTTTGCCTTCTCTTACTTTACTACCCAGTCGTGCTTATTGTGGTATTCGTTTCGAGTCTCTCTCTCTCTCTCTTCTCTCTCTCTCTCTCTCTCTCTCTCTCCTCTCTCCTGTCTCTATCCCCCCTCTCTCTCACACTCCCCCTTTCTCTCTCTTCTTTCTGTAATTTTACCCTTGAGTAAAATATTTGATGATTTTTTTTTCTGTTGCTTTCGCCCTATTTCGCCGTTTTCTTGAGGAGATAAACTGTCACTCTTTCTGTCTGTCAATGCTTTGCGGCAGCGCACATTTCCGCTATAGCCAGTCGGCCAATAAGACGTCTCCCGGAAGTCGCACGACATAAGGCTTTCTCGCAGATTTGCCGGCTTTGTGACGTCAGTTGACCAAATGACCCTCTATTCACTGATTACTTCTGCTTCTTGATTGGATAAAAAAATAAAAATAAAAATAAAAATAAAAAATAAAATAAACAATAAACAAAATTAATTTGCAATGAAAGATGACATCTGATTCTACACCTCTTTACAGATTTCAACAAAATGTCTGCCGCTTAATTTCATTTTGTATTTTATATTTTATTTCTTTCTATTATCTGAATTTCAAAGACAATAAATTGTCACTGCTATACGTGATGTTGTGAAGTATCTGGAATACCCCTCACAAGACTGGTCTAAGACTATTCAAACTGCACTCTCGCTCTCTGTACTGAGGAGAAGTTGCTGTGTATAACGCTATATTGCACTATGGAAATGCGTGGTGTAAGGATTTGAGTCGTAGGAAATGGACTCATCGACCCGAGTTCAAATCCTAGCCGGGGCTGTTTACATTTCACATAGTGCCAATAGCAAGGTATATATATTTACTAACCCCTCCGCACGAGCAGGATGCGACACAAGGTCAATTTCTTAAGCGGAGTTTAACAGGTTTGAATTCAGAGTTTTCCTTTTCCTAGACCGGCTGCCTAACGAAAGTTAAAGAACCCAGACTGCTCTACTATTTACCCATAGCTGGAGGGAGAGTAGGATTCATACCTTTCCCAAGGGTATTAGCGCTGAGTGAAATGCAATTACCACGTCCAGGATTTGAACTCGGGGCGACGAGTCCATTTCCCATGACTTTAATAGCAAGGTATATATCCAACTATTCTCCCTCCAGCAATTGTTAAATAGTAGGGCAGTATTTGCTCTTTGAATCGAGTAAAGCAACTATTGTAAGAGAAGACAGACTCTTAATTAAAACCTGTTAAACTCCGCTTAAGAAATTGACCTGGTGTCTTATCTTACTCGTGCGGAGAAAATGTTTGCCTCTCAAACCCTCTTTCATGGGGCCAAAGTAATACCTTTGGGAAAAGAATATATCCAACAACTCTTTTGATGGGTAAATACTAGGGCAGACTGGAGTATTTAACGTTGACTACGTAACCAGTCTAGGAGAAGGAAAACTCTAAATTCTCACCTGCTAACCTCCGCTTAAGAAATTAACCTTGTGTCACATCCTACTCGTGCAAAGAGTTGGGTAAATATATATACTACATGAAGTGACGTGTTTCCAATTCGGGATCTCTGGGAATGTGGAGTATCCTTACTTCAAGATTTACCTTTGAACCGGGGTGGTAGTATGCGTTAGGATACCATCTATAGGTCGAATAGATTTATTTGTAAGTTGATGAATTATTTTTGCCAATTTATTGATGTATATGAACTTAGTGAAAATTATTTCTATCAATTTATTAATACACATGAAGTTAATGAAAAATCATATATTATAAAAACAACAATATTGGCAACATATAATCCACAACGGTTGATGTGCCATTAAATACCAACCAACCAGTATCTTATCATCATCATCATCATCATGTCGCGTTATTAGCACAGATATCCATGACAATCTCTTTCCAGCGGTCCCTATCACTCATTGTTCTTGGGAGGTCATTTACGCAGTATCCAGTATCCGTACAGAGCTGGTCAATGTACATTTTGGCTGGTCGGCCTACACTGGCGTGCCCATGTGCTAGCTTTCACAGGAGGACGTCACTTATGATTTTGTCCTTGCTTCTCCAGCAGTGTCCTGCGTAAAAAAAAACACTATTTAGTGATATTAAATTGCGACACATCTGAGTATTGAAGAGTCTCATCATTGCTTAACTAACACCAGATACAGTTCAGTATCATAGCCCATTTGTGAGTGTGGGGGGGGCAAGGTTTTTCCTTCGGCGGGGGATGCAGTCAACGTATTCTAAGCCCTGTCGACAGGGCGGTTAAGTAAGCTTTGTTGAGTCTAACACACAGGTCGGCCCTGGACCTTACAAGCTAACATCGTTGACGCCTGGGGTCCATCCTCCCAGGCAACACCTGCCCCTTGATTTAAAGGGGCTGGACTGGGTTTATTGTCCAGTGCCTGAGGCGCCCCCTTGAGGGGGAATGCCGACGGGATCAACGTATTTTTTGCACCCGACACCCATAAGCTTCGGTTTGTGGGTAGTCCCACATTAATAGGGCCTTGTGTCTAACCCGTACACGTGGAGTACGTGGTAAATATCCCATAGGTATTGTTATGGCGATACCTGTTGCAACCAAGGTGTTACTTTTCTAAGTAAAGGACAGTCTTATCGCTGCTTAACTTCGGTAACTTGGTGGAAACCGTTACCACTCGGGAGAGTGTGTGTGAAATTGTTGGATAAAATCAAATTCCAGAGATCAAGAAAGAAAGAAAGAAAGAAAGAAAGAAAGAAAACAAGGAGGGGAGGAAGAAAGAAGAAAAGAAATGAAGAAAAAAGAAAGAAAGGGAAGGGGAAAGAGAGGGTGGAGGGAAAAAAGAAGGGAAGGAAGACAGGTAGAAAGAAAGAAAGAAAGAAAGAAAGAAAGAAAGAAAGAAGAAAGCAAGAAATGAAGACAGAAAGAAAGAAAGAAAGAAAGAAAGAAAGAAAGAAAGAAAGAAAGAAACAAAAAAATGAAGGAAGGAAGAAAAAGAAAGAAAGAAAGAAAGAAGGGACGAAAGAAAGAAATTAAGAATGAAAAAAGAAAGATAGAAAGAAAGAAAGAAAAAAGAAAGAAAGAAGTTAAGAACGAAAAGAAGAAAGATAGAAAGAAAAAAGAAATGAAGAAAGACAGGTAGAAAGAAAGAAAGAAAGAAAGAAAGAAAGAAAGACAAAAATAAATGAATAGAGAAAGAAAAAAAGTAAGAAAGATAGAAAGAAAGAAAGAAAGAAATGAAGAAAGACAAGAAGAAACAAAGGAAGGAAGAAAGAAAGAAGAGAAGAAAGAACGAAAAAAAGAAAGATAGAAAGAAAGAAAGATAGAAAGAAAAAAGAAATGAAGAAAGACAGTTAGAAAAAAAGAAAGAAAGAAAGACAAAGATAAATGAATAGAGAAAGAAAGAAAGAAAGAAAGAAAGAAAGAAAGAAAGACAAAAATAAATGAATAGATAGATAAAGAAAGAAAGAAAGAAAGAAAGAAAGAAAGAAAGAAAGAAAGAAAGAAAGAAAGAAAGAAAGAAAGGAGTTTTAAATTATTTGACGTTTTTACAGCTCACTTTATTATATTGCAAATTTTCATTTTCGAAATGAACCAAAAAGTTTCAGTTTTACCAAAATAGAAAAGCACTTTATAAAATTAACTGCCCACGCAAATGTGTCGAGATATTCGAAAACTTCAGTTCACAACTTATTACAACAAGCGTGTTTTTTTTATTTTTATTTTTTTCTCTTTTTATCGGGAAGAAACATTATATATACAGTGATACATTGACTTACGAGTTTAATTCGTTCCACTCGTAACTCAATTTACTTGTATATCAAATCAATTTTGCCCATTGAAATAAATTGAAATGCCATTAATCTGTTCCAGTCCTTTAAAAACACTCTAATTCTTTTAATAAGAAAAATAGCACTGTATTGTATAAAAATAATGCAATAGAATGGAATGAATTGTGCTGTAATATATTTTAATGTTTATTTTTGTATGAATAATATTTTTCTTTAGTGTTGTAAATTTGGAAACTTCAATGATTTTAGTGAACTTATTAACATAAGCGTATCTGAAGCTCGCTCGTACCGCAAATTTTAGCTATCAACACAAAGCAAGACATTGCAGTTCGTTAGTTGGGGTACTCTGCTTCTATAAAAGAAGAGTGAGGATAATGTTTGAAACTACCTCGTAATACGAGGATGATTCAAAAAGTAATGCCATTTTGTTTAGGACAGGTATAATTACCAACACAAGAATATATATCATACATCAAAATGAAGCTGATCCTCTGTGGGTCCCATCCCTACTTCTCCACGTAGTCACCCTTTCTCTCAATAGCAATGTTCCACTTCGAATGATAGCATGTGTCCCTGCTACGTAAAATTCTGTTGACTGTTCTTTGAGCCATTTCTTCACTAGATTTCACTTCCTCGTCACTAGAATAATGTTTGCCTTTCAATTCTCTTTCATGGGGCCGAAGAGAGGCAAACACTATTCCAGTGACGAGGAAGTGAAATCTGTAGTGAAGAAGTGGCTCAAAGAACAGTCAACATAATTTTTAGGGGTAGGGATACGTGCCCCCATTCCAAGGTGGAATGTTGCTATTAAGAAAACGGTGACTATGTGGAGAAGTAGGGATATGATCCAGAGAGAACCAGCTTCATTTTGATGTATGATACATATTCCTGTGTTGGTAAATCAAGTTTTAAATTACAAAACGCATGTGAACTCTGATAAAACTGAGTTCATGAGCTTCAAAAAGCAAGGAGACATCTCACACTTGACGGCAAGCCTCTTAAGTCAGTAGAACCATTCACATACCTAGGTAGTAATATCTCATCCGCAGAAAGCGATGTTAACACTTGAATAGGAAAGGCATGGTTGGCCGCCAACAAATTATCAGTCATATGGAAATCCGATCTCCCCGACAAGCTAAAGAGACGATTCTTCCAGGCTGTGGTTGTATCGGTACTGCTGTATGGCTGTACCACCTGGACCCTAACGAATCACCTTAAAAATAAACTAGATGGTAGCTGCACAAGAATGCTGCGAGCGGTCCTGAATAAGTCGTGGAAGCAGCACTCCAAAAAAAGCAACTGTATGGCCACCTGCCCCCCATATCACAAACCATACGAGTAAGACGGGCTAGACATGCAGGACACTGCTGGAGAATCAATGACGAGCTCGTAAGCGACGTACCACTGTGGAAGCCGGCACATGGGCACGCTAATGTGGGCCGCCCAGCCAGGACCTACGTTGACCAACTATGTATGGATGCTGGCTGCTGCGCGGAGGAGCTCCCAGAGTCGATGAATGATAGGGAAGGTTGGCGAGAGATCACCATGGATATCCTTGCAAACTGCGTGACATGATGATGATGACAACAAAAGAATTGTATTGGTTATAGAAGTAAACTAGGGGAAAATAGATTTGAAAAAAAAATGAATTGTTTTATTTTCTTCTCAAATGATAGAAGTTTGATAAGAGATGTTTTTTACTCACTCCTTTCGGTAAGTCTGACCATACATGTATTGAAACAGAAGTTAAAATGAGATATATCCATGGGGTAGGTCAGCAAGTTTAAATTAGAAAGAAAAACTGTTGGATTATTTTTTTCTCAAATAACAGAAGTTTAAGAGGAGATGTTTTTTAATCATTCCTTTCGGTAAGTCTGACCATGCATATATTGAAACAGAAGTTAACATGAAATATATCCCTGGGGTAGGTTCGCAAGTTTAAATTAGAAAGAAAAAATATGTTGGATTATTTTTTCTCAAATAACAGAAGTTTAATAAGAGATGTTTTTTAATCACTCCTTTCGGTAAGTCTGACCATATATATATTGAAACAGAAGTTAAAATGAAATATGTCCCTGGGGTAGGTCCGCGAGTTTAAATTAGAAAGAAAGACTTTATATGATTATTTTTTCTCAAATAACAGAAGTTTAATAAGAGAGATTTTTTAATCACTCCTTTCGGCAAGTCTGACCATACATATATTGAAACAGAAGTTAAAAGGGAAATATATCCCTAGGGTAGGTCCGCAAGTTTAAATTTGAAAGAAAGACTATGTTGGATTATTTTTTCTCAAATAACAGAAGTTTAATAAGAGATGTTTTTTAATCACTCCTTTCGGTAAGTCTGACCATATATATTGAAACAGAAGTTAAAATGAAATATGTCCTGGGGTAGGTCCGCGAGTTTAAATTAGAAAGAAAGACTTTATATGATTATTTTTTCTCAAATAACAGAAGTTTAATAAGAGAGATTTTTAATCACTCCTTTCGGCAAGTCTGACCATACATATATTGAAACAGAAGTTAAAAGGGAAATATATCCCTAGGGTAGGTCCGCAAGTTTAAATTTGAAAGAAAGACTATGTTGGATTATTTTTCTCAAATAACAGAAGTTTAATAAGAGATATTTTTTAATCACTCCTTTCGGCAAGTCTGACCATACATATATTGAAACAGAAGTTAAAAGGGAAATATATCCCTGGGATATGTCCGCAAGTTATAGGATTGCGCTAAATGGAGTTTTGAGTCGCGCAGTTTTTATCTTTTAAAAGGGTTGAAAGAGGATTTCTTCTCGTGCCATTACCTTGTAGATTTCATGTGACCAAAGTAAATTTCTTCGATTTTTGTGTCAGGGATTTTTTCGTAATCTACCACCCCCACAATTTTTGTCCGCTGAATAAAACGCTAACCTTTCAAGTCGAATGAGACATTTCGAAGACAATGAAGATTATCCGAAGATGGCAGTTCTTTAGTTGCTTGTAGGCTGATGATGTCGGAGATTAGGCCGGTCTATGAATTAGATCACTCTAAGAGCATAACTTTATTCGTGCTCTACATGTACGAGTGGGATCTAGAAATATGGATTCGTATAGTTCGGTGCGCTAGTTTTGTAGCGGTTATCGTCGTAGAAAATGGACACGGTGATACGAGTTCAAATCCTGGAAGAAACTGGCTTCAATTTGGGAAAGGCTACATCCCAATTGAAGATGTTTATTGTGTAATGATTATCATCGTAGGAAGCGGACACGGTTACATGAGTTCAAATCCTGGAAGAAGCTGGTTGCATTTTGGGAAAGGCTACATTACTATTGAAGATGTTTATTGTGTAATGATTATCGTCGACACGGTTACACGAGTTCAAATCCTGGTAGAAGCTGGCTGCATTTTGGGAAAGGCTACATCCAATTGAAGATGTTTATTGTATAATGATTATCTTCGTAGGAAGCGGACACGGTTACACGAGTTCAATTCCTGAAAAAAAAAGGTATGAATCCAACTAATGTCCACCCAGCTACGAGTAACATTGTAGGCCAGTCTGAGATTTCTCACCTTGGCATGGCAACTAATAGGAGAAATAAAACTCTGAATTCAAACCTGTTTAAATTTCGCTATATATATGAATAGACTGGCAGAGATAGATAAATAAATAGATAGATACGATTACTCAGGTACAAATGAACAGGCTGAGATAGATAGTGTTGTGGGTTTTAAGGGGTCAAAATAAGAACAAAACGATGGGTAACAAATGTAGGAAAATGTATTAACAAAAGAGTAGACAATTACAGTACAGAGAAGTGGGAATTACGTCCGACAAATAGAGTTATGAGCTGACTCGCATTGGCTTACTCTCAAGCCATAATTGTCCCTGTTACTTATAGTAACCGTCGGCACATTCCATTAGTCTATACGGTATACCACCTTTAACAGATATATATATATATATATATATATATATATATATATATATATATATATATTAATATATATATATATATATATATATTAATTTATATATATCTATATCTATATATATATATAGAGATATATATATATATATAGATAGATAGATAGATAGATAGATACTGTGCGTCTCGTCAACTTTTATGTGCGTGCGTCCACTGCTGAAGCCGAACCCAATCTTAGAACCAATGTCGTCCATCTTTGTTCCATAAACAAATCTTTTTGACGTGTATTTTAGCGAGACTTTTGGTCGTAACGCCAAGCACTTTTAAAGAAGTCTATTAACGAGGGGGGAGCACAGCCGGAAACGTGAGTTTCCTGTCGACAAGACTCGTATACATCGGCCAATATCGCCAGTTCGCATTGGTCAAAACACGGCCGTATATAATCTTCAAGCTGCGATGTTGTCTGTCGGCGTCACAGACCGGCATCTCTCTCTCTCTCTCTCTCTCTCTCTCTCTCTCTCTCTCTCTCTCTCTCTCTCTCTCTCTCTCTCTCTCTCTCTCTCAATAGAACCATTGGTCACTGTTTAAACACCGGCAGTTATGGAGTTCTCATTTCATAACAATGAGGCCAATTGCCATTCGGTTGGTTGGTTGGTTGGGTATTACGGCACTTCAATCCTTGTTGGGTTATTCTATGCCGAAGACAATTTATTCTACTCATTGGTTTAGCTCGGTTGTCCGTCTAGGAACCACTAGGTTCCTGGTTCTATACCGGCCCTTGATAAATCAACGGATGAGTAGCACTGTGCTAGTAAAGTGAGGAGCTGTTATTAGGTGTGGCGCTCCACTTTAGACACAAAACAATCTCCTTGGTCTAGCAATAGGGAAAAGGACATAGACTCCCTCACTGTCTGACTGATACTGACATTAGGCCACTCCGACGACTTTACTTACTGATGGGTACACAATTTTTAGACATATTTTAATTAATTGTTTTTCTATTTGACCCATATGTGGGACCCTAACAGGTACTACCATTTAGAGTGGATCTAGGAGTAATGGTTATGAATGGGTACTTCACACTCTTCAGATTTCCAGAATTGGAACTTATCTATCAGATAGAATTTAACTCATACCCACAGAAGGACCCACAGCCACTGCATTCTAGCACATATATGATAAAAAGGGTTGGGGCTTGTCATAAGGGCAAATTGTTATGTGCAAAATCTCCAGGACAATCATCAACATCATTATCAGTATCAAAACGTGCCAACCGCACGGATTCCCTCGATTCATTCTCACCATCTGTCCCTATCTAACACCGCTCTTGACAGGTCCTCTTCTGCCTTTGTTCCTTCAACAGAAAATATATTTTTCTCCGATCCTGACATGTAACAGTAAAACCAACATTTCTATTGCTACTGACAATTATCAGGTACACCCTTTTCCTTTTTGTACCCCCTTTCACATACTGCTTGTTTATAAAACAATATATGACAAACATCGCCAGTGCAAATCTAAATTGAGGTTTAAGGGATGCTTGAAGGACACTTTGAGTAACACTATCATCCCTATGGAGGATTGGGAGAAGTTATCCTGGCTGAAGAGCCAGCATCCGCCGGTCTATGAAAGGGAGTCCAACCAGATTAAACACGAACAATTGAAAGTTCTTAGAAACGGTTCATTTGAGCCCATCAACTTCCAAAGTAGAGAATTTCTCACATGTAGTTCATGTGGGAGATTATGTCTCTCAAGGATTGTTCTGGTGAGTCATCTGAGAAGACACAAGGATCCAGTGCCAAGTGCTACCAGCACTCATGTATGTCTACTGTGTAGCGTGTTCTTCAGAAGTCATATTCGTGGTTTCAGCAGCTCGGATGCTTGCAAAAAAAAAAAAACAAAAAAAAACAGTTAATGATCTTGCTCGGATGCATTTTTCTACTTTTGTTACCCGTCGTTTTGTTCTTATTTGATCCCTTAAAACCTCACAACATATATATATATATATATATATATATTATATATATATATATATATATATATATATACAGTGACAATCCCACACTATATATATAGAGAGAGAGTAAAATCTTTATTTCAATATGCCCTAAGCGGGGAATTGTTTTTATAGTATTAAAAAGGAAAAAAAAAATAAATTCCTTTAAAAAAATTAAAGAAAAGTAAATTTAAAAGAAAAAAAAAATATCTTAAATGATTTCAAAGCTCCCGCATAACAACTCACGGGTTTTAACGGAACTGCACGATCTCTACCGAATTTGAAATCTTAACGGAAGTTTACGATCTCTTCCAAATTTCAAATCTCCATCAAGCTCAACGTAATTAGAACCAAGTTGACTTTAAAAAACACAGATGGAATATTTTCAACTCTATAATGAACTCTCTGAAGATGGATTTTAATCCGAAAATTAAGAGCACAAGAATAAATATGTTTTTCAACATGAATCTGCATTATTTTGCCTTCAAAAAAAGAAAAGAAAAAAATTTATCGTATATATATATATATATATATATATACTTCGGATGCATTTTTTATGCATACTGTGTTAAACAAGACGGACATTTCATGTGACGAGTTTCTTTTCGATCTTTTCTAGTTTCCTTGCCAGCTTCTTAATCTATGAATAACCCCTCCACTTCCTCTCACTGCTACTCAGTTGTTAAATCCCTTCCGTGTTTAAAACGAACCGGGAACCACTCAGTTACATTTACTCCTGATGGTGTTGAAGGTGCTGGGGAGGGTAAAAGCAAAATTGCACCGGCTTCAAAAATTTGTCTCAATCTTTTATTATGGAACCGTCAAAATTAAAGTTATGATTAATTTCGGATATATGTTGGACGAGTCCATTGTTAAAATTACCTAATGTAATATCACGTTTGGGCTCATATAAAGGTTTTTGAGGCTTCTGGAAGTTTCATTTTTATCGCCGTCTTTAAAGGAATTATATAAACGCCAACGTCTGATTTTATATGTTGGTGAGATTTTGTGTTAAGTAAGTTTTGCATTGTTTAGGAAGATAAAGTGGCCGTTTAATACCAAGGTTATTTAAATTATTTTCTATAAAGATCGTGGAAGAGTTATTAGGTAAAATCACGTGTCTATGGAGAAGTTTTATTATATTGGAAGGTGTATTGATGTGTTGTCTATTCTTTTCTCTTCGAATCCATCGTTGACGACGATGACGTCACTCTATGGTGGCTCATTAGTCCAATTCTGGACTTGCAGATGCAGTCACACACATTGCAGAGGAAATTCCCATCTGCATTTGGTTGTTCATGACGACGAAAACGTCGCCGTTCTGCAGTCCTGTTTATCTCCTCATTGAGCTGCTTAGCTCCTGTGCGGCAGGCGTCTCGCCAACCCTTTCTGTTGCAGGCCAGATCTTCCACGCTTGAAGGTGTGATGTTAATTTCTTCAGCGTTGTCTTAATATGGTCTTTGAACCGCTTTTGGGGGATCCTGTCCTCCGCGTGTTGTACAAAATGTATAACCTTCTAACATAAACAGGTATATTAACGGTGAGAGAGAGAGAGAGAGTGAGAGACTTCTCGTATACAACAGAGAGAAAAAAAAAGATATATAATAGAGATGGTAATTGTTATTACTTTTACACTGCTGCTGCCGGTGATTCGTCTAGTGGTTCTTTTACATCGGGCGCCATTTTCTTTGGGCTGACTTATATCTAGGGCTTTTGCTGAGTTCTGATATTCTTCTGTTCTTCGTTGTGCTGGCCGTTGTCTAATCATTTAACAAACACAGCAAGACCTTGTTTGTTTTTATTTATTCTTAGCCCATTTTTTATTCCGCCGTTGGGAGAGACCGAACCCGGGAGAGATGAAAATCGCGTCTACTCTTCTTTCAAATCTCGGCCGAATCTGCTTAATTAATTAAACTTATTCTCACGTGTCTGCCATGGCGTCCAATCGCACGCCTCTAAGGGGTCTAGTTTATTAACAGGGTGATTTTCCAAATGACTCCCTGTTTCAAAATCAAACAAACCTTAATTTAAATATTCCTAGCAACAGATCTGTTCACAATCTATGACTTCTCATAAATTTTAACAGGTGGACGTTTTAGAATGAATTCTTTTGTTCCTTACTTTCATGGCCTCGCCGGTGTAGGGACCCATTTGTTTGGTGAGTGTGTAGTTGAAGACTACAATGATGCAATGATGCAATATCGAATGATTTTGGTATCTGTGGAATCCTAGTGACATAAATTATCGGATGAATTTAAACCATTGTTTCTATTGTTGTTAAAAATATTTCTAAACTAATATTTATTTGATTCTCTTTTGTTTACATATTTATAAACTTAGCTTATATAATTGTAAAATTACTTGTTTAAAAAAAATTAATTATTTTAATGTATTTAATTCCACATGCACGTAAATAGGGGCTAAAGTCCCCATACCGGCAAAGGTATCCGAATTATGCTACTAAAATATTGCAAA
>CM042160.1:55710334-55727834 GCA_023376005.1 Doryteuthis pealeii | reverse complement strand
GTGTCGGGAGAGCAGATGCCACTCTACACTGCATTCATAGACCTAACGAAGGCATCCGACCAAGCCAGCCGAAATGTTAGCAGTCACTGCACCAGAGATTGCCATTCAAAAATTGTGCTGCTCAGTCACTCACGCAGTTGCTGATAAAGAAAAAAAGAGAATACCAAAAAGTGGACACTACGCCAATGTCTTTAGTAGACGGAAGGATGCCATCGATATATATATATATATCATCAAAAAGTAGATAAATCGATATATATATATATATACATATAAATATGCATCCATTCATCTATTTTATCTATCTACTTTGATGATTTGTATACATGCACACACACATACGCACGCACGCACACACGCACGCACACACACACACACACACACACACACACATATATATATATATATATATATATATATAAGAATGTTTATGGTATGTACGTGTCGAATTTTAACTCCGAATAGAAATGTAATTCATATTTGAAATCTCGCAGACACATTAATATGTTTCTGCGTATGAAACACACACAATTTGGTTTTTGATTTTTACTAATTAAGTTATATAATTCAATAATTCAAACCAAGGAAAAATAAAGTAAAAATTGGGTCAAAAAGGAAATGAATTAGTCTAATACATTTCAATTTATCTCAAAAGCTAGGTACTTTCTTTTTCACCCAGTCTTTTCGTGTGTATCTCTCATTATCTCAGTCTCTCTCTCTCTCTCTCTCTATATATATATATATATATATATATATATATATATATATATATATCATCAAAGACGTAGATACAAAAATGAATGTCTAATGTTGCTATTACTAGATCATCATCAAGCTGTACCGGCAGAATGGATCCCGATGGCTCTTACTCGCCACCCATCCCTATTGGAAATTGTTCCTGGAAAATCCTCTGCGAAGCATCCAATATCCGCGCAGAGCTGATCAAAGTAGATTTTATGACCCACTCTGTTGTGTCCATATGTAGATGCCCATGGGAGAATGTCACACAGGAACTCGTCCTTACTTCTCCAGCAGTGTCCGGCATGTCTTGTTTGTGTTACCCGATAGTTCGTGTGATAGGACGTAAGTGGCCGTATAGCAGCTCATTATCCGACACTATCACTCATTGCACATTGTAAGTCTTCAACACGACATCAAGTGTCCATACAGAATTGGTGAATGCAAGTTTTTGCTCGTCGCCAAACACTGCTGTTTCCACAGGGAAATGTCGCTTACTTGGATGGTGTGTGAGATGAGAGGTAAGTGGCCGTATACCTGTTGTTTTTTGGGGGTGCTGATTCCAGGATTTTTTAAAGGTTGTTGGTGGTTGGTTGGTTCGATTTTACGACATGTAAACCCCTGTTAGGTTATTTAATGCCAAAGACGTTTTGTTTTATTCATTCTTGATGGTTACTCAATTTTTAAACACATTATTTAGAACTTTCTGTTTCTTCTATCTAACCCATAGATGGGACCCAAATAGGTAATACCCCTCCGGGTCAGAGTGAACCTGGGAGCAATGGTGATGAAGGGGTACTCCTCATTCCCGAGACCCCAAAACTGGTACCTCACCATTAGATAGTTTAACGTCATATCCAGGATTCTAAGACCCTCAGCCACACCTTCTAGCACATATATAAAAAGCGTTGGGGCTTTTCATAGGGGAAATAGGGTTGGTACAATCATATAGGTGCTAGGGCTTGACGTGACCAGCCGATTGATCGGGGAGGCCTCTCCGATTTCCCGTTTAGCCCAAGTAAGGACCAAAGTGGAGTGTGGCATTTCATAGACTACTCAGCCAACAGGGTTTCATCCTTAAGCATCACGGGTTGCCACCTACGGATAACAGGGAAGGGGGGTCTTACTCCCTGCATAATAGGTCTGAAAGACAGGATTAGCGAAAACAGGAAGTAAAATGAAACTTTCTGTCTACGCCTTTATTTGTTAACTATTTTCCTCTGCCTTTTCCATGGTGTTTTTATCGAGACCCTGTGGTCCACGGTACGGCAAAATCCACTAGATGTCACGTTATTTTTTTCTTTTTAATTAACTCTAGGTCTGGTCTTATGGCCAGGATCAGGTGATCCGTTTGTATCTCAAAAACTCAGAGAATATCATGAGTCTCAATCTCTATGTCAGATTCTGATTTGTGCATATACCAGTTAGTAGTATGGTCAAATTTTAATTTCTTGCGCGATTCTTAGTGGATCGTCTTCCCCACACAGTTGTACCTATTCTTGTACTCCTTTTGTCATAGTTCGCTGTATTCGCTTATTATGTGGTCAACATTTTGTCTCTGTCTTCATACATCCTACAATTGATATTCTGAGAAAATGAACAAAAATCGGTAAGTAATTGCGAGGCGAAATAAGACGTTGAGAACGGGGAGAAATGATTGGACTACGACGAGCCAAATTTAGAAGAACCCTCTTCTCAACACCTCCCCCATCCTTACACTCCTACTTTCTACACAGTAAACAGAAAAAGAAAGTGATACAGTGAAGGAGATAGGGATGACTCTAGATGTAGTTTTTCTTTCTTTTATTCTCGTCTCTTTATTCGTTTTTCGGCCATTTCTTCTCGCGTTTTCACTAAGAAGGAGGCACAGCCATTCACTCGCAAACTGAATATGAGTTTAGCGGGTTCATTCATTCGTGTGTTGAACTTATTGTATTAGGCGTGGGAGGAACATACACTTAGCTACAAAGATTGTAGTCCGAAGAGAAGGGTGATCCATCTTCTTCTTCTTCTTCTTCTTCTTCTTCTTCTTCTTCTTCTTTCTTCTCTTCTTCTTCTTCTTCTTTTCTTCTTCTTCTTCTTCTTCTTCTTCTTTTCTTCTTTTTCTTCTTCTTTCTTCTTCTTCTTCTTCTTCTTCTTCTTCTTCTTCTCTCTTCTTCTTCTCTTTTCTTCTTCTTCTTCTTCTTCTTCTTCTTCTTCTTCTTCTTCTTCTTCTTCTTCTTCTTCTTCTTCTTCTTCTTCTCTTCTTTATCGCTCGCCTTACAATCTCTTTCTCCTTTTCCGCTGACGACCTCATCTTCTTTCTTTTATTCTCTGTCATCATCTTACTTTGCTTCTTCCTTTTCTTTTATCATCATCATCATCATCATCATCATCATCATCTTCTTCTTCTTCTTCTTCTTCTTCTTCTTCTTCTTTCTTCTTCTTCTTCTTCTTCTTCTTTCAACAAACGTATCTGATGGTCTTTCACTGGAGTCTAAGTGACAACAATCTCCTCAGGTCTCCACGACTCTTCTGGGTATTCTAGCCGATCTTTAAAATGCTATTGTCTGGATGGTCTCGATTCTTCCTCTGATTTCCAATTCTTCCAGTCTAAACTCTTGGGGCAGATCTAAGGGCACCAACTATAATTGGTATTACTTTCACTCTCATATTCCACAGTTTTTTTTCTCTGGCAAGATCCAGGTATTTTTCTATCTTTTCATTTTCTTTATCCTTCACCTTCACCCTGTGATCTGCTGGAACAGCAAAATCTACCTGTTTAAAGGTTCTATTTTTCTTGTTAATCAATACTTGGTCTGTTATTCTGATCGGGATAATGTGTTATTATTATATTATTATTATTATTATTATTATATAACTCCTTGCGATTTTTTTACACGGGTTTTAACTGTTGGTTCTTTAATGGAATCTAAGTTAGAGCAAGTCTCTTTAGCTACCAATTAGTTCCTCCAGGTTTATTTCTAGGCTTTGGGGGCCCATTTAAAAAAATACTAACTATTTATTAATATTGGGCTTTATCTTTCATTGGAGTCTGAGTGACAAAAAGTCTCCTCAGGTTTGTTATATATTGATGGGGTACCGTCGGTTTTTAGACGATTAGTGTAGAAACAGATTTGAGTTCAGGCGTTGTTGAATTCAAATCTGAACCATTGGGATGATTGACGCGGGAAATAACCTTAGCGTAACCTTCGATTCCCGGTTACGAAACTTTGGGAAAGGGTTTTAATTTAGAGTCAGCCAGACGCTAGCTCTCATGATGAAAAGACGGCTCGGCTTGGTTCCTGCGTAGTTGAGAAATACTTAGGATTTAAGGTCTGAATAAAATGTGATCACGAAAAAACTATATGTCTTGAGTTTGTCACTAAAACCTATGACAACCTTGGTGTATCTTAATTAACCAGAAAATTTACCAGACAGGCAACAAAAGACCGACAAGAAAAATATAGAATATAGAATGCCGAACCAGCTACACACAAGAAATAGAAGATTGAAGAAATACCAGCCATGAAGACAACTACCCAGAAAATAAGTAGAAGATTTGGTATGGGGGTATAACTACGGATATCTCCCAGAACAGAAGGAGTAGAGTATTAAATATGAGGACAAACCACAGGTGTCTCTCGTAATACATAAGTAAACATAAGTAAAATCGTCGGGGTGGCCTAAAGTCGGCATCAGCCAGACAGTGAGGGAGTCTATCCCATTTTCTCTAGCGCCAGACCAAGGAGATTGTTTGGGCATCTGAGGCGGAGCGCCACTCCTACCATCAGCTCCTCACTGTACCGCACATATTCATGTGCTACTCATACGTTGAGTTGGCGAGGGCCGGAATCGAACCAGGAACCAACCGGACACTCTACCGACTGAGCTAAGCCGACCCTTTTCAGATATATACCCAACAGAGTATGGTATATGTCACAGTTTTCTTTAGCGAATACTCGCGGATAATCAACAACAACGTAATCCAATTGTACATGAGCTGGTAGAATAAGCACTTCCGCCTTTTAATTACATCAAGGAAAAACATGGCAGAAACGATACTTCCGTTTCCTATAACAATGACTAATCGGTACTTCCGTTTTTCTATCAGAACCAATATACAACAGTATATAACAGGTTTTCATGACTCCTTTGGGTATTCTAGCTGATTTCAACACTGCTGTGGTCTAGATGGTCTCGATTCTTCCTTTGATCTCCTTTACCGCTGGTTTATTTTCCTAGTCTTTGTGGACCGTTCTAGGGGCCCCCAATGTTTTAAACAAAAGTGATTTTAGCTCTTTGTCTACTTTAAGCCGCTCGCAGTAATTCACCCACCACTGCGATCCTATCGTAAACCGTAAGGGATATTTGCTAGGAAAAGAGTTAAAACCTTTAAATCGTCATAAAACTTATGATAGTCTATGTAAATATGAACTAGTGTCTCGCTAAAAGCACTGTTTCCCCATCAGATTACTGAAGTTAAGCAGCGATGAGCCTGTTCAGTACTTAGATGGGTGACCACATAGTTACACCAGACACGCGTGATTTAAGAACAGATTACCGAAGTTAAGCAACAATGAACCTGTTCAGTGCTTAAATGGGTGACTACATGGTAAATGAAATCCCTCATAGTCAAGTCACGTACCGTTTCCCATTAGATTACTGAAGTTAAGCATCGAAGAATCTGTTCAGTATTTAGATGGGGGACCACATATGAAGTTTTAGTTCTTGTCTGTTTATTTATTTGCTGGCCTCTTCTAGGATTTTGAAGATAGACCTTATATAAATAACTATTTTTATCCTGAAACTACATTAACCAGAGTAATTGGAAAATATATTCACAAAGTTTCAAGTTCAGCATTAGTATATACAATAATACACTTGTAAAATATATTAATCAAAGGGGGTCCCAGGGTCACAAACTCCGGACTGAAAATGTTTCAATTTACATGGAATTTAAATCATAGGAAAATTATAAGATAATTTACAGAATTACAGCACATTTCAATAATATTAAGACGTCCTAATTGAGTATTGGAACCTTTATTATTATGGAGATTTTGTTTTTTTTTAATCAATTTTAGCTAATTTAGAGCTTTTATCAATAGTATCACTAGAATTATGACAACAAAAACTATTAAATATCTTAAAAGCTGCAATTAAGTTAAGCAACGATGAGCTTGTTCATTACTTGGATGGGTACAAATATTATTAATTAACTCGGTTAAAAACCACATTTAAGTTAAGCAACGATGAGCTTGTTCACTATTTGGATGGGTGACATTTTATCAATAGTATCACTAGAATTATGACAACAAAGACTATTAAACTAGCTTAAAAGCCACAATTTGGATGGGTGACATTCTATCAATATTATCACTAGAATTATGACAACAAAGACTATTAAACTAGCTTAAAAGCCACAATTTGGATGGGTGACATTCTATCAATAGTATCACTAGAATTATGCCAACAAAGACTATTAAACTAGCTTAAAAGCCACAATTAAGTTAAACAACGATAAACTTGTTCATTATTTAGATGGGTGATATTCTATCAATATTATCACTAGAATTATGACAACAAAGACTATTAAACTAACTTAAAAGCCGCAATTAAGTTAAGCAACGATGATCTTGTTTATTACTTGGATGGGTGACCACTAAGGAACTGTAATTACTGTAACCAAGCTAAGAATACCTAAGTTGATTAGGTAACAACAATTTTCAATACTTCCTAATTCACGCACGTGCGCAAAACAAGAGACCCCAAAATAAAAGACTGTGAAACAATTCCAGTTGTTTTTGTGTGTTATGCTAAAGTCCTTTGCCAGGGGGACAAGAAAAAGACCTGCACAGTAAATTAATTGCAATTAATTATCCCAACTGAATCTGTGACTGATACAAAAGGTTCGTCTCAAGACGAACAAAGCTGCGTTTCCCAGTTTATTTTCCTCTCGAGAGCGTCGCTGCTATCTCATATCACATAGCGTAACGCTTCTTTTGTCAGGAAATACGGCGCAAACGCAAAACAGCTGCATACAGCGAAAACGTGGGAGAAGAAAATATATATATATATATATATATATATATATATATATGTGTGTGTGTGTGTGTGTGTGTGTGTGTGTGTGTGTGAAGAAAAGGAAGTGAATCCGACGGTATGTAGTATATTAAGAAAAATTGAAAAGAAACAGGTTTAAATAAGTTGAGTGGTAAGTTTATTGGCCGACGCTGCAGTGTTTCGATCTATCAATTAGATCATCTTCAGGGCATTTGTTGGTACATGGAAGGTGATAAAAAAATTGTTATCACAGAATAACGAGAAAAGCAAGTGATAGTCCTTGTTTATCAGTCTGTTCAAAATGTGAAGTCTGAAGAAAGGACGCTGAAAAAAGTGGACGGTTTGAAATATGACGTCAAATATTCTCTTTTACGGTGTGAGTATGAGAGTGTGTGAGTATGAGAGTGTGTGAGTGTGTGTAAGGAAAAAAAGGCATTGTGCATTTTTTAGGGTTTTTGGGTGTGTGGTTGTGCGTGTGTGTATAAATCTTTGCGATAAACGCCATCGAAACAAACCTCAAGTTTTGTTTGTTTCCCCTCAAAAATCAATTCAATTTTCTTAAATATACTAACATACACACACACACACACACACACACACACATATATATATATATAATATATATATATATATATATATATATGAAGAGAAATGAAAGTGAATCCGACGGTATGTAGTATATACAGTGAGAAATTTGAAAAAAACACAGGTTTAAATAAAATGAGTGGTAAGTTTATTAGACGACGCTGCAGTGTTCCGATCTGTTGAGTAGATCTCCTTCAGGGCTTTTGTTGATATAAGGAAGAGTAAAAAAATGTTGTTTTTTTTTTATCACAGAATAATGAGGTGACTGTGATAGTCTTTGTTTATCAATCTGTTCAAAAAAAAAGCCCTGAAGAAGATCTACTCAACAGATCGAAACACTGCAGCGTCGGCTAATAAACTTACCACACATTTTATTTAAACCTGTGTTTTTTTCAAATTTTTCACTATACTACATATATATATATATGAAACGAGGAGAAAATACTGCCTCTTTTCGCCTTGGGTCTAGTGGGAGTCAGACGTTGGTCCCGGTCCCTCGTCTGGGTGTGGGACAGCAGTACACAACATGATACTATGTTAGAAGATAGAATAATTTGACCGTACCCTCTCTTTCTCTTTATTTTTCGTTCTCTCTGAAAAAGAGCCCACGTGCGCCAAAGTAATAAACAGCTCCTTGTGACTATACAACCTGCGTGTATTCTTTCTGAACTAACGACGACTATTACTACAACTTGAGTTGGCCTATGCGACAAACACCGTTCTTGCACCGTGATTATCGTTATGCTATAATCACCCGAGATTAACTGTATTATATACCGAGTATGCATATATACGGCTATACAACACCCAGATGGGTTGACATGCCGTTAAAATCAGTCTCGTAATCAATTAATAACCTATCGGCATAAAATAACCCTAGCCGGGTTGACATGCCGTTAAAATTAATCAAGTAGCCAATCAGTAACATCTCAGCATTAAATACCCTTAGACGACTTGATATACCGTTAAGCAATCAACCAATCACCTCTCGGCATAAAATAACCCTGGATAGGTTGAGATGCCGTTAAAATTAATCAAGCAGCCAATAAGTAACATCTCGGCATTAAATACCCGTAGACGGCTTGATATGCCGTTAAGCAAACAACAAAAACACTTTTCGGCATAAAATAACCATGGACGGGTTGAGATGCCGTTAGAATAAATCAATACTCTGCAGAGGATGAAAGTCGAGTATTCTAAGCTCTGCCAACTGGTTGGCCGAGAACTTTGCTGTACCTCTGTAGTCCATTTCTTCGAGCAAGACATCGAAATTATTCGGCAGCTATTACCAATGACGTCTTCGACATCGATCGGACAAAGTTGGCAAAAACAGAGACATTTTTACACGAAGCGAGGAAAAGCGAAAAATTATAGGGTTATTAATAATGATAAAAGACAAGAAAATAAGGTTTCTATAGAAACAAAAGTGAATAAAGACGAAGCTGCCATTACTGCCCACGCTTTTTTGAAAGTGAAATAACAAAAGAAAAATAATAAAAACAACATGCAATCAGTATTTGGTTAAGGAATCTTTTACCTCCTACATACGCACACAAACATTCACATTCATACTCACACACACACACACGTACATACACATACACACACACACATTCACACACGCACGCACATACACTCATAGACACTCATAGACAGATTTTTTCGCATACACACAAGTATATATACAGATCCGTCCGAACACAAACACACACACGCTCGCATACACACATTCATATACACTTATACATACTCTCATTAGTATACGTGTACACATATACACATAGAAATTCACACACATACATACATAGACACATACATGCATGCACTCACAGACACTCATTTTTATTCGCTTACGTTCGAGAATATAATATATATATATATATATATATATATATATATAAAGATAAATCTAATGAGTCAGACGAACCTACTAAAAGTTTCGCTTAATGCTCTTCAGGGCTAAGATCTGACTAAAGAGACTAGGAGCAAACGCATTAAATATAGTACTTAAACACAGTGATTCAAATAAATTAGCATAAACTGGATATATATATATTATATATATATATATATATATATATATATATATAAATGGACTCGTCGATCCGAGTTCAATACATGGCGCTAATACCCTTGGGAAAGGTAAGAATCCAATTCTACCTCCAGCGATGGGTAAATAGCAGGGAAGACTGAACTCTTTAACCATGGCTAGGTAACCAGTCTACGAGAAGGAAAACTGAATTCAAACCTGTTAAACTCCACTTAAGAAATTGACCTTGTGTCGCATCCTGTTCGTGCGGAGGGGTTGGTAAATATATATAATTACACTCATTACGTATACACACATACTATACATATTGCACACATATCGTACGTATTCACACATACACATATAGATTCACACACACACACACACGTGTACATACACATACACTCTTTGATACGCACACATACATACACTATATACACTCTTAGACAGTCATTTTATTCTATAGACAGATCTTTCGCATACACACAAGTATAAATACACATCCATCCAAACACACAGTCATACACATACACACGTACGTTTATAGACTGTTATACATACAGATATAATACGTTTGCACACATACACATACAGATTCCCACTCAAAAATACACTCATAATTACCTTCTTAAATATTCACATACATTTACTTATAGACACAGATCTTTATATGCAAACACACAATTATATGTTCCTATATATCTAGTGCACACATATTCATAAATATCTATACATATATTCATTATTATACGTATAGATACATACACATAAGACATTCAGACAAACACACACACACACACACACACACACACAGACACACATACACTCATACACATATACCTACATAAACTCATTATTATACGCATATATACGAGAATATATTCATATCTTTTCGAACACACTCACCTGCACGAACACATATTCATAGATATCTATAAATACACCTATCATTATACGTACTAACAAATATATGCACCCTCCGGGTGCAAGTATTAAAGTTTTAATCTAATAAAATATCATATTAAATTAGAAAGGCTAGTGAAACTGAATAAGAATGCAAATAAAAAGATTTGGAACAGAGGGGGTATGATTGAAAAATAGAACAACTTTGAAACTAACTCTTCCATCATTTTCCATCACTCCCGTCTTTCAGTGGTAAATTTTCCTAATTTAACTATTTAGTTAAAATAGGAAGTAAAGAATAAAATTACAATTATTTCTTCTTGTTAATGGATTTTTTTAGGATTTATCACCGAGATTTTTATTTATATTCATTAAGATAAAACCAAGCAATTAGAAATCAATAATACTAAGCATATATTTATTAAAATCAAATTTTTAATATCAATATGCAAATTAGCCTTCCCATTCACACTGTAAACTCCTATTTTGTTGTATATATAAATGCAATTGCATGTTATTAGTATGTAGATATGGTTAACAGTATTAATGATGTAAAACAATGTTATTAATTATTGAGGTTTAAATAAAATCATGGAGAATTTAACGTAAATAACAAAGGGAATTGTGACTTATATAGTTTCGGTTACAGACAGACAACCCCACAATCTCCATTATGATAAGATATACACATAGACATATGGATTCATACATACATATACATACATACATATACTCTTTAATACACACACACATACACTCATATACACTCATTTTTATTCGCATACACACAAGTATATATACATATCCATCCGAACAGACAGACACACACACGAACGTGTACATTTATAGACACTTATACATACACAAATTATAGGTATACACACGTACATATCCAGATTCGCAATCACACATACACTCATAAGTGCACACACACATATACACTGGTAAACATACATATATATACACACACGCTCATAGACACTCATTTTTATTCGCATACATACAATAATATATAAATATCCATTCGAATACACACACACACGTGCACGCGCGCACACACATTAATATGTACATATCCATTCACACACACATACATACACATGCACTTCTCGAACCCCCATACATACATTCGTTCACACACGCGCTAAAACTCACATATATATGCTCATACCAACGCACGTTATTGACTTATACAGTTTATAGACTTATACAGTCTATAAACGCGTGGAAGCGCGTGGTGTAATGGTTAAAGTCGTGGGAGATGGACTCGTCGCCCCGAGTTCAAATCCTGGATGTGGTAATTGCACTTTCACTTAGCGCTAATACCCTTGGGAAAAGTATGAATCCTACTCTCCCTCCAGCTATGGATAAATAGTAAGGAGACTGGACTTTTTAACCTTGCTTATGCAACCTGTCTAGGGAAGGAAAATTCTGAATTCAAACCTGTTGAACTCCGCTTAAGAAATTGACTTTGTGTCACATCCTGCTCGTGCGGAGGGGTTTGGTAAATATATATATATATATATATATAAAGTAAAGTCAACGGGGCGGCCTAAAGTCGGTATCAGCCAGTCAGCGAGGGAGTCTATCCCCTTTTCAATAGCGCTAGACCAAGGAGATTGTTTTAGCATCTGAGGTGGAGCGCCACACCTACCATCAGCTCCTTACTTTACCGCACAGATCCCTGTGCTACTCATACGCTGAGTTGGCGGGGATCGGTATCGAACTAGGAACCTTGTGGTTTCTAGCCGAACGCTCTACATATATATATATATATATATATATAATATATATATATATATAATATATGCTCAAACACACTCGTTCTTTTACACATACACTTACGGTCAATTCACGTTGAAAGAACCTGTTTCCGATAGATCGTCGAAGTTAAGCAGCAATGCGCCTGTTCAATACTTAGATGGGTGACAATAAGTAAAAGCAAGTACTGTAACTAACCGCATATCAAAATGACTTGATTCGGCATTAAATGACCCGAAAAGGGTTGATATGCCACAAAACAACCAACACATACACACAAGAACATATACATATTTAAACACATGTACCCACACACATACACACGAAGACCCAATACATACATTCATTCTTATACACATACGCACAAAACTTACACATATATCCATACACACAAACACACACACACACAAATATATATTTATACCTACATGTATTATTATACGCGTACACACAAAGTCGCACACATATATCCATACAAAGACAAATACATGTATCCATATGTACACACTTATAAAAATACACACACACACACACACAGACTCCTGGAAAATTATACATACGTGCATTCTTACACGCACACATATAAAGACACAGACATATATATATATATATATATATATACATATATATTTGAGATGTATCAAGCACCACCGCACCATTCCAACTTAGCGGACAAGCAGCCAGAAGATCACTACTACGATTCATGGTCAGGAAGAAGGGATGTCACTATCCTGAAAATTTAACACTACGTCTAAATAATAGAAACTAAAAAAAACTACATAATTTTCTGATATTTGTTACTTGACTAACATATTATAGTAACAACATTAGCATAATATAGTACGTTAATGCTTCACACTGATGCCCAAACCTGGTATATGTATTTCTAACAACGGATACAGATACAAAAAATAGATCTCAAATTATATACGCACTAGAAGCATACGGAGACGCAAAATCTACAACATATATATATATATATATATATATATTAAATTTTTACTTGAAGGCACTTACAACGCATGTATCGCATAAAATTCGTACTTTTTCTTATAAAAATGAACTTGACAAGTGTAATCCCAGTAAAAGCTCGATGTGTAAATACCGTACAGACTGTTTCGACTTTATTAAGTCTCATCAGGTAATACTAACGATTTCCCCCGACAGTATATATATATATTCAACCGATTTCATTAAGCAATATGGATTTACTCTGACGAAGGACGCTATTTCTTTGTATACTAAACATTTCTGTAGTTTTCTATATTGTTATTTTATTTTATTTTGTATTTATATAATAATAATAGATAGAATCATGTATGCATGGATAAACTCCTGGCCGAAATGTGTCAGTAAAATAAAATAAAATAAAATAAATCCTATTTTATCCATTCAACATTTTCTTTCCTTTATTTTTCATTTCAACACACACACACACACACACACACACACACACATATATGAAGGAAGGGTGGATGGGTTTAGGATCCGACGATATGCTGTAGATAGAAGGAAAGTGGTCAAGAAATGATCAACTCAAAACAAGTCACAGGGTGGTACGTTTCGTCTGTATGCACAGACTTTCTCAGCCGATCTGAGACTTTATTGAAGCAAAGCATACGTTTAAATACATGTGGTGGTGGCGGTTGTCGGGGAGGTCAAGGGGGTGAGTGTCTGTAGTGATGTGAGCTAAGGAGGAGCGGGGAGTTGTGGTAGGATCAGTTGAAATGGAGGGGTAGAGGATGTTTGTTAGAAGTGCTGGGGCGGTGGCGTGGCTGAAGGGTCAATTAGTGTGGGTGTGGATATTGATTTATGTGAGTAAAGGGGGAGTCAAGGGGTGAGTGTGTAGTGATGTGAGATAGGATGGAGTGGGGAATTTTGGGTGTGTGGCTAAGGAGGAGTGGGGAATCTTTGGGTAGAGACGGGGGTCGCTGGGTCAGTGAATTCTTTGTGTGAGCTAAGGGGGAGCAGGGAAATTTTTGGTGTGAGCTAAGAGGAGCGGGAATTTAGCGGTAGGACGGGGTCGCTGGGTCAGTGAGTGGAGGGTAGAGGATGTTTTGTTTGAGGTGCTGGGAGCGTGACAGTGGTTTATGGGTCAATTTGGTGTAAGTGAATGTTTGTGTGTATCCGAACTGTGTTAGAGGGGGAGAAACGTTCATGTGTGGCCTAACTCCCCGCTCCTCCTTAGCTCAACATCACTACACACTCACCCCCTTGAACCTCCCCGACACCGCCACCACCACATGTATTTAAACGTATGCTTTGCTTCAATAAAGTCTCAGATCGCCTGAAAAGTCTGTGCCATACAGACGAAACGACCACCCTGTCACTTGTTTTGAGGTTGATCATTTCTTTGACCACTTTCCTTCTATCTACAGCACAATCATATATATATAATATATAGAGTCAATCACATTAAGGTAATAAATGGGTTGTTAGCTCAGTCTGTTAGAGCGTTCGGCAAGAAACCACTAAGTGTTCTAGTTCATACCGCCTCGCAACTCAGGTGTGGTATGGTAGCACAGGGATCTGTGCGGTAAAGTAAGAGCTGATGGTAGGTGTGGCGCACTCCACCTTCAAAATGCTTAAAATAATCTTCCTTTGTCTAGCGCTAGTGTGAAAAGGGATAAACTCCCTCGCTGTATGGGCTCATACCGGACATTAGGCCGCCCCGACGACTTTTACTTTACTTTTTACATTTAAGGGGCAATTGGTACCTTTGGTTTCCATGGCAAAGCTGCTTGCTACTCTTCATCACGACAAAGCGCCTGTAAAGAAATACATGGGAATCTCCCTTTCAATATATATGTGGTGTTTTACGTGACTACTCGTTTTTGTTGGTCGTTTCCTGTGTTTATATTAGTTGTTGGTTTGTTCTATTGGTGGTTCTTCTGTTTCCTTTGATCTTTTTATCTAGATGTGTGCCTCGACTTCGGGCGCTATTCGTGTGAGTTTTATTGTATTGTACACTATAGTAAATAAATACAGCTACTTACCACTAAAGGTAATCGAGCACTTCTCAATTCTCATTCTCTAATTACATACAAAGGACTATATATATATATATTATTATAATATATAATATAGCTATATATGTTAGTGTTGTTGTGTGTGTGATTGTGGTTGTGCGTGTGTGTGTGTTGAGTAATATAATCATTATATCATCTGATGTGTTTATTTATGTGTGTAGGCCGACAATTTTGTGGATATGTGTCTAATTGTTATGTCGTCTACCTATATTTTAAGTTTAGTATGGGATGATACATTAATGGATTAGGTGGGAATACAGTATTCAAATGTAAGGCTAAAACAAATCGAGAAAAATTGATTTTTTCTCGATTTGTTTATAGCCTGTACATTTGAAATAGGTATTCCCGACCTAATTTATTAACTATTAATTAATAATTTTCAAAAATTAGGTACGACTTCAAATTAAGCACATATTCTCTCCCCCCCCCCAACAAAAAAAATATATGTCGTTGTGGTGTGGGTGTGTGGTGTGCACGCACATTCACTTCATAGCATTCAGTAGATACGCATTGTATATGCATTATACTGCGATAGATTTATACTGCAACATCAATACATACACGCACATCAACGCATTATACGCCACATACATATAAAATATGCATTACATGCTCATGCATAAATATACACTCTGTCATTCTCGTACATCTGATATTAAACATGTACACGCAGACATATACAGACACATTACACATATACACCACACACTCATACCATACGGCAATGCTTCATACTTATATTTACATAAATAATAAGATATGAGCATACACATGCATACACACACATACGCTCGCAATGGCTACAGTTATATGATAATACAAGGCCATGTACAGCAGGTCAATGCACATACCGACATACTCTATACAACACATGCATTTACACATGTACACAGTATGCGTATGCGTTTACTAGCACTATTCTAGTATACACCACATTGCTCACATCTATTGCCTTTGGTTGTTAAATATACTTGAACAAACTTTTAAAAGAAATGCTTACAGTGAATTCTAATGCAAGAAAAATTTCTGTGTTTGTTAAAAAAAGAAAATTAAAAAAAAAAAAAGCAATCAGGAGTTTACGTGAAAATGCGGAAGGTGTTCCTCATAAACACCCCCGAGCTGGGTTGCTTATTGGGTACTTTGCGTCCGAAAATTTGTAATTAAAACGAATAACATATTTTAATAGAATTCAAATTGAAAATATCACACCAACACTCTGATATGCTATCTTTATCTCATAATCAAGTTTAAACAGGTTTAACATTTAAAAAGATTGAAATCTATTTTCCTTCATAACGAAGTCAAAAGAAAAAATATTTTGTGGATAATTCTGTATTTTAATTTGCACTTCAACACATGGGATATGATATGCAGTAAAGAATGGCGGACCAGCGCCTGAAGCCACTACCAATACAATAAAGCACGAGTGAGCGTTAGCACGGACAGACGACATACACAAGTTAATAGGCATACACACTCGTATACGTAACTGCGACGAAACATTAAAATTAACATAAGTGATGAAATATAATCTACATCCTGTAGTAGATCGCGTCGGTCATCTTTCTTATTAAACATTGTTGGGAAAATAAGCACAATAAAATGAATAATAATAATGCGAAAAAAAAGAATAAACAAACCTGTATATAACGAAAGTTTGTGATAACAAAAATGAGATATATTTTAGGATTCTATATAGGTGTTGCCTATTTTTGAAATTTATTCTTAAGTTGACAAGAGAAGAATTGAAAAAAAAATGGTCTTCTTTTAACTGTGTCACCATTATACAATGAAGTCCCGAAAATTCTCATTATCGAAGCAAGAATTATCTTCCTGGTTAGCGATGGATATTATTGACTCCTCTTCCTCCTCTCTTCTCCCTCTCTCGCCCCCTCTCTTCTCTTCCCTCTCGCTTTCTCCTCTCTCTCTCTTCTCCTCTCTCTCTCTCTCTAACGAAGGTTTCAAATCAGCTATTAGTCATACCAAGAAAAGCTGAACACTGAACAGGAGAATATCACTTCTTTTAGTTCGGTACTTGGGTCGCTTACCACAATGCCCTAATGAGCGTGTCGATGCGGAAAAGGTTGGGATTATGTCGATTTTTAGCTCTGCAGTTTTGAGTTCCTTGGGCAAAATACTTTGTAAGCTTGAATATGCTTTATAAACTAATTTTATTAGGAGTAGGGAGAGCAGGTAGTAGACTGCATTTCACGACAAAGAAAAGTTGACATAACTCCGCCAAATTTTTGGATATTGGATACCAAGATTTGAGTGGTTACTTAACATAGTTCATACCTGTCTACAAATTATTTTAAACTCATTATTTATTTTTATTTATTATTTATTATTATTTATATTATTATTATTATGATATTATATCTTATTATTTAAAGGCATTATCTCTCTCTTG
>CM042160.1:55695448-55705448 GCA_023376005.1 Doryteuthis pealeii | reverse complement strand
CAAATTAGTTTTGACAAAAAAGAAGAGATACACTTTGATTTAAATTCTGAGTTTTCCTTCTTATATATCGGTTGCCATACCAAGGTTAAAGAGTCCAGTGCCCTACTATTTACCCATAGATGGAGGTAGAATGGGTGAAATCGTACCTTTCCAAAGGTTATTGGCACAATGTGAAATGCAAACAGCCGCGTCCAAGATTCGAACTCGTCACGCCGTGTTCATTTTCTACGATGGTAACCATTATAACACGCACCTCCTTGTGTCGAATCATACCCGTAGTGGACGGGTTAGGTAAATGCCTATGTATGAAACTTGAAAAATTGGTTATGCGGGGATCTGTATTTCATGTTAACTTGATATTCGTAATGTGACCAGTTTATGTATTTTTTTAAATACCTGCCTAACCTGAGTTGCGTCTTATAATGTTGTATACCCTTTCTTTATTTACTTCTTACTTCTATTCTTCTGTTGACGTCTCTTCTATCTTACGTCTTCTTCTAACATCTCTTCTAGCGTCTGGCCTTCTCTTGGTGACTTCGTTTTGGTGGTCGGTCGCACTTAACTCATTTCTTCTTCTAGATCAGTCTTGTTACCAAGACATTCATTAACCACAAAACCGTGTTATTTTCTTAAACTTTTATTTACTCAACTAAACATTTCATGTAACTAACATCTGCCTAACATAGCGCGCGTATGCAGTGAGTTCCAGTTAAGGCAGCACATCTTCTCTGCCCGACGTCAAACTGAAACTGAGGACCCAACCAGGTCCCACATGACTTCACGTATTTCGCGGGCTTTCTGTACTATTCCATGGAAAGTCCCGCCCGTGATATGAAAAGGGCCATCCCTTTAGAAATACAGGGGATTGACAATAATCTTATGCAACCGCATAGATTATGTAACAATAAGCCCCCGCATCTTATAGGCCCGCTCGTTTTATAAAGGCCTGCGTTTTATAAGCCAATTTGTCTTATAAACCCCCACGTCTTATAGGCTTCTTATTTTACAAGAACATTCGTCTAATAAGCCGAAAAATACGGTGTATACACGTAGCAATCTCTCAAATCATTCTTATATAAAGTACATGTTTATATATCACTTGAATAAAAAATAACTCACCCGTAATTAATTTTTTTCTCGTAAAATAAAACATAAAAAGGAAAGAAATAGATTGGGTTTTAGATGAAACTTACTCTTTCAAATTATAAGATGTTATTATTTATAATATTAGATATTGTAAATTATCCGAGCGCAATTTTAACGAGAGTGTAATTTAATTGCCCTTCCCTTTACCTTCCCTTTTACAAACATTCTGAAAATTTGCCAAAATAAATTCTAATAGTTTATTAAATTAGAATTGATTCAAATATACATACTACACTAAATTTATTAACAACTTATCAATGTGTAGCATTGATGTCTTTCACATTCAAAGCAGTAAAAATATGAACATTTTCTTTGTAAATTCAAACCTTTTGGTTTAGGTTAATATATATATATATATATATATATATGGGAGAATATGTGCTTAATTAAAGTCATACCTAATTTTGTTAATTAATTAATTATAACTAAATGAATTAGGCGTGCATATCGGTTTAAATGTAAAGCTTAAACAAATTGAGAAAAAGTCATCTCTGTATGTACATTTCAGCCAATTAGGCCTCATCAGCAGAGCTATAGACAGGGCAGGGCTTTGTACGTGATTCGAACCCTACCTGTCAGGCTGACAGGCGGACATTCTAACCACTACACTAGCTGGCTTTTCCCCAGAATTTCTCATTCATTTTAAACTGGTATGTATATCGCACTTTTTGGGTGACTTATGGCACGACAGTATGAAGTAGTCAAACAGTGTGTTTGAAAATGGCGAAAGCCAACAATTTGTGTGAGAATATGTGCTTAATTAAAGTCATTCTCAATTTGTTTACGCTTTAAATTTAAACCGATACGCACGCCTAATTCATTTAGTTATAATTAATTAATTAACACAATTAGGTATGACTTTAATTAAGCACATAATCTCCCACAAATTGTCGGCCTTCGCCATTTTTAAACTCACTGTTTGACTACTTCATACTGTCGTGCCATAATTCACCCAAAAAAGTATATATATATATATATATATATATATAGTTAAATAATGCAGCCATTTTCTGTCTGCAAGTTTTGTCCTTTGTTTTTTTTTGTATTGCCGGATTATTTTTGTAATATCTGGCGAAAATTGGCTGATGTATTTGCCATATGTCATAGACCAAGTACTTTCTGCCCTATCGTGGGCCATCTTCAAGGTATTTTGAAACCGTACAACAATGGGCTATTCCATTTTCCATTTATATAGGTTGTGTTTATTATTGTTGTTGTTATTACTATTAGTGTTATTATTATTATTGTCATTATTATTACTACTTTTGCTATTATAATTTTATAGTAATTATAGGCATTTTAGAATGTTGGTGCTATTATCAAAGTTTATTTTGTTTAGTTTAGTTTTTAGCACTATATATATATATATATATATATATATATATATATAATACTACTGATATTATTATTAAAGGAAAATAAAGGTTTCTTCTGGACCCTAGCCTACGTTAACTAAGTCGATGTAATTCCTTAGTTAAATTAAAGATATATGATTAATATAATTATATTATCTTCAATTTAACTAATGAATTACCTCGACTTAGTTAACGTAGGGTAGGGTCCTGAGGAAATCATTTCAATTTGAAACCATGGTAGACCCTTTATTTTTCCTCTAATAATAATATTAGTAGTAGTATTACTGTTCTGTATCTTTAATATATTGAGCACTTTTGGAATGTTTACTGATGCCACTGCGACGGGAAAGTTAAAGCGGCAAAGGAATACTATATATATATATATATATATATATAATATATATATATATATATATATATATATATATATATATGTGTGTGTGTGTGTGTGTGTGTGTGTGTATTTAGGCAGCATTTTTTATTGTAGGCATATATTGTTAAATAATGCAGCCATTTTCTGTCTGCAAGTTTTGTCCTTTGTTTTTTCGTATTGTCGGATTATTTTTGTAATATCTGGCGAAAATTGGCTGATGTATTTGCCATTTTTTCTTGTAGGCATATAATTTTAAATAATGCAGCCATTTTCTGTCTGCAAGTTTTGTCCTTTGTTTTTTCGTATTGTCGGATTATTTTTGTAATATCTGGCGAAAATTGGCTGATGTATTTGACATATGTCATAGACCAAGCACTTTCTGCCCTATCGTGGGCCATCTTCAAGGTATTTTGAAACCGTAAAACAATGGGCTATTCCATTTTCCATTTATATAGGTTGTGTTTATTATTGTTGTTGTTATTATTATTAGTGTTATTATTATTATTGTCATTATTATTACTACTTTTGCTATTATAATTTCATAGTAATTATAGGCATTTTATAATGTTGGTGCTATTATCAAAGTTTATTTTAGTTTTTAGCACTATATATATATATATATATATATATATATATATAATATATATATATATATACTACTGATATTATTATTAAAGGAAGATAAAGGTTTCTTCAGGACCCTACCCTACGTTAACTAAGTCTATGTAATTCCTTAGTTAAATTAAAGATATATAATTAATATAATTATATTATCTTCAATTTAACTTATGAATTACCTCGACTTAGTTAGCGTAGGGTAGGGTCCCGATGAAATCATTTCAATTTGAGACCATGGTAGACCCTTTATTTTTCCTCCAATAATAATATTAGTAGTAGTATTACTGGTCTGTATCTTTAATATATTGAGCACTTTTGGAATTTTTACTGGTGCCACTGCGACGGAAAGGTTAAAGCGGCTATTGAATACTATATATATATATATATATATATATATATATATATATATATATATATATATATTATCTAGTAGGATTTTGCGCCTAATAAAAGACAACCCTATTTGCGGAAATAGAATACACTGGTTGTATCCCCAAAGTGATAAGACCACACACACCAAAAGGTGTGTCCTGAGTAGCGTAAGTCAACAATAATTTCAACAAAGACCTCGTATCGTTAATGTATTTCACAGTCAAAACAGTGATAAAGAACGAACATTTTCTTTGTATATACAAAACCTTTTAACCAAGATGAATATATATTTCTTCTTTCGTATGTTTTTGTGTGCAATAAAAGAATGTAATCTATCTATCTATACATATATAAAAGGGCAGTTGTGTGTATATGTATGTGCGGAGGAAACTTCGAAAATAAAACAATTAACGACAAAGTAAATATATATATACACATTAAATATCACCACGGCTTGGTTTTTTAGCAAAAATAATAGAGAGTTAATTTATATTCGTGAAGATAATTAAAAAATATAATTTAACTTCCACGTGCTCGTCACCTCTCTCTATCTTTCCACTACTCTCTTTCTTTATCTATTTCCTAATTTATTCTGTGTAGTTTATCCTTTTTCTTCCCTTTCTTTCTTTATAATAAGAACGGAATGGTCCATTATTCAGCTGGGTTGACGACACTCATGAGAAATAAGGTGGATAAGCAACACCAGATAATCAGAATTTATATTTTTGCATTTCATCTCGGACGATTTGAACGGTCTCATTTTTAACCAGATGGCGATGCAAGATAACGGTCGGAAGATTAAGGAACAAGAGTATTGATATATAGATTAAATTAGAAAGACTAACGAAATCAAATAAGAACACTTATTTTAATTATATTTCATTTGGCTTCTATATAAAATCATCCATAGGATCGATTTTAATACGATTTTAAGCAATAATATTAGAGATCAATAAAATCAAGTAATTATTTATTGAACCCGTTTTTATTAAAACCAGTATGCAAATTAATCACACATTATGTACACCTTTATTTCTTAGTGATATATAAGACACTATGAAGGATTTTAAACGCTCTGATAACATGGGCTGTTTTGAGGCAAATCTAACTCAGATTTTCAAAGAGACATCGTTGATAATTGTATTTTATACAATACAATGCTATTTTCTCATTTCAGCGCGTCCGTAGTAGATACTGACTTGGATCTTTAACTTTGCTGTGGCAACCGGTCTAGGAGAAAGAAAACTCTAAATTTAAAACCAGCTGTACTCCGCTTAGCAATTGATCTTGTCTTGCATCGTACCTGTATTGAAGGGTTTGGGTACAGAAATGCATTCATAATTAAAACATACAACCACGAATCGGAAAATAGAAAACGTTTATTGGCTTTTTGACAGAAAACCTATTTTTCCTTTAACTAACTTCCTGTATTTCCGTATATAATTCATGCAATTTTTGAGGTTCATATAACTTATATAATTTTGCGAATCATTTCTGTTGCGGTCGCATAGGAATTGACTTATCCTCAAGAGGAAGAAAGAGAGAGAGAGAGTTTCTTTGAAACAAGTCTACATACGTGTTGATGCATATACGATAAACGGACCAGCGCGCATGCGTGCGTATCTCGTGTGCGCGTATTAGTGTGTGTGTGTGTGTGTGTGTGTGTGTGTGTGTGTGTGTGTGTGTGACGTTTCACGTTCAGTCTTTTCTCGTGATTATTTCTGATAGTTATTTTAAAAGTAATTTCCATTTACGTGTTTGCAATCGCAAGTCCCAATTTCCAATTAGCGACACAATAATTAAAGTTATTCTCCTTGTACGTCGTTTCCTTCCCGGGGAATTGATATTCCAGTGGAGATTTCGTGTTCGACGGCACGGGTTCGAGTACGCGTACATTTATTGATTAACTCTACACAAACATCGAAAAGAAATTTTAAATTCTGCTAATCAAATTCCTTTCCCAGCATTCGCCCTGATGTAATATACCCCATTACTGGGTATATAATTGAGAGTGATAGAGATAGTATTCAGGTGATAATGAGAGAGAGAGAGAGAGAGAGAGAGAGAGAGAGAGAGAGAGAGAGAGAGTCAGACATATAGAGTCGTGACTTATTTTCTTCCATTTCTTCTTTCTATGTCTAATCGCCATGTTTCATCTTTACTTCTTTTTTCTTTTTTTTCTCGTCGTCTAACTTCTTGCTGCTACATTTTCTAAGGGCCTCTGTTCAAGCCATGCATTAATTAACTACAAGACTTTGTTTTTCTTTGATCAAAGATTTATTACTGCATTGCCCATTTTCACCGCGCGAGACTTAGCAACCCCGCAGTCACACGTCTGACTAGCGAGATTCCCGCCTCTGGGGTCAGTTGGGGTCATAACCGTTTACTGGTATTTTTCCATCTCCTGATCTGAAAAACAATGGGCCCTTAAGATTCTCTCTACAGGGCTTGTCAAAAACCCACGCCATCACACAATTATGCAACACTGAAAGTAATGCCCCCTACGTGGATAGAGCAAGTTTTCAGCAACAAGACAGGGAATAAACATAGCGAGACGACTGTATTTATATTTCACAGTGCGCTAATACCCTTGCGAAAGGAATATATCCAACTATTCTTTCTCCAGCTTTGGCTAAATAGTAGGGCAGACTGGGCAGTTTTATATTAGGAAACCAGTCTAGGAGAAAGAACGGGACATTGCGAGACAAGCTTGTTTGTATTTCACAAAGCGTTAATACCCTTGCGAAAGGAATACATTCAACTATTCTCTCTCCGGCTATGGGTAAATGGTAGAGCCGACTGGGCAGTTTTTTATTGGTGAGGCAACCAGTCTAGAAGAAAGAAAACTCTGAATTCAAGTCTGTTAAACTCCGCTTAAGAAATTGGCCTTGTGTCACATCCTACTCGTGCGGAGGGGTTGGTAAATATGTACAAGACACTATTTCCACATAGAGTATCTGCTAGCATTAAATAAAATCTTTCATGTCATATATCTATTTAGACGGTGACTAGTCATTAGATAGTCACTGGTCTCTGTCTTTTCATCCCAGATCCGAATGGGACAACACATACATTTCACAATTCCGGGTTAATATCTTATTATAATGGAGATTGTGGGTTTGTCTGTCTATAACCGAAACTATTTTACTATACAAGTCACAATTCCCTCAGTTATTTACATCATATTCCCCATGATTTGATTTTTATTTAAATCTCAATTATTAATAAAATTGTTCTTTGTTATTGATACTGTTGGCCTTATCTACGTACTAATAACATGCAATTGTATTTATATATACAACAAAATAGCGGATTTTAGTATGAATGGGAAGGCTAATTTGCATATTGATATTAAAAATTTGATTTTAATAAATATATGCTTATTATTATTAATTTCTAATTGTTTGGTTTTATCTTATTGAATATGAGCAAAAATCTCGGGTATAAATCTTAAAAGAAATCCATTAACAAGAAGAAATAACTGTAATATTATTCTTCACTTCCTATTTTAACTAAATAGTTAAATTAGGAAAATTTACCAATGAAAGACGGGAGTAATGGAAAATGATGGAAGAGTTAGTTTCAAAGTTGTTCTATTTTTGATCATACCCGCTCTGTTCCAAATCTTTTTATCTGCATTCTTATTCAGTTTCATTAGCCTTTCTAATTTAACATGATATTTTATTATATAAAAACTTAAATACTTGCACCCGGAGGGTGCATATATTTGCTAGTTATGATAATGACCGAAATGGTAAGAGCTTTTATCTAAGATATTCTACATTAGTGTCACATCAGTTTATATCATAATTTCCGGCTAACCCTTTTTTCACAGACTTTTAGACAAGTACCTAGCTCAATCGGTAGAGCGTTCGGCTAGAAATCACAAGGTTCCTAGTTTGATACCGTCCCTCGCCAACTCAACGTATGAGTAGCACAAGTAAAGTAAGGAGCTGATGGTAGATGTAGCGTCCCACCTCAGACACAAAAACAATCTCCTTGGTCTAGCGCTAGTGAAAAGGGGATAGAATCCCTCGCTGATTGGCTGATACCGACTTTAGGCCACCCCGACGACTTTACTTTTTTGCCTTTTCTCCGTAACCACGTGGTGACTATTATCCTCGTAAAATGTTTGTTCCTTGAAAATGCAACTGTTTATACCGGCCTTCGGCAAGCTTCTTTGTTATTCTACGTCAACTCCCGACACTGTTCTACTCGGCTATTTGTACTTAAACTAAGCCTACAAAGGGCCATTTATTCGCGGTATTGTTTCTTTTGAACTCTTATTTGTGAAATTATTTCTTCATTTCAGTTTTCACACTTTTCCAGGGTTGATGAACTTGTTGATAAATGTTGAATTAGGCGGGAATACCTATTCAAATGTAACGCTAAACAAATCGAGAAAAATGTTCTCAATTTGTTTAGCCTTACATTTGAATTGGTATTCCCGCCTAATTCATTAATTATTAATTGATTAATTTTCAAAAATTAAGTACGACTTCAATTAAGCACATATTCTCCCCCCACCCCAAAAAATATATATATCAATCTGTTAATATCTATATATCTATCTATCTATCAATCTCAGTCTGTCCGTATATACCAAACAATCAATATATCTATCTATCCATTAAGAAATAAATGTATTGAAGGCCTACGACCGATACTCATTAGTATTCGTCGAAGATTAACAATTTCAATACCCGTTGCTTCTTCTTCTTCTTCTTCCTCCTGCTCCTCCTACAAATCCATCTGTTTTTGACTAACGATTTGAACTCTAACAATTCTGATCATTTCATAACTGACTGTTTTGATTTTCCTTCGGGGCATTGCTTTGACAAAGTTTGACGTAAACAAACAAACAAACAAACAAATAAACACACAAATAAACAAATAAACAAATGTCCTTCTGAGCAAGTTGATTAAATCTGTGATTTATAAAGATCATTTAATTCGTGGGTGGCTGGAAATGAGCTGCTTGACTGGCGTTAATGACGAGAAACATTTATTATTTGCTGAAAATAGAAACATAAAAATAAAATAAAAAATGGCGACCAAGAATGGCAGTCGAGAAAAAAACAAGAAAAGAAAAGAAAAGAAAAGAAAACCCTTCAGGTATTTGAATTTACATAGCATCACTTTTTTTAAAATGGCTGTGACACACGCACGCAGGCACACACACATATACACACACACTCAGACACATACACACACATTCACACAGGCACATACATGGGCCTACAGAGAGAGACACACACACAGGCACACAAAGAGACACCTACACACATAATGACATATACATACATGTATACACACTGAGACACACACACGCACAGAGAGACATACATACACATACACACCCAGATAACCCACACAGACACATACGGACACATACACAGAGACAGACATACAGACACATAGACATTTACACACAGAGACACACACAGACCAATATACACACACACTCAGACACATACATACACATTCTCAAAGACACACACATAGCACACACACATACACACACAGTGACGCATACACATATAGAGACACATATGTACACATACACACAGACACACACACACACACAGACACAGAGACACACATACACACAGACATATGCACCCAGACACACTCACATAGACACAGAGACACATGCACACACAGTCACATACATCCACATACAAAGAGACACACCCCTCGCACATACGGACACACGTACAAACACACACAATTACCTATATACATTGGTACCTTGACTTACGAGTGAAATTCGTTCCGTTCGTAACTCAATTTCCTCGTATATCAAATCAAATGAAATTTACTAGTCGTAGTGTCGATGCTCGAACATTTCGGTTTATAAAGAAACCTTCTTCAGGACAATGAAACTAGTCAAGGAGAGGAAAAAAGCATTTGTTTAGTTAAAAATATGATGGGTGTTTTGAATGCGTTGAGTTTTAACTACATAATTTTATTTTCCTCTTTTCTCTCCTTTTTTTTCTCAGTTTTGGATAATTAATATTGTTTTATTAGCTGCTTATATTGCAATATTTCAATCCGTTTTGGATAATCATCAGAGCAGGTTTATTATAATAATAAGAAAACAGTTTAATGAAAACAGTTTTTTTTTAATAATAGA
>CM042160.1:55682948-55690448 GCA_023376005.1 Doryteuthis pealeii | reverse complement strand
TAATGCCGAAAGTTGATTCATTTGTATAGGTTTGGTTTGGTTTGGTTTATTTGGATTATTCGGACTATTATCCTCATCTTTATTGTTATCTGTACAACGTGAAACTAATCCAAATAATACTAATTATCAAGCCTCATCTCAAAGATTCAGAGAAACAGGTTTGGTTTGCTTTATCTATTTAACGGCACATTAACTCCTTATGGGTTATTTAATACCGAAATTTGATTTATTTGTATAAGTTTGGTTTGATTTATTCATTTAGCGGCACATCAACTTCTTATGGGTTATTTAATGCTGAGATTCGATTCATTTGTATAAGTTTGGTTTGATTTATTTATTTAATGGCATATCAACTCCTTATGGGTAATTCAATGCCGAAATTTGATTTACAAAGATTTTGTTAAGTTTATTTTTTTAACGGCAAATCACTTCTCCTGGGTTAGCTAATGCCGAAATTCGATTAATTTATAAAGGTTTTGCTTTTTTCTTATTCTTTTAACGGCATATCAAATCATTATTGGTTAGTTAATACCGAAATTTGATTCATTTCAAAACATTTGATCATAATCTTAACTATTTTCAAGTTGTATTTTCTGAATTGAGCTTTTTTGTAATCATTTCTTTACACACATATATGATAACAAGTATCTCTCTCTAGCTCAGTCGGTAGAACATCAACTATGAACTACAATGTTCCGGGTTCGATACCTGACTTCGCCAACTCAGAGTATAAGTAGCACAGCTTGGATCTGTGCGGCGCTCCACCTCAGGTGCAAAAACAATCTCCCTGGTTTAGTGCTAAGGAAAAGGAATTAGAATACCGACAATATGCCTCTCTGCCTACTTATTGATAATTGTGGTCCTATTCCAGTCACGGTACTAGATAAGATGACTTAGTCTGTTACTACCACATGTGTCTCCGGCCAGCTGCTCTTTCGATGCCCTCTGTGCCCACGTTGTTTTCCATTGACCTGCAGAACTGGGATCGATACAACTTGGTCGGAGTGTCTTTGTGACGGGTTGAGAAATTAGTGGAAATGAGCTGCCGTGGTTGCTGGCAACTCTAAAAATGAGGTAATACCGTTAACAATAACAACGGTTTTATTGTCCTATATAATGGGGTATTTACTACGTACCCCACGTGTACAGGTTAGGCATAATTAATGTGGACCACCCACAAGCCGTGACTTATGGGTGGCGAGTGGAAAGAATGCATTGATCCCGCCGGCATTCGCCCTCAAGGGGACACCTCAGGCACTTGACAATAAACCCAGCCCTTCCCCTTTAAATCAAAGGGGCAGGTGTTGCCCGGGGGGATAGCCCCCTGGGATCTACGCTGTTAATTTACATTAACAAACACAGGCCCGAAAGGCCAGAAAAGACACGGTAGGGATCGGGTATTTTGTTTTATGCTAATTTAGCATAGCATTTTAATGATTTAGGATAAGTGGACTTATTTCTTTATGGAGTTATTCTTGGTGGTATGGTCTATTACTTGTAGTGGCAATTTTCTTATTTCAGCAATCCTGAATTCCCAGTGGCCCTGTGACAAACTTCGATTTTGGCGATCCGGTCTCTGACTGAATGTTTACAATTCAGAGTGCCTCTTTTATAGAAAAATTGTAGCTATTTTTGTCATCGGAATAAGGTCAGCAGTTGCTAACCGCTAGTCCCCAAAACATGGCTACCCTTCTGACAGCTCGATCAACATATAATCTGAGGTCACCCCTGTGATCTTTTCTTCAATCTATAAACACAATAAGCTAAATCACAACTTATACAATATTTTGATGTTTGCATTTTAACAAAACCATTTACTTTAACTAAAAAAAATAACTTCTACACTTTCCCCTTTCGTTAAACATTAGTTGACGCCAACAAATGAATTTATCGTGTTATAATTTTTAGCACAATTATATGGTTTTAAGTAACTATTCCTATATGATAATATTCATTTGTTTGCATGCAGTTATATGGTTTTCAAGTAACTAATAATAAAAATTCTTTGTAAGCAATGAAATCTTTAACTATTATTAATGATAATAATTTACACATGGCCTAGTGGATAAGGTAGTTAGGTTAAGACAGTTCTAAAAGAAGGTTCCCGAGTCCGAGAAGGTTCCCGAGTCCGACAAGAAATATCTAAAGAAAGCCGGAGGGCATATCGGCCGAAACGTTGTACAGATAACAATAAAGATGAGGACAATAGTTCGAATAACGCAGATAATACTAAAAATACACGTGTAAAGCAAAATTGATAACTAATTGTTGTCTCATTCTTTAACTATTTGTTCTGAAATAAACTATTTACCTACAGGGGCCGGGTTAGCTCAGTCGGTAGAGCGTTCAGCTAGAAACCGCAAGGTTCTTAGTTCGATACCGGCCCTCGCCAACTCAGCGTATGAGTAGCACAGGGATCTGTGCGGTAAAGTAAGGAGCTGATGGTAAGTGTGACGCTCCACCTCAGACGCTAAAAAACAATCTCCTTGGTCTAGCACTAGTGAAAAGGGGATAGACTCCCTCGCTGATTGACTGATACCGACATTAAGCCGCCCCGACGACTTTACTTTACTTTATGCCCATACAAATTACATACACAATAACGGTTTTCCATTAAATAACTCACAGGGTTTGATATGTCGTTAAACCAAACCAAACCAAACCAAATAATTAATCTTGATGCAAATAATTTCCACAGTTATATGGAATCCGGTATTCTTGTCTCATACCATTACTCCCAGGTCCACTCTGCTTCTAGGATCCATCTATGGGTTAAATACAAGAAAAAATGAGTTTTAAAAATGTGTTTGAAAAATTAGTTTGAAAAAATCCATCAAGAATGAATAAATTAAAAAAAACTTCGGCATTAAAATAACCCAACAAGGGTTTACATGCCGTTGTTGCATACTGGCATTAAATTCACGACCCTACTTCGTGTATCTGCATACGTAGCGGGTATCGTCACTAACCCTAGACGATATATGTAGTGGTCGCTTAATGAAATCTACAACACATGGTATAGTAGGAATTTTGACTTTATTTCCTCTCGGCTGTACGTGGTGGGCGGCGAGCTTGACAATGAAATGACCGAGGGTTAACAATGACTACTACTGTTGCTGGGATGGTGAGGTAGAGGGGGCTGGTGACGGCTCACAGCCCATCGGCTGTGACCGTGAGTGCGGTCACTCACTTGTTCTCCGTTCGCCGTCTTCTGTCTGACTGTCCAACTGATGACTCGACCCTCTGGCTTTTTGACGACCGCCTACGCATCTTTATCTTTTGATCTGATAACTATTTCCGAACTTATTGTAACCCATCCTTCTTTTGTTCGCTTTACCGGGAAAAAGTCCTTTGTCATTTTTGTCGTCTTTTCTTCGCTTTGTTTAATTTAACCGGAAATTCATATTTCCGTTTGTACAATATCCAACACCGTAAGCCCAATCAACCAACCAACTAACATTACTTTCTGAACACCTTACTATCTAAATATATTTTTTAAAAGATGTAAAAAAAAAAAAAAAAAAAGTAAAAATGGGAAAAGAAAGACTTAAAAAGAAGCAGAAAAAAACTTTAGTACAAAAACGAAAACAAAAAGTATAATAAGAGCTTTTGTTTGTTGTTTTGTTTTACGGCATATCAACCTTGTTGGGTTATTTAATGCCGACTAAGTTTTGAAAGATTCGGAGTGATAGTTTGAAATAATTTTTTTCTAAACTCAATTGTTTTGTAAATACATTTTTTTTTAAATATTTAACCCATAGATGGGACCCTAACAGGAACTACCACTCCGAGTCAGAGTGGACCAGGGAGCAATGGTGATGAAGGGGTGCTCCACATTCTCCAAACATCCAGAACTGGAACCTCACCATCAATTAGAGTTTAACGTCATATCCAGGACATGTAGACCCTCTGCCACCGCCTCATAGCACCCATATGATAAAAGGGGGCTTGCCACAAGTGAAATAGGGTTGGGACAATCATTTAGGTGCTAGGGTTTGACGTGGCCAGCCGATTGATGATCAGACAGGTCAAGAAGTAAGGACTAAAGTGGTGTGTTGCATGTCATGGACAGCTCATCCACTAGGACTCTGTCCTTAAGCATCACGAGTCACCACACAGAGCCAGCTGGTGGCTCCATTTGGAGGGTTCTTACCCCTCTGCAGAGGTGCAGTCGGTATATTCTAAAGTTCGAGCCGACAGGGCTGAACAATGGGAGTGATAGCAACAATTCTTAAGAATGTTTGTATGAATGTGAATTATTCTGATGTATCTCTGTTGAGTCGCTGTCGTAACTTTGTGCCGTAATTTACAACAGTTGAAGAATCTGCTATTACCAAACTGGCAGAAGATCCCAGTGGAAATCTTTAGATGTCTTGGAGAGTCCATGTGTGGTTGGAATTTTTTGGAGGTTGGTGAAGACATAGAAATGATCAACACTTTAATTTTTGCTTGACCATAATGTATCGATTTATCAATATATATATATATATATATATATATATATATATATATATATATATATTAGTTTAAAAGTATTTGTATGTGTGTATGTGATTTTGTGATTATCTTTCTTTTCTTCCTTTCTTTTCTTTCTTTCTTTCTTTCTTTCTTTCTTCCTTTTCTCCCTTTCTTTTCTTCTTTCTTTCTTTCTTTTCTTTCTTTCTTTCTTTCTTTCTTTTCTTTCTTTCTTTCCTTTCTTCCGTTTCTTTTTTTCTTTCCTTTCTTTCTTTCTTTATTTTCTTCCGTTTTTTCTTTTCTTTTCTTCCGTTTTCTTTCTTTCTTTCTTTCTTTCTTTTTTCTTTTCTCCGTTTCTTTCTTTCTTTCTTTTTTTTTCTTTTCTTCGTTTCTTTCTTTTCTTTTCTCCCGTTTCTTTCTTTATTTCTTTCCTTCTTTTATTTTCTTTTTTTCTTTCTTTCTTTCTTTCTTTCTTTCTTTCTTCTTCTTTGTTTTCTTTCTTTCCTTTTCTTTCTTTCTTTTCTTTCTTTCTTTCTTTTTTCTTTCTTTCTTTTTTCTTTCTTTCTTTTTTCTTTCTTTTCTTTCTTTCTTTCTTTCTTTTCTTCTTCTTTCTTCTTTCTTTCTTTTTTCTTTCTTTCTTTCTTTCTTTCTTTTTCTTTCTTGCCTTTCTTTCTTTTTCCCCGTAGGCACTTTTTGGTCATTCTTTTTTATTTCTTTACGTATTTTCTTTCTTTTCATTCCTTTTCTTCTCTTTCTTTCCTATTTTCTGTATGTGATAATACAACATAATTGTGTCTATGTAAATTGCTATGTTTGGGTAAGAGTTCTTTTTTTTTTTATTTTTCTCCTTCCCTCCTACCCCTGTATAATTCCTCCCACTTCTAATTCTAGAAAATAAACTTTTTCCATATTTCATATTCTCTCCTATGCACTCAAGAATTTCTGCATTTCTCCTAGCAATTTTACAAGAGGGGAGGGGATATCATATTACACTGACTTCCTTTATCATCTATTTTCCTATTTTCATCCGCAATCATTTTATAACATGAACTCACCGACCCCAATCTCCCGCAAAAAGGCTGTCCTGGATATGACACGAAACTGTATCTGGTGGTGAGGTTACAGTTCTGGGGCTCTGAGGAGTTTGGGTTACCATTTCATTGCCATTACTCCCAGGAACACTTTAATCAGGAGTGGTTGTATTACATGCAAATATAAATAATAATAATCCTTAGTAATCAATTAATGGACTATTAATAATATAAATAATTTGCACACATTTATATGGTATAAAGTATTGTTATAGAATATAAAAAAAAGAATTAAAGCAATTATATGATTTCAAGTAAATAATAATAATAATAATAATAATAATAATAATAATAATAATTGTAGCAACTCCTTGGTAATTTTTTCTGGTGATGAAAATCAAGACACGAAGATCGACTGATGTTGAATGAACAGTGATTTTATTGAACTTCCAAACACCGTGAAATATTGAAATAAAATGATTAATGATTTTACAAAAGGGTTTTTTAACAAATACCAGAAACTTCACGGGAAATTGGGAAAATAAACTTACCTGTGCGCCGTAACCAGTACCAAGAACTAACTTAAGAGCAAAGTCTAACTTTAAGAACATTATTTCCCACACAACATTTTACTGTTTCTAACCTGGGCGGAAGTCCCTTTTTTCCCTTTTCTAGCCTGGCCGGAAATCCCTTTTTTCCTTGAAATTCTAGGTAGAACAAGAGTGTACTCTTTGTAGAAATATTCCAGTTGTAGTGTTCCTTTAATCCTGTTAACAACTGATTATAGGACATTTGTAAAAGATTTTAAATGCTCAAATGTTTTTCTGGGCTCGTTTCTGATTGGCCCATTTTACCGGAAGTGGCTGCTGCTGCTGCTATATGAGAAAGTTCATAAATATGTGGGAATTTTACGTTCATCTTATACCAACATATTCCAACCAGGCTCCAATTCTGGTGGTCTGTAGGGTGTCGTGAAATCGGACCAACCAAACAGCTAATTAAACCACCAAGCAGCTTAACTCTAGACAATAGCTCGCATACCATTACACCAGAATGGAAAGTCCTATCTTTATCCGTTCCCCACTATATATATATAATTACCTTGGCAAAAATTATTGAATTTTGTTTTCTCTGTGTAAGTCCTATTTGATTCAACTGATTTCTAACAGTTCCATCACAAACATTGACTCCTCTTTTGACTCATTTATTTTTTTATTTGTTTTCTTATAAATTTTCTATTTCTAAAGGATATTGCTTTCAGTTTTCTATCTTGTCACTTTTAATGTCTTTTATGACCAACCAACATGTTATCCTTTTTTCAACCGCCCCATTTCTTTTTAATTTGCACCAAATCTTAGACACAGTTGACTGGAACAACCAACGTCTTTCTCTACACTCCACTAAAGATTACTTATTTGAATAATTTTTATGATCTTTTCCATTGTTTCAAATGACAGTTCTTTTACTGAGACCTTGTTTCTTTTCAATTAGGTACGGACCAACCGCTTGTTGAAGTCTACAAGAAAGTCTTTTAATTGTAGACTGATTTGCATCTCAATGCTCCTTTTGCTATTGTTCTATAGCCCTTCCTTCTTATTATCATATTGTACTTATTTTAATTTGTTTTCTTAGTCAGCACGTCTACCCAACTATGTGGCCTCTTCTATGCTGGTTGGGTCGGCTACGTTCATATGAGTATCTTGGTTAGTTCTCTCGGTCCTTCTAGTCTTGTGACTTCTTCTTCTGGAACTTCTTCTTCTTGGGACTTCCTGGGACTTCTTCTTGGACTTCCTGGACTTTCTTCTTGGGACTTCTTCTTCTTGGGACTTCTTCTTCTATGGACTTCTTCTTCGTGGGACTTCTTCATGGGACTTCTTTCTTGGACTTATTTGGACTTCTTCTTGGGACTTCTTCTTGGACTGCTTCTTCTGGGGACTTCTTCTTCTTTCTTGGAGCTTTCTTTGGACTTCTTCTAGGATTTCTTCTTCTGGGGACTTCTTCTTGGATTTCCTTG
>CM042160.1:55647948-55677948 GCA_023376005.1 Doryteuthis pealeii | reverse complement strand
TGGGTGAACACTTGACTAGATTGCACTAGCTGTTGTGCTCAGATAGATTGTAATTACAATTTTACCCTATAAATTTATAATTTTTACCCACATGGGGTAAAATAAAGAAAATGTTGATATTACTATATTTTTAATATTGCCCCCCTATTATTATTATCGAATTCTCCCCACCCCCACCCCAGTGGGGCGTAGTCCCCACGTTGGGAATCACTGCTTTAAACGAAGGAAACATCTAACAATCAACGCAGACACAAACGCCAACAAACGTATTCAGGATGTTTTATTTCAACATTCGCCGCTCGCTCCATTCGAAACGTCAAAGTGAGCGTGAAGACGCATGGGCACACGAAAAATGGCATGAAGACGCACGGGCACACGAAATGGGTTTCTGGAAATTAATTTTGTTTAAGGATGGTTTGTATTGTTTTATGTATAAAGCTTCTAGTATTTGGAGTTTTTGTTTATTTTTTTCTTTGTGCAGAATGTGCGTATTTTCCATTAGGATATTTCGGTAATTAGAGTGGGGGCATGCATGCAATTTTAGGTGTTGTGAAATAGAGCTATTATCTGTTAAATGGAGGGTTAGACGACGTGACAATGTGGTTGAGGTGAATCCAATGTATGTATTTTCATGTAGTACACACATTATGTATTTTCATGCAGTACACACATTTTAAAATGCCTATAACACCTTTCTCATCAATTCTTCTCCTTCCAGCCTCCACATTAATTCAATTTTTAAAAACTGGAACACATCACCCCTGATGATGGTACTTCGAAGTGTCGAAAGTACTCGGGGCCTGAACTTTGGTGGACTTATCCACGAATTCCAACCAAACATTAAAAAGTTGGCCAGAAAACTCGAAAAGATAAAAAATAAAATCGTTAAACAGGAGATGTGTCTTTTGTTTAATTCTACATGTATAAATGAAAGAATGCTGCCCAAATACACACACACACACACACACACACACACACACACACACACATATATATATATATATATATATATATGTGTGTGTGTGTGTGTATGTGTGTGTGTGTGTATGTAAGTATGCATATATAACTTGATATGAAATAGTTGTAAAATTGAAAGAGAGAGCAAAAGATTGAAGGGCAGATAAGTCCTGTTAGTTTTCCTAAGTGTCACTTTCTGTTGTTTATTTTATCAAATAAAATCAGTGTAGTAATTCTGTTCTCCAATTAAATATGCAACAAAAGAAATATATCTTCCCAATCATTTTAAACAGGTAAACATTTCATACCAAGTTTCAATAGCAACGTCTTAGAAGCAAATGTAATTGAAAAATCACTTTAGACAGTATCTCAAATAGATCTATTTGACTACAAAGTACACCAACAGGTACTACCATTCCACGTCCTGGAAGTAATGACAATGAATGGATGTCCCCACCATCCCCATGAATCAATTATTATTCATAATTTCATTACTGATCTTGTATTTCAGTCAGAGCGAGATAGTGTTCTGGTGAGCGATTGGTTGAAACAGGTGCCGCGTCGAATTCGCCATGAAGAAAGAGGTAAGCCAAAAATTCCGCACGAGCAGAATGTAACTCGTGGTCAATTTCTTAAGTGAAGTTTAACAGGTTTGAATTCAGAGTGTTCCTTCTCCTAGACTGGTTACCTAGCCATGGTTAAAGAGCCCAGTCTGTCCTGGTATTTGCCCATAGCTGGAGGGAGAATTGGATTCATACTTTTTCTCAAGGGTATTAGCGCTATGTGAAATGCAAACAACTTCGTCCAGGAATTGAACTCGGGTCGACGAGTTCATTTCCTACGACTCTAACCATTAGACCACTCGCCTCCATAAGATTTCCATATAGACGTTATGAGTCCATAATCATCTTCTAAATACATGTAAAGATAAGTGGGAGGAGAACCCCTGGTGTAGAGGCTAATTGGCTGGACTATATGAGCCTAGTCTCATCAGATAGCCTATTACATAAGGACTGAGAAAAACTGCAATATATATATATATATATATATATATATATATATATATATATATATATATATATATATATATCCAATTTTCAGCTTTATATTATCCCATCGCGTGAAAACGCTTCACGTTTATATAAACGCTAAAAAACTACTGGTTTTTAAAATCTCAACCATTTTTTGAAAATCTCAACCATTTGACTCATCTGATGATTGCATAACCATGAAACTTTAAGTTATGAGTCCAAATCCATAATATTACAATTGATTATATAGTTTTATGTGAGTGTGTTCAAAGAGGAGAGTTTTCACAGGTTTTAATAAAGAGAAAGAAATGAAAAGAAAAATACTTTCTCTATTTTTCTCAATCCTTATGTAATATATAACTATATCTTATTATAATGGAGATTGTGGGTTTGTCTGTCTGTAACCGAAACTATATTACTATACAAGTCACAATTCCTTTAGTTATTTACATTATATTCTCCATGATTTTATTTTTATTTAAACCTCAATTATTAATAAAATTGTTTTACATTACTTACACTGTTGACCATATCTACATACTAATAACATGCAATTGTATTTATATATACAACAAAATAGAGGTTTACAGTATGAATGGGTAGGCTAATTTGCATATTGATCTTAAAAAATTGATTTTAATAAATATATGCTTAGTATTATTGATTTCTAATTGTTTGGTTTTATCTTATTGAATATGAGCAAAAATCTCTTCAATACATCTTAAAAGAAATCCCTTAACAAGAAGAAATAACTGTAATATTATTCTTTACTTCCTATTTTAACTAAACAGTTTAATTAGGAAAATTTACCAATGAAAGACGGGAGTAACGAAAAATGATGGAAGAGTTAGTTTCAAAGTTGTTCTATTTTTCAATCATACCCCCTCTGTTCAAAATCTTTTTATCTACATTCTTATTCAGTTTCATTAGCCTTACTAATTTAACATGATATTTTATTATATTAAAACTTATATACTTGCCCCCGGAGGGTGCATATATTTACTAGTATATATAATATATCAACAAATAACAAATAACAGAAAATATATATCCCAAACAAAACTGTATAATATGTTATATGAATCATCATTATCATGTCGCGCTAGCAGCACGGATATTCATGACAATCTCTCGCCAACCGTTCCTATCATTCATTGCTCCTGGAAGGTCCTCTGTGCAACATCCAGTATCCGCACGGAATTGGTGTACATCTTTGCTGGACGGCCTAATCTGGCGTGTTCATGTGATGGCTTTTGATGAGACTAAGCTCTTATTGAGTTCTAGTCGAAATAAATTTATAATAGCCAAATGAGGCTTTATTAAGTTTTTCTTTCATTGAAAATATATATATATATATATATATATATATATATATATATATATATATAAAATGGACTCTCTCGTCGATTTTCGATGGACGAGTGTTCAATGAACAACCAACACAGTGATTTGTTTATAGTGTTCACCACTATAAACAAATCACTGTGTTGCTTGTGTAGGACCATTCCGCACTTTTTGGTACAGTCGATAGGAAAGAATTGGTGCATCAAGGAATGCCACAAACCCAATCAACGACTGACCTCAGTAATTTTGAATTCAGAGCTATCCCTCTCCTAGACTGATTACCTACCCAAGGTTTAGAGCCCAGTCTGCCCTACTATTTTACCCATAGCTGGGGGGAGAATATGTGGATTCATACCTTTCCCAAGGGTATTAGCGCTATGTGAAATGCCAACAGCTTCGTCTAGGAATTGAACTCGAACCGACGAGACCATTTTCCACGACTCTAATCACTATATATATATATATATATATATATATATATATAGCTAAGAAGCACTGACCGACACTGATCAAGGGCTGATTAAAAAACGTAATTATAAAAAGACGACCAGTCGAACGAGACATTTTTAAAAAGAGGTGAAACTGGATTTACAACAATACAATAATTCTTTACATCTTTTTAAGCTGATAGCAAAAAGATAAAAAAAGAAAATTATTAAAATGTGAAGAAGACACGCAGGTATATATATATATATATATATATATATATATATATATATATATATATATATATATTATATATAAAGTGTGTCAAAACATAATGAGATCTTTTGTACTTTTTGTATTCGGAAATAAAATAACGTTCCATTCATAAATTTTTTCAGAATATAAAGTCGTCGGGGTGGCTTAAAGTCGGTAACAGCCAGACATCGAGGTAGTCTATCACTAGCGCTAGACCAAGGAGATTGTTTTTGCATCTGAGGTGGAGCGCCACACCTACCACTAGCTCTTTGCTTTACCACACAGATCCTTGTGCTACTCATTCGCTACGTTGTCGAAGACCGGCATCAAAACTGGAACCTTGTGGTTCCAAGACTGATGATCTACCGATTGAGCCAAGCCGGTCTATTTTCAGAATATATGGTGCGTCAAAAAAGTACCAAGTTTAAAGCTGTATGTACCAAGATAGTAATGAAGAATGATTGGAAAGTAGGGTTTTATTTTCAGAATACAAGGTGTGTCAAAAGATAGAAAAAATCTCGATCCTTTTTTTGACACACCCTATATATATATATATATATATATATATATATATATTATATATCATCATCATCATCATCATCATCATCATCATCCTGTCGCGCTGGCAGCGCGGATATCCATGACAATCTTTCGCCATGCTTCCCTATCATTCAGAGGTCCTCTGCGCAGCATCCAGTATCCGTACATACCTGATATATGTACGTCTTTTCTGGGCGACCCACTCTGGTGCACCCATGTGTTGGCTTCCAAAGAAGAACGTCACTTATGAGTTCATCCCTGCTTCTCCAGCTGGGCCCAGTGTGTCTTGTTCGCCTCACACGGATGGTTTGTGGGATATGGGGTAGGTGGCATAACACTAATCTGTTTCAATCGAGTATAAGGAAAAGATGAAAAGAAAGAAAGAAAGAAAAATATTGAGAGAGGGTTAAATTAAGATTATCATACTGTTTACATATTGAACTGTTTTCGCAATAGCTCTTAAATAAACATATCAAACGTTGTAATAACTAAATTATCATACTGCGGTATATCCACAGGTCCTGCTTGTATGGAAATAATACATAAATTAATGCATAATAATTTTGATCTCATGTCAGTATGGATAGAGTTCTTAATAAAAATAAAATAAAAACTTTTTTTTTCGTCTGCAGTTTTTATGGAACCAACATTTTGTTAATAATTTTTGGTTGTGATGCCTTTCGCCCCGAAACCCTGCCTGACTCTCGTGTGAACCATCATTTAATAAAAGCTTTGTTGACCGCACAGCAGTTATTTCTTTCTTTTCTTTTTTTTTACAGAAGTATTTGCATTCAATATTGTTGTTATTTACATGTTTATGTCCATGTCGAATGTTCTAATCAAAGCAAAGAACAAGAACGTGTTAATCAGAACAAGAACGTGTTAATACGATGTCTATTGCCTTTTAGCGTGACCACAGACAAAAAACAAAGTGACATTTGCTTTTTTATATTGAAACTATTTTGCAGCTGCGGTATGCAGTTAAACAAACAGTTCCAGTTATAATAATAATAATAATAATAATAATAATAATAATAACAATAATAATAATGAGACAAAGACGAAGAAGAAGAAGAATACGAATAATAATAATAATAATAATAATAATAATAACAATAATAATAATGAGACAAAGACGAAGAAGAAGAAGAATACGAATAATAATAATAATAATAATAATAATGATAATAACAATAATAATAATGAGACAAAGACGAAGAAGAAGAAGAATACGAATAATAATAATAATAATAATAATAATGATAATAACAATAATAATAATGAGACAAAGACGAAGAAGAAGAAGAATACGAATAATAATAATAATAATAATAATAATAATAATAATAATAATAATAATAATAATAGCCATAAGGACAAACTATATCAAAGCGAAAATTGATAAGACCCAACAAAATAGTAAATGTAGACTTTGTGGTAATAGAGATGAGGCTGTTAACCATATACTCTGCGAATGTAGCAAACTAGCACAACGAGAATACAAATCTAGACACGACTGGGTTGGGAAGGTGATCCACTGGGAATTATGCAAAAAAATTAATTTTGATCATACAACAAAATGGTATATGCATAAACCAGAATCTGTTCTTGAGAACGAAACACGTAAAATTCTCTGGGACTTTGAAATAAAAACGGATCACCTTATCCCAGCAAGGAGACCAGACCTAGTGTTGATAAACAAAAAAGTAAGAACTTGTCAACGGATGGATTTTGCAGTGCCAGCAGATTACAGGGTGAAGCTAAAGGAAAATGAAAAAATGAACAAATATCTGGACCTTGCCAGAGAACTGAAAAAATTATGGAATATGAAAGTGAAAGTAATACCAATTGTAGTTGGTGCACTTGGAACAGTCCCAAAAGGATTAGAAAAGGGTTTGGAAAGTTTGGATATCAGAGGAAGGATTGAAACCATTCAGAACACTGCACTGCTGCAATCTGCCAGAATACTCAGAAGAGTCATGGAGACCTGAGGAGACTTGCTGTCACTCAGACTCCAGTGAAAGACCATCAGCTAACACTGATGTGAAAACTGAAAAGGAGTAATTAATAATAATAATAATAATAATAATAATCTTTGCCTTCGATATTATTTCTTTATTTGTATTTTAACGGGCGGCGTGACCTTGACATAAGTTTTTACGCCATTCATGTCTCTCTCTCTCTCTCTCTCTCTCTCTCTCTCTCACACACACACACACACACACACACACACACACACACAAATATATATATACATACATGCACACATACACTCTCTCTCTCACACACACTTGCTCCCTTTCTCACACACACTTACTCCCCCTCTCTCACCCTCTCTCTCTCTATTTATATATATGAGAAGAAAAATGGATGATATACCCATATATAAATGGATAATATATCCATATATATATATATTATATATATATATATATATATATAATATATATTTTATTTCTCTCACACAGACATAATCCCTCTTTCACACACACACCACACACACACATTCTTCCTCTCTCTCCCCCTCTCTCTCTCTCTCTCTCTTCTCTCTCTATATATATATATATATATATATATATATATATATATATATCCGTTTTTTATTTGTCGACAAGTAAACGTAAGTTGGTCCACTTTTTGAAATCTTAATGCTACAAGATCTTAAATTTCACAATTGGTGACGTTTTGGGGCTAGTTCTTAGGATAAGTTGGGCTAGCAAGAAAGAAAGTAATTGATTATTCATAAAATTATGACTATGATTTATCGATTTTAACGGCATATCAACCCGTTTGGAGTTATTTTATGCCTAGAGGTTAGGAAATCGCGTTCATGTTTACATTTGTTTAGCTTGAGTTTTTTGGCCCACGGTCTTATCGAAGACAATTTTTTGGTAGTGTGTGTGTTTTTTTTCTCTTGTCTTTTGGGGTTTTTTTTTTTTTTTGGGGGGGGGTTAATGAAAGAATAGTGAAACTAAGGATTGAAGTGGTTTAATATTCAAGAAATATGGCTGACTTATCCGTTCCATTCGGATTAATTGTATAACTAATACTTGTTTACGGAGATTCATATAATATCTATCAGTAGCTGGCTTTCACTACAGAAAGTAAGGTAGCTAATTTTGACTTGATGTAAAAACAATTTTGAAATTAATGGATTTTGATAAAAAAGTAATTGAGAAAATTATTTAATAGGGAGAACTAATAAGTAGTCTTGTAATATTTTGATATATATATAAGTAGTCTTGCAATATAATATATAATATATATATATATATATATATATATTATATATATATATATTGTGAAAAGGGGATAGCTTCCTTCGCTGTCTCGCTGATATCGACATTAAGGCCGCCCGAAGACGACTTCTTTCATATATACATATATATATATATATATATATGTGTGTGTGTGTGTGTGTGTGTGTGTGTGTGGAGAAAAGTAGACAAACATGGGATATTATGGAAACTGAATGTTTATTGTCGACGATGCAACGTTTCGGTCATTTAGACCTTTGTGAGTGAAAAAAAAATCACACATATAAAACTAATGACAAATCCAGTTCACAAACATATATATATATTATATATATATATGTTTGTGAACTGGATTTGTCATTAGTTTTATATGTATGTGTGAATGTCTGTTTTAATTGTCTTTTATAATATATATATAATATATATATATATAAGACAATTAAAACAGACATTCACACATACACATACTCATTCATCTTGACCAATCCCCATCATCCAACATTTCTGGACCAACACCTGCATTACCATATAAACACTCCCATCTAGAGAGAAGAAAAATCCACAACCCACCCCCAACCACCCCTGCCCCTACTGACAACCTACTATTCTCACCATTTTGAAAATGTCCTTCATTGAAGCAAGAATTATATTCGAGTCCTGAAGAAGGTTTAAATAACCGAAACGTTGCATCGTCGACAATAAACATCCAGTTTCCATAACATCCCGTGTTTGTCTACTTTTCTCCGCATATTGTCAGATTAGCCTCCTCATATTTCTCCCATATATATATATAATATATATATATATATATATATATATATATATATATATGTGTGTGTGTGTGTGTGTATGTGTGTGTGTGAAAATAAAATGGAAATTAATCCGACAGTATGAATAAGATATAATGAAAAAACAAAAGATGTTTACAACTGAAATAGGCTCATCAGGAGAGAAAGTGTGCAAACCGTTTCGGGGTCAAATCTCTCGACGGTTTAAATATATATATATATATATATATATATATATATATATATATATATATATATATATATATATATATTCAGTACGCGGGAAATTTAAACTATAAATGATTTCCCCCGTTCTCTTGCTGATTTCAATGTTCAAATTGCTCTAATTCTTTCTTGACGTTCTTATCTCTCCCAATTGAGAACACTTAAAGTGTTCCGAAGATGACGAATATCACCCCACCCCACTCTGCTTCGTGGTTCACAAGTGATCTTCATCTATTCCTTTATTAAGGGTTTATATTTTTTCTTTTTTTCCCCCCCCCCCCCCCCAGTTTTTCATAAACGTACTCGTCATTTTTTATTTTTTTTCTAGAGTTCTTTATTTTCACCCTGGGATCCTAGCGGTTCTTTCTCTCGCCCAGCCGACCCCCAATCTAAAACCGCGCCAACCCTAACCCCGCTGAACGCTCTCTAACATCAAAAAACCACAGGCGTAACTGACGAAAAGAGAGAAGAACTAAATATCATGGATGTCGTTGTCGAAGTGGGGCAGAAAGGAGCGGAGGGCGGAGGTGGGGCGAGCTATGTAAGACAGACGCGCATAAAATTCATTAGTCGGAACATATCCTTCATATAAAGATGCCAGGTCAATCTGCTCTCTCGACCCTCCACCCACTCTCTCTTCTCTCAATCTCTCTCACGCACACACACCGCACACATACACCCACACACATACACATACACACTGGTACTTCTTTTCCTTTTCTTTCTTTCTTCTTTTTGTCTCTTTCTCTTCTCAAGCGGGAAGGACAGTCATGGAGAGTTCGAGCGGCCATGATGATCTTTCGAAAAATCGGTGAAAGGGTGTGGAGGACACTATGCCGGAAGGAAGGAAAAGGTCTTCACCTTTCGACACGTTATTATCGCGACCATGTGTTTAACAGATTATATATATATATATATATATATATATATATATATATATATATATATATGTGTGTGTTGTTATGGGTCCAACGGGAGAAAATTGAATATTTTATTTAAAAAAGAAGGTCCGCAAAATGGATTATGTTTTAAAAATTTAAAAAAAAATTATTATCTTACATTTGCGTGTTTCAGATCTTCTGATATCTTCTTCAAGCATTGATTAATCATATAAATATATATATTATATATGTGTGTGTGTGTGTGTGTGTGTGTGTGTATTAGTACTTTTTTCTAGTATTGGAGAATGGAAAATAAAGTGCTCGATTACGGGTGTAAGAGCTGTATTTATTTATTATAAGGTACAATAGTAAAGTTGGTACAGTAGCCTATTGTTAGTATCAGCCGAACAGCGATGAAATCTATCCCCTTTTCGCTAGAGCTCGACCAAGGAGATTGTTTTTGCTGGGGTGAACCACTACATCTAGCGTCAGTTCTCCACTTTACCGCACAGATCAGATTATCTGATCTGTGCTATTCATGCAGTGATTTGGCGGGGACGGGTATCGAACTTGGTTTCTTGCGATTCCTAGGCGGCTGTTGTACCGACTACGCTAAACTGGCCAGTGTGTGTGTAAGTGATGGTGTGTGCGTGTTTTATGTATGTGTATGTATGTGCGTGTGTGCGTGTTTGTGTGTGTATGTTTGTTTTATTTAAATTTAGTATCATTCCAATTTTTTTTTCATGTGTGTCCGTGGGCATGTGTTTGAGTGTGTGTCCTGTGAGCATGTGTGTGAGTTTGTGTCAGTCCGGCATGTGTGTGAGTGTGTGTCTTGTGGGCATGTGTGTGAGTGTGTGTCTGTGGGCATATATGTGAGTGGTGTGTCAGTCGGCATGTGTGTGAGTGTGTGTCTGTGGGCATGTATGTAAGTGTGTGTCATCGGCATGTGTGGTGAGTGTGTGTTCTGTTGGGCATGTGTGTGAGTATGTGTCAGTCAGCATTTTGTGTGAGTGTGTGTCTGTGGGCATGTATGTGAGTGTGTGACAGTCAGCATGTGTGTGAGTGTGTGTCTGTGGGCATGAGTGTGAGTGTGTGTCTGTGAGCATGTGTGTGAGTGTGTGTCGTGGGCGTGTGTGTGTGTGTGTGTGTCGTGGGCGTGTAATGTGAGTGTGTATCAGTCGGCATGTGTGTGAGTGTTGTGTCTGTTGGCAATGTGGTGTGAGTGTGTGTCTGTGGGCGTGTGTGTGAGTCTGTGCTGGTTGTTTCCATGTGTGTTTGTGTGCTTTAATGTTGCTTCCTTGGTGATGGTTAGGATGCTCATTTAATCGATCCATTGAGGTGAGGTAGGTTCCATTATCTATAAGCCACATAAAACAGCCAGCCACAATATCTTGGAAAAGGAAGGTCAATGCTTTCCGAATATTGAATGAATAAAATGAACTTAACATTTAACATCCAAAGGAGTTTTTGATTCATTTTTACCTGCCCATGCTTCACATAAAATCAAAACATACAATATAGTATAAGCATATATATATATATATATATATATATATTATATATATATATTATATATATATAATAATAAAGTGTTATTATGGGTCCCAACGGAAGAAAATTAAATATTTTTATAAAATAGAAGATCCGCAAAATGGATTATGTTTTTAGAAATTTTTAATTTATTTTTTATCTTACATTTACTATATATATATATATATATATAATATATATATATACACACACACAGACACACACACACACACACATATATATATATATATATATATACAAATATATTATATTTATAGACACATATATATGTGTATATAAATATACAATATAATATTATATTATAGACATATATATACCCGCCTGTCAGCTTGACAGTTCGGTTTCAAATCACGCACAGGGCGGTCTTCCTATCTATAGCTCTGCTGATGAGGCCTCATAGGCCGAAATGTACATACAGAGATTGATTCTTCTCGATTTGTTTAGCCATACATTTAAATAGGCATTCCCGCCTAATTAATTGATTATTAATTAATTAATTTTCAAATTAGGTACGACTTCAATTAAGCACATATTCTCCCAAAAATCGTCGGCAAAAAAGCAATATCCAAACACATCGTGTTTACATACTTATCATATCGTCGTGTAATAAAAGTCATATATAACATATATATATATACACGCACACGCACGCGCACACACACACACACACACACACACACACATATGTATATATATATATATATATATATATATATATATACAAATATAATATATTCCCACTGAGAACTAGAATCATCAGATATACATATTTATCTATACATAGATAGATATATGTGACTGAGATAGACAACTCTGAATAGATGGATAGATAGATAGATAGATGGATAGTAAGATAGATAGATAGAATTTACTCACGATCGCACAGACACAAGATTGGTTTAACAGTGAGGACCCTCTTAGGAAGTTAACCTGCCGAGTGAGAAGTAAATAATTATGTACATCCCAGTCGACATCACTGCTTTAGAGGAGGTCCCCAAAAAGATATCAGTCAATAAACTAGACCCCTACCCCATTTAGACAAAGAAACAGGTGCTACCTTGAGGGGCGGGGGCTCTCTCAGACTGGGCATATCAATTTTGCAAAAAAAATATCAATCTGTATTTACCACCATTCATTGGAATGAATCCGACAGAATGAGGTAAAATATAAGGAATGAAAGAACAAAACTCATACAAAATTGTGTAGTATATTTCGCTGGAAATTTTATTGAATCATCAAGATCACAACCTACCTACTCCCCCTTCTATAAAACACTTGTATGGTCCTGATGATTCAATAAAAGCTGACGAAGCCGAGATCACACCCCAGCGAAATATACTACACATTTTTGTATGAGTTTTGTTCTTTCATTCCTTGTATTTTACCACACAGGATTGCTGTAGACACGTTTGAGAATAAAACAATAATGTTATAAATCAATAACTCCAAGTAATAATTGAGTGAACACGGTTTTTAAAAAAAATGCAGGTATGCAAATTATAACATCATATAGTCTGTAAACATTTATTTCGTAACGATATATAACACACATTGCAGAATTTGAAACACATTAATTCTATGGGCTATTGTGCGCCAATTCTATCTTAGCTAGACCTTAATAGAGACATTGCTAATAAATAAGATGCTAATTAAGATTAATGATGGTTTAATAGCTAGAGAATATAACGTAAATAATTAAGGGAAAGTGGACGTATTTTCGGTTACATACATACAGATTCATAATCTCCATTATAATAAGATGAAAGCATCTCATACTTTTCTTCGCAAACTTTACCCTCCAAACGAGCACGTTGCGACACTTCATCAATTTCGTAAGCGGAGTTCAACAGAACCAATTGCCTAACCAATATTAAAGAGTCCAGTCTGCCCTACTATTTACTCAGAGCTGGAGAAATGATAGTTGGGTGCATACCTTTCCCAAGGGTATTAGCGTTATGTGAAATGCAAACAGCCTCGCCCATGATTTGGACTCGTGTCGCTGTGTCCATTTTCTACGACGAAAACCATTACATAACGCCCCTCACCCCCAAAAAAATATCCACAGAGAATATTAGAGAAGATAGATCGACATATAGACAAATTGATATGAAGAGACATATGATTGGTTTTAACGGCATGTCAACTCGTCTGTGGTTATTTCATATCTAGACGTTAGGAAATAACTGTCACTTTCATGTACCACAGTTTTGGTTTATTTGGGTTTTTTGGGGGGTTTTTTGTTGTTTTTTTTTGTTGTTTTTTTTTCTTCTTTTTTTGTTATGTATTGAGGGGGTGCTTAGTTCTCGAGCAAGGTCTATGTATCCATGTAGTTTTTCGCTTTCCTTTACTTTCAGATTAATATCATCTTACCCCTTTCGAGATTTTCACACCAACTCTAACTGATATTTTTTCATTGGAGTCTGAGTGACAGGTCTCTTCTAAGTATCCTAGCCGATTTTAGCACTGCTGTGGTCCAAATGGTTTCAATTCTTCTTCTAAACTCCAATAAATACCAGGGTAATTCCATGTCAAATCATCCACCCCCATCCATATTTCTGAAATCTTCTCCAAGTGTTGATTATGATAAAGTTGAGCTTCCAATTCTAAAAATTGGTTGAGTTATGTCGATTTTTAGCTCTCCAAATTTGAAGGGGGTCGCAAAAAATGGTGACATTTTGTAACCTACTTTTGTCTGTAAAATGAGTTCTAGAGCTTCCCTACTCCTAGAAATTGGTTTGCAAAAGCATTTTATCCCAGGGAATCCAATCAATTTTAAGTTATTGATGATTTCTGATTTTTTTCATAGCAAGATCAATATCCCGATGCGGCACTGCATCTATGATATTTTTTTCTATTATTATTTCACATATATTGAATATTATTTGTACCAAAAAGATAGTTTTATGTTTGCTCAGAACCGAAGCTGGGTGACAATTTTACTTTTTTCTGGATGATTTGACATGTAATTACCCCACAGACCTTTCATACAGCTTCTATTTCCAAATAGCTTGGTATCATTGTCAACTTTATATCCCACAACTTCTTCAGTTTTCATACAAGTACTTTGTGAACTACTGTTGCGTAGCGCCATCTTCGCTACTCTGAATCGTATACGTTGCTGGTATTCTGCGGATGTCGTCTCTAACCCCTACGATATATGTAGGGGTCGCTTAACGAAGACACAAGACATCTGTATGTAGTAGGAAATTGAACTTTTATTTCTTTAATTCCCTCGTGGTGCGTGTGAGTGGCGAGCGTTGACAATGGGAACTACTGCTGCTGTTGGGATGAATAGCGTTGTGGAGGCGGGAGGTGGCTACGTGATGGTTCACAGCCCATCGGCTGTGACCGTGAGTGCGGTCACTCACTTGTGCTCTGTTCGCCGTCTCCTATCTCCGTTCACTACTGACTGCTGACTGCTGATTGCTTAACCCTCTGGCTTTTGTATTGACGACCGCTTACGCATCTTTATCTTTGATCTGATAACTATTTCCGAACTTATTGTTTCCCATCCTTCTTTTGTTCGCTTTACCGGGAAAAAAGTCCTTTGTCATTTTTGTCGTCTTTTCTTCGCTTTGTTTAATTTAACCGGAAATTCATATTTCCGTTTGTACAATATCCAACACTATTCCAAGTGTTCCACATCATTGTCACCTTCGTGTTCCACTCCTTCAGTTTTCTGGCAAGGTCCACGTATTTATCCAGAATTCCGCATTCTATCACTTTTTCTCAATGGTTGTCTGAAATTGAAAAATCTACCGTATGACAGATCTTTTTCTTCTTGCTAATTAAAACTTGGTCTGATCTTAGAATAATTTAGTTGATTTTTATAAATCCCATTTTATCAGTTGCTGCTGACCCTTATCCTCACTGCCGAATATCAGGTCAAAGAGGAACTGGGTAAGGAAATCAAAGCCCAGATACAAACCCTATTTAATCTACTACTGTCATTCAAAGAGGCAACATGGAAAGAAATGGTATAAGACGCTGCGTGTCCGTTTCGTATTTGTGTTTATTTTTATATTGAAATGTATTTGTTGTTATATTTTATTGAATGTTGTTTATTTCCTCCTGTTGGAATATTTTGTGTATATAGCTATTTGCTAAGCTTCGATTAGATATAGCACAAGGCCGAATGTAAGGGGCACCCAGGATTTTGTGAATATAAGGTGTGCTCCAATTCCCCACCTGAAATTTATAGACTAGCCGAGGTCACGTAGTTTGCTCCTCCGGCCAATCAACAACCAAAATGCGTGGCTGATACACTACTTAAACACTAATACTTGCTACAGCTGTACTTGCAATCATTGAGGAGGGACTTACATTACCAAGGACTCTTTACCAGAAGAACCAAATGATTTTTTATCAGAGGATTACCAAGGATCCAATTCTACTGGACAAGCGCTCTTGCTTAAAGCCTACAGGATGGCCTATAAGATTGTAACACTTCCTTTGAACAGTTTTCGCGGGATTTATTATATAAACTTGTTAATATCAGTATGGAGCGTCGTGTGTTTTCTTTTCCCAAAAACCAGTGACAGTTAAAACATGACGTCATAAGGTTATTTCCTATACGTCCAACATAAACAAAGGGGAACCACTCATAACTGATAAATTATCTATTTATTTCCCCATTAAACTAGCCCTAACCCTAAACCTAAACCCTAACCCTAACCCTAACCCCGTCTTCTTTTTTCCTAGTAGATCAATAAATAAATAAATAAATTATAAGTCAAGAATGGTTCCCCTTTGTTTATTTTGGAGTTATAGGAAATAACCCGTTAAAATCAATCAATCAATCAATTCATATCGTTTGATTTTTTTACTATTTTTTAGAAAGTTTTTCAATTGACCCCATCTTTTTGGGGGGGAGGGGGGTTCTAGTTTCAAGAATTAATTAATTTTTCAAAAGCCCCTTTTCTTTTTCTTTTACTTCGTTCTTCTTTCTTCCTGTAATGCTGGCATTTTTTTTATTTATTTTTATTCTTGGTACATCACCCACCTCCACTTGAATCTTTTTTATTTTTGTCTCAGCGGGTTTTGCACTCAGATCTGATAACTCTTTTGGTCTTATTTCAAAATTGGCTGCTCCTCGACGGCTAATTTTGCTTCCAAGGCAAAAAAAAAGAAGGAAAAAAATACAAATAAATATAAAAAACGTTGGCGCTTTTCTCGTCATTTTTTCCTTTAAATCTATTCAGTGAATGGCCCATCCTGGCTTTTCATAATTCTCAATTTTTCTTTCCTTTTTCTCCTATTTGATTCTTCTTCTTCTTCTTTCTTCTTCTTCTTCTTCTTCTCTTCTTCTTACTGTATTCTTCTTCTTCTTCTTCTTCTTCTTCTTCTCTTCTTCTTCTAACTGTATTCTTCTTTCTTTCTTCTTCTTCTTCTAACTGTATTCTTCTTTCTTCTTCTAAACTGTATTCTCTTCTTCTCTTCTCTTCTTCTTCTTCTTCTCTTCTTCTTCTCTCTTCTAACTGTACTTCTTCTTCTTCTTCTAACTCTTCTTCTTGACTTCTTCTTCTTCTTCTTCTTCTTCTTCTTCTTCTTCTTCTTCTTCTTCGAACTGTATTCTTCTTCTCTTTCTCTTCTTCTTCTTCTTCTTTTTTCTTTCTTCTTCTTTCTTCTAACTGTATTCTTCTTCTTCTTCTTCTTCTTCTTCTCTTCTTCTTCTTCTTTTCTTCTTCTTCACTGTATTCTCTTCTTCTTTCTCTTCTCTCTTCTAACTGTATTTCTTTCTTCTTCTTCTTCTTCTTCTTCTTCTTCTTCTAACTGTTATTCTTCTTCTTCTTTCTTCAACTGTATTCTTCTTCTTCTTCTTCTTCTTCTTCTTCTTCTTCTTCTCTTCTTCTTCTTCTTATTCTTCTTTCTTTTCTTCTTCTTCTTCTTTCTTCTTCTTCTTCTTCTTCTTCTTCTTTCTAACTTATTTCTTCTTCTAACTGAATTCTTCTTCTTCTTCTTCTTCTTCTTCTTCTTCTTCTTCTTCTTCTTCTTCTTCTTCTTGTATTCTTCTTCTTCTTCTTCTTCTGTTATTTTCTTCTCTTCTTCTATCTTCTTTTCTTCTTTCTAACTGTATTCTTCTTCTTTCTTTCTGTTCTTCTTCTTCTTCTTCTTCTTCTTCTCTTCTTCTTCTAACTTCTTCTTCTTCTTTCTCTTAACTGTATTCTTCTTCTTCTTCTTCCTTCTTCTTCTTCTTCTTCTTCTTCTTCTCTTCTTCTAACTGTATTCTTTCTTCTTCTTCTTTCTTCTTCTTCTTCTTCTTCTTCCTTCTTCAACTGTATTCTTCTTCTTCTTCTTCTCTTCTAACTGTATTCTCTTCTTCTTCTTCTTCTTCTTCTCTTCTTCTCTTCTTCTTCTTCTTCTTACTGTCCAACTTTTTCCCTCAACTTATCATCAATTTAGTTTTGAATTCAAACCATCGTTTTACTTTATCTTCTAATTTCAGGCTTAAACCTTCTTCATCTCCTTTTTGTCCACGTCATTTCACATCGATTGAACTTTTTCTATTTCCCTTCATCCAAAATTCTTTCTTTCTTTCTTCTTTCTTTCTCTCTTCTTTCTTTCTTTTCTTTTTTTCTTCTTCTTTTAATTTGGCCTCGAATTTCACTAATCACTTCCACTACTTGCAACAATTCGCCGACAAAGTTTACTTCTTACTTCCTTCCGTTCCCACTGTCATCTTCTGAACGATGCTTCCCCTCGCCTCCATCACGCAGCCTCCTTTGCCTCCACCGCCAACTCAGTTCTTCCGGATTTCTTGCCATAAAGTCCATATTCCTATGTTTGCTTTTATCTGTTTATTTGTTCTTGTTGTTTTTTGTTATTTTATATTTTTGTTATTTTTGTACTTCCTTAAATCTTTGCCAACCAAATTTCCACTACGGTTGTATCAATTTTCTCAGTATTTTTTACCTGTATGATGGGATATTTCAAAGTTTACAATCTATTCACCTCAGAATTCATTCTATTCAAATAAAGTCCTATTATTATTGTAATCTTCTGCTCAATTATAATGAACTAACAATCAGTTTTTGTACTTTGTTCGTAGAGGTGAAAGAGCCGCTGTGAGCGGTTTAAAGTAGTCAAGGAGTAGAAAAAACATCCTATATTAGAGAACAAAAGTTTAATAATAAATGAAAAGTAATTAATCATTTTCAATTATACGGATTTGATCAGGATTTTTCTTAATTCAAAAACAAAACAATAATCACAGTTAAATTTGCATAGAAAATGGCCCAAGTATGAAAATAATTACCAACCCCTCCACACAAGCAGGATGTGACACAGGCCGAGTTTAACGGGTTTGAATTCACAGTTTTACTTTTTCTACAGTGGTTTCCATGCCAAGGTTAAAGATTCCAGTCTTCCCTATTATTTACCCAAAGCCGAAGGGAAAATAGTTGGATGAATAGCTTTCCCAAGTTTATTAGCGCTATGTGAAATGCAACCAGCCAGGTCCAGGATTTTGAACTTGTTTCGCCCAATGTATTTCCTACGATGATAACCATTACGCGACCGGGAATGAAAAACAAATATTTTCAGCCGATGTGCCCTCCGGCCTTCTTCAGGTATTTCGCACATCGGCCCAAACGTTGTACAGATAACAATGAAGATGAGGACAATAGTCCGAATAATACAAGCGTCATCTCAACAATTCAGAGAAATCTTTTTCATCGCAGCAGAAGAAAAGAATCAGTTACATGACAAAGAAAAAGAGGTATGTTTAGCGTAACGGTTATAATCGTTGAAAATAAAATCGGCAATTGGGGTTCAAGTCCACGACGTGGTTGTTTGAGCGTGTCTTTGCGTTAATGTCCTTGAGAAAAGCATGGACTCTTCTCTTCACACCATAGCTATGGGTAAATAGTAGGCAGACTGGGCTCTTTAACTATGGGTAGGTAACCAGTGTAGAAGAAAGTAAACTCTGAATTCAACCTTTTAAACTCCGCTTAAGAAATTGACCTTGTGCCACATCCTACTCATACGGAAGGGTTGGTAAATACATACAGACTTACGACCAAGCAAGGTTACAGGACAAGTTAATGAGGACCAACTGTTAAGCAAAAATCTTGGTCGGTTAGTTGGTTGGTTTTACGACACATTAACCCTTTTTTGGGACCGGTTTAGCCCAGTCGGTAGAATGTTCGGCTAGGAATCACAAGGTTCTTGGTTCGATACCGGCCCTCGCCAACTCAGCGTATGAGTAGTACAGGGATCTGTGCGGTAAAGTAAGGAGCTGGTGGTAGGTATGGCGCTCCATCTCAGATGCAAAAATAATCTCCTTGGGCTAGCGCTATTGAAAAGGGGATAGACTCCCTCGCTGTCTGGCTGATACCGACATTAGCCGCCCCGATGACTTTACTTACTTAATGCCAAATCAATTCATTTCGATATTCGGTTTACCTACAATACCTGCTATTGCTTAAATGGTCACCCATCTAAGTATTGGATAGGCTCAACGCTGCTTAACTTGGGTGATTTAGCGGGAACGTGCTTTCAGCGTGACTTGATCGTAAGCCCGTAAATATTTTCTTTCAATTAATAAGTGAACTTATAAATTTGGTTTGGTTTGTTTTGTTTTATGGCATATCAACCTCAGTGGGTCATTTAATGCCGATAAAGTTTTGAAATAAATCAATTCTTAATGGATAATACAATTTTTTTATAGATACATTTTTCTATTTAACCCATAGATGGGCCCTAACAGGTACTACCACTCCGGGTCAGAGTGGACCAGGGAGCAATGGTGATGAAGGGGTGCTCCACATTCCCCAAACCTCCAAATCTGGAACCTCACCATCAGATAGAGTTTAACGTCATTCCCAGGACACGCAGACCCGCAGCCATAGCCTTCTAGCACCCATATGATAAAAAGGGGTTGGGTTATAAATTTGGAGCATACACTTTTGTTTTTAACTAAAGTTTTTTTGGTGGGTAGGAGGGGATGATAAACATTTTATTATCTATGACTTCCTTTGTTCCTGGTTTGTTTTAGGCAAATCTACCATGATGTATGCAATTAGTAACCCCTCACCATGAGCAGGATGTTTCGGCTGAGTGTTGCATAATCTATACGGTTGTCAACCCCCTGTATTTCTGAAGGGAGGCCCCATTTCATATCACGGGCGGGACTCTCCATGGAATATTACAGAAAGCCCGCGAAGTACGTGAAGTCACGTGGGACAGGTTAACCAGTTAGTACCTGCTTGGACGTCCGATGAGAAGCATGGGCTCATTATGCACACGCGCGTTGTGTTAGTTAGAAGAAGAATTTTAGTTAAGTAAATAAAAGTTTAAAGAAATAAGATGGTGTTCTTGTTTGATGAATGTCTTGGCAAAAAAACTGACTAAGAAGAAGTAATATATCAAAGACAAACAGCCAACAGGAATCTAGAAATAGAATTCAACATGGAGAGGAAGAATAGAAACCACTAGAGATCACCAATGGCCAAAGAAGTAAATTATGCATCTCTCTATCTACCTATGTCTATCTCCCCCCCCTCTCCAGTAAAAGAACACTTGTGTATGTACCCAACATGGGTATATGTGTATGAGTATGTAACATTTGAAATCGTTTTCAAACTTTATGTATGTGTTTGTATAAGTCCAGCTAGTTAGTCGGTGGCAACTCAAAGTCATCAATGTTACTTAGGTTTATATTCTAATATAATTTACTATATATATTTACCAACCCCTCCACACGAGCATGATGTGACACAAGGTCAATTTCTTAAGCGGTGTTTAACGGTTTGAATTCAGAGTTTTCCTTCTCCTAGATCAGTTGCTGCACCAAGAATAAAGAGCCCAGTCTGTCCTACTATTTACCCATAGCTGGAGGGAAATAATTGGATGCATACGTTTGCCAAGGGTATTAGCGCTAAGTGAAATGCAATTAGCCTCATTCAGGATTTGAACTTGTGTAAACAAATCCATTTCCTACGACGGTAACCATTAAACCTTCGGCACCTCCATAAATTTACTATAGTGTGTTACATACCCCTTTCTCGTCGGGTACATAACAAGAGTTCTTTTGTGTAACAAAAAGAGAGTAGAGGCATCAAAGAGGGATAGATAGATAGATAAATTACTTGCTTGTTCTTCGTCCAGTCGCCATGTTAAATCTTCACTTCTCTTTCTATTCCGGCCATGATCGTCTACTTGCTGCTTCTTTCTTTTCTAACTAAGGACATGCGTGATTAATTAACAAGGCTTATTGCTTTGATCAAAGTTTTATCAGCCCGTTTCTAACTCAACACGCGGAGTCACAACCGAGGTGGGACACGTCTGTCCCAACCGAAGTCTGGCTGTAACTGAAAAACCTAACTAGTCAAATCACGTGACGTGCGAGATTCCCGCTTTTACCAATGGTCTGTATTTTTCCACGGAAACTACCGTCTAAGTGCTGATTTGAAAGCCCTATTCTACAGGTGCTTGCCAATAATCTATGCTACCACATAGATTTGCAGCAAGTGTAGAGCAGTCATGGGCAACGTACGGCCTGCGGTCCGCATGCGGCTTTTAGAAAAAAAAATGTTCGTATAGTTAGATTATAGAGGTTCATGGTCTAATGGTTAGAGTCGTAGGAAATGGACTCGTCGACCCGAGTTGAATTCCTGGACGAAGCTGTTTACATTTTACATGGCGCTAATACCCTTGGGAAAGTTATGAATCCAATTCTCCCTACAGCTATGAGCAAATAGCAGGGGACTGGGCTCTTTAATCAGGGCTAGGTAAATAGTGTAGCAGAAGGAAAACTCTGAATTCAAAACCTGTTAAACCCTGATTAAAAATTGATCATGTGTCGCATCCTGCTCGTGCGGTGGGATAGGTATATATTATATAATAATATATATATATATATATATATATATATATGATCGACTCACGTAGAAGCATACCTTACAACCTTTTATGTATATTCTTGTGCATTTTCATATGAACGTTACCTTTCAATTTAAGTCACAAATGAAAGTATTTGTCAAGTTGTTAAAGAAAAATAGAATTTTGATTTAAAAACGGATAATGAAAATATTCAATTTTTTATTCGATAAAAACGGCGTCACTCCTTCGCGAGCTATTTCTCTCTACGTGTGTTGGTTACTTTTGGGGAACTTGAATAAAGATGTCAAAAATAAGCAGTCTTGTGTTCATTTAAAAGAGAACAAGAAACGGTCACAAAGATGAGTGAGTTCCAAAGATTCCCGGAAGGAAGATCAGAAGATAGAGAGAAATCAGAGACAGAATAGCAGATGACAGCATAGAGATGAAATAGCAGGGATATCAGACCTGCTAGGAAGTAAAGTATGGTAAGAACCAAAAAGTAAGAAGGCTATTCAACACATATTCTGGTAAGTTAGGTCCGATATTAATGCCGTAAAAAACTTGATTGTTTCACTGTCAATATGAGTAAATATTTTATTTTCCCCATTGGATACATGACAGCGCCTTTAGGTTTTATCAAGTGAGCTTGACGTTGTAAAACGTCTCAGTGGGGTGGGTCCCCGAAACGCTGCTATTAGGACCAGTTCAAGCACCCACTAAAAATCAGGAAAAATACCAAACCTTCTTGATTGATGTATAAATTCATACACGCATATCCACGCCCCCCCCCTTCTCTCTCTCTCTCTCTCTGTATATATATGTATATATATGTATATATATGTTGAAAATAGAGGATATAACAACATAGCAACTAAATTCAATTGATATTTCTCCTCGGTTTTTAATGAGGCTTCCTCAGAATTTATTATATATATATATATATACATATATTAATATATATATATATATATATATATATTATATAATATAGAGAGAGAGAGAGAGGAGAGAGAGAGAGAGAGAAAAGTCGCCAGGGTGCCTAATGTCGGTATCAGCCAGACAGCGAGGGAGTCTATCCCCTTTTCAATAGCTCTAGACAAGGAGATTATTTTAGCGTTTGAAGGTGGAGCGCCACCACCCACCATCAGCTCCTCATTTTACCGCACAGATCCCTGTGCTACTCGTACGCTGAGTTAGCGAGGACCGGTATCGAACCAGGAACCTTGTGATTCCTAGCTGAACGCTCTACCGACTGAGTTTATTATATATATAGGAGGAAGCGCGTGGTGTAATGGTTAAAGTCATGGGAAATGACTAGTCGCCCCGAGTTCAAATCCTGGAATGTGTCATTGCATTTCACTTTGCACTAATACCTTTTGGAAAGGTATGAATCCTACTCTCCTCCAGCTATGGATACATAGTAGGGCAGACTGGGCTCTTTAACCTTGGTAGGCAACCGGTCTAGAAGAAAAAAAACTCTGAATTCAAACCTGTTGAACTCCGTCTTAAGAAATGACTTCGTTACATCCTGTTCGTGCGGAAGGTTGGTTATATATATATATATATTATATATATATATAATAATATATATTATATATGAGGAACATATTATCGAAAGTGTTAAACGGACAAAAACAATTCAATTCAATTAATATTTTCTCTCTTCAGAGACTTTATCAGAATGAATTTGACTCACACACTCGTGCAATTAGATACATGTATCTTCCTATGTAGAAATTATTATTCGACCTCTAATATGTGCGTTATTGCACTCTGAAGGATAGATAGATAAATATAGACATTCCTATAACGCCCGAGGTAGACTGATAGATAGATAGATAGATAGATAGATAGAATCCATTCCCCACCAATTGACACATGTGTTTAAGGCCGGGACCCTCTCAAGAAGTTACCCTGTCGGGAAAGTCTCACCACCCCAGCCAACTGTATCGCTTTGAGAGTACCTTATTCAGGGACCAGCAATAAACTAGACGAGTGGACAGGTGCTGTATCGAAGGGTGGTCCTCTTAAACTGGACATTAATTTTGGCAAAAATATCCGTAGATAGATATAAGGAAAAAAGAAGGAAATATATATATATATATATATATATATATATAAATAATATATTATATATATATATATTATATTATAGAGAGAGAGAGAGAGAGAGAGAGAGAGAGAAATAGAGAGAGATAGATTGATAGATAGATTATAGATAGACAGTCCTATAACACCAAGATAGATTGAGGATTAGATATTATTCATATGGACAAGGATATAACTGCTGATAATATATAAAAACAATACAAACCATCCTTAAACAAAAATTAAATTTCCAATGCAGTACACACATTTTAAAATGGCCTATAACACCTTTCTCATCAATTCTTCTCCTTCCAGCCTTCCACTTAATTTAATTTTTCAAAAACTGGAACACATCACCCCTGATGATGGCACTTCGAAGTACCCAAAAGTACTGAAACTTTGGTGGATTATCCACGAATTCCACCAAACATTAAAAAGTTGGCCAGAAAACTCGAAAAGATCAAAATAAAATTGTTAAACAGGAGATGTGTCTTGTTATATATTATATATATTATATATATATATATATATAATATATATATTATATTATTCTACTTATATTGTTAAAAAAAACGCTTAAGAATCATTTATTTTGCGATTATAGATCACTGGATCTTTCCTTTACCAATAATATTGCCCCGTTCATAATATTTGAACGTCGAGTTCTCAATTGGACCTATTTAAGATATAGAATAAAAAATACAAAACAATGCTTCCTCTTCGTACACTGTGGAACTGCTCTAGTGATTTTATTTCAATCAATTTGTTTTAATTAATTTAATTCCACGCAGAATAGTCCTGATGATCCTTGCGATGAAACCCGAGGAGACATATTCTGATTATATCGTTTCTTAAATCAGCTATTACAACGTATTGAGTACTATTATATTCATTCATAACCCCGACTCATTGGTTAATTATTTTTATCATGTGTGTGCTTATGTATCTTGCGTATTGCGTGTGGATATATATTATATATATATCCACACGCACACACACACACACACACACACATATATATATATATATATTATATATATATATATATATATATATGAAATAAATATTTTAGAAAAAACAAACACATGATGTTAAAATTCGCTGACAGAAATCAGTTTCGACCCTTTATTGAAGTGGTATTCATCAAGAGCGAGTTGTTTTTCATCTGCACCACTTTCATCTCATAACGGTCCACTTTCACCGTTCTCTCTATTATACACAACTCGCTCTTGATGAAGACCACTTCAATAAAGGGTCGAAACAGATTTCTGTCAACGATTTTAACATCATGTGTTGTTTTTTCAAAATATTTATTCACACTGTCGGATTCCCTTCCATTCATTTCATATATATATATATATATATATATATATATATATATATGTATATATATATACTAACACCTCCCGCGAGCGGGATGCGACACAAGTCAATTTCTTCTGCGGAGTTTAACAGGTTTGAATTCAGAGTTTTCCTTCTCCTAGTCTGGTTGCCTAGCCAAGTTAAGTGCCCAATCTGCAATCTGCCCTGCTATTTACCCATAGCTACAGGGAGAGTAATTGAATGCATATCTTGCCCAATGGTATTAGTGCTATGTGAAATGCAAACAGCCTTAATCAGGGTGTAGGTGTATATATATATATGTGCTTGTGTGTTCATGTAAATGTTTGTGTGTATATATATATATATATATACATATAAAAATATATATGTGTGTATGAGTGTGGTGTGTGTGTGTGTGTGTGTGTCGTTGTTATATATATATACGGGAACATGGTTCTGGGTTCGTCACCGGCCCTCGCCAACTCAGCGTATGAGTAGTACCAGTGATCTGTGCGGTAAAGTGAGGGCTGTTGGTAGGTGTGACCTTCCGCCTCAGACGCAAAAACAATCTCCTTTGTCTCGCTATTGAAAAGGATAGACTCCCTCGTTGTCTGGCTGATACCGACTTTAGCCACCTTTAACAACTTTAATTACTTTATATATATGTGTGTGTGGAGAATATATAATAATGTATATATATATATTTCCTGGTATATATATGGTGATATATATATGCATGTATATGTAATATAAATATATATATATGTGTTGTGTGTGTGGTGTCTGTCTGTCTGTATGTAGTGTATGTATGAGTCGCGAGTAAGCATGTCTTGTCTGTTGATCATGAAAACGTGAAACTAATAGAAACATGTGGTTTCATTTCTAAACAGAAACATTTAAAACCACATACTGCTACTAATAGTTTCACGGCTTTACGTTAATCAGCCGACATTTGTCCATTCAAAATATCGAGTATCCCTCAATAAATACGGCCAACATTTAAAACACTAAAATAAACATATATATCCAGCCTGCCCACCAGCCTTTTCTTCTCGGTCAACCGTAGGACTTCGGCTTTTTTCAAGGTGTGGGGAGATATAGAGGGTGATGGGCCAAGCATACATTTAAAATCGCAACACCTCTGTAACATAAATACGTAGTAAGTACTTAATTTTGGACTGCCATGTATTCCTATTTTTGATTATACAGTTACAGAGCTTTCGATTTCGGTAATAAATAATACGTAATAACACCCGTTTTCATTCTTGTAATGTTTCACGAGAATAATAAAATCCTGGTAATTTGAATGTTATACGAAAATTAACTTTTTGTAAATAATGTGTAGAGGTTCACATTTTATGGTCAATACGGTATTATATATATAATAATTATATATATATATATATATATATATATATATATAATATATTGTGTGTTGTGTGTTGTGTGTGTATATAATCTTAATATAATCCAAAAGTCCAGAGAAGAAATCTTCCTTACGTCACAAGAGTTTTTATTTTAAAAACCTGTCGCAGTTTGAGAGTTCAATATGTGCTCTTAATGTTAGAGTCACAGAGCAAAATATTTAAGAAATAACAAAATACTTAAGATTTAGCCTATTTCAGGGAGCTTAGACAATGTCTAACTCTCCTATAAAGCTAAATCTCTAAGTCTTTTGTTATATATTATATATATAATATATATAATATAATGTGTGTGTTGTGTGTGTGTGTGCTGTTGTGTGTGTGTGTGTGCGTGTGTGTAGTTGTGTATGTGTGTGTGTGTGTAGGTGTGTGTGGATGGTGTGCGTGTGTGTAGTGTGTGTAGGTGTGTGTTGTAGTGTATGTGGTGTGTGTGTCTTCTCGCGCAGTGTGTAATACGAAACAATTCACTGTATAGGTGACTACCATTGCTAAATTACCAAATAACCAACGAATTTTATACTATATATATATATATTTATATAATATATATAGTATATATATCATATATATAATATATACTGATTGATAGATAGATGGATAGATAGATATATATTCTGTTTACACTTAGATTGTATAGGTTACATTAGAATAATAGAATAATCGTATCGTGGATTTATGAGAAAATTAACTTTTTATCAAAAATGATTGATAGAGTTGTACTTCTTATGAGCGATATCTGTGGGAATATATATATATTTATATATAATATTAATATGTGTGTGTTGTGTGGTTTGTGTTGTGTCCGTTTGTCTGTGTGTATCTTATGGTTCATTAGAGGTTCCACCAGGATATATATGTATAAATCGCATACACACACACACACACACACACACACATACACACCACACACACACACACACATATAATATATATGTGTGTGTGTGTGGTGTGTGTGTGTGTCCGTGTGTCTTGTGTATCTATGTCTCTGATGTGTCTGTGTGCGTGTGTGTTGGTTCATGTAGAGGTGTTCGCAGGAATATATATGTATAAATCGCATACACACACACACACACACACACACACACACACACACACATATATAATATATATAATATAATATATATATATATCACAGTCTATTAATACTGAATAGCGAGATTGTTCACAGAATATCTTTGCCACATCCTACACGTGCGAAAGGTTAGGATAAATGCCTTTCTGTCCCACTTCGAGTTTATTTTTTTACAAAATATCTCTAAAATATTTGCTTATTCTCATTCAATATATATATATATATATATATATATATATGTATATATACTATATATATATATATAGAGAGAGAGAGAGAGAGCGAGAGAGAGAGAGAGAGAAAAGATAATATATATATATATAGAGAGAGAGAGATAGATAGATAGATGAGATAGAGAGAGAGAAGAGAGAGAAGAGAGAGAGAGAGAGAGAGAGAGAGAGAGATTGTAAGCAAGATAGTGTTTATTAGATCAAGACTGATAAAAAAAGGAACCTTGTTCGAGTCCTTTTCAGCCTAACTGGTCCATATCGGCGACGTAAACATTGTACTTTGTGTATTCCAAACACAAAAGAAAAAACGGTGGATATGTCATGGTGTAAACGGGGTGGATTCTTGATAAACGTTTTTACTTTTGTCTGCTGAAGTCCGGTTTCGATTTCTGTCGGAGAAATCGTTTAGTATATACCGCTGATGAGACTAAATAAAGTCGAAACAGTCTGTACGGTATTCTACACATCGAGCCATCCTTTGTGGATTACACTTTCAAGTTTATTTCTATAAGAAAAAAGTATCGAATTTTATGCGATACATGCGTTGTAAGTGCCCTTCAAGTAAAAATTTAATATATACTTTTATTCAGCAGCGTTTCAAAATATAACAAACATCCAAAAATCTTATTCACTTCGCCGAAGGGCAAACGGTCTGTTTGTTTTATTATCTTCTCAATAGCCCCCTTACCTATTATGGTAGAGCGTGAGTATCACTTGACAAGCTTAATTTCGCTAGGATGGTCACTGTGTACGTGGCCGAGCGATAAAGTGTTTCACTAGTGTTTCAACTGTGTCTGCTGAAGTCCCCCGGTTTCGATTTCTGTCGGAGGGAAATCGTTAGTATATACCGCTGATGAGACTAAATAAAGTCGAAACAGTCTGTACGGTATTCTACACATCCGAGCCATCCTGTTGGATTACACTTGTCAAGTTTATTCTATAAGAAAAAGTATCGAATTTATGCGATACATGCGTTGTAAGTGCCTTCAAGTAAAAATTAATATATATATATATATATATTATATATAATATATATTTATATATATATAGAGAGAGAGAGGAGAGAGAGAGAGAGAAAGAGGGGAGGGATTGGAACAAAGTCTTGTCCGATATAAAAAGTATTAATTTAACCAAAATAGTATTTATCTAATAATATATTTGGTTAAATAAATATATTTTGTATCGACAGACTTTCGTTCCAATCCTATGTGTGTGTGTGTGTGTGTGTGTGTGGTGTGTTAGTAGAGAAAGAGAGGTGAGTGAGAGGAGAGAGAGAAGAGCAATAGAAATAGATAGTTACACACATATCTATATATGTGCGGAATTGACACGAAAGATACCCATAATATATATATATATAACATAGTGTGTGTGGTATGTAGTGAGTGTGCGCGCGCGTGTGTGTGTGTGTGTGTGTTGGTGTGCGTGCGAGAGAGAGAGAGTATGGGAATGAGAGAGAGAGAGAGAGAAATATATAAATGGTGTGGTTCGTTGTCTTGGTGAAATAAAGAGTGATATATATATATATATATAAAATGTAAAACAAAAAGAATAAAAAAAATTTTTCTAGAAACAAAAATACATTTTGCGGACCTTCCTTTTTTATAAAATATTGAATTTTCTCCCGTTGGAACCAGAACACACTTTTATATTATATTTATATATATATTATTATATATATATGTGTTGTGTGTGTGTATGTGTGTGTTGTTTTATAAGACGAGGAGAAAGAGGGTGTGGTGTGCGTGTACTTCCGTGTTGTATGTGTGTGTAGTTGATCTCTCTCC
>CM042160.1:55638127-55640627 GCA_023376005.1 Doryteuthis pealeii | reverse complement strand
CTTTATTACTTGTTTTAATCGTTAAAAACTGACTAAATCTCAATTATATATATATATATATATATATATATATATATATATATATATATATATAATTTAATATACCAAGCGTGTTGGTAGATCCTTGCGGAGAGAAAAAACCCAGCAGAGAGTTTGATTGTAAAAAATACTACCAAACATCAACCAGGAAGAAAAAAACTTTGAAAAAAAAAAAAAGACCAAGATATTCGTACCAAACAAAAAATAATCTATTGGTAGTATTTGGCCAAAAGAAAAAACAATTTATATGTATATATATGTATATAAGATATATATATATATTCATATAACCGCTAGGAGAAGCTAATCTGTAAAAAAGTGCTCGATACCTAAGTAGAGTCAGATTTTAGCTCTGAAGAGCTTTATGCGAAACTAATAGTAGGTTCGTCTGACTCAGTAGATTATCTTATATATATATATATATATATATATATATATATTATATATATTATGGACTCTCTCGTCGATTTTCGACGCATGACGGTTCACACACACAATGAACACCCACACAGTGATTTGTTTATAGTGGTGAAGGCTTGTGTTGGACCATCCACACTATTTGGCACAGTCGATAGGAAAGAATTGGTGCATCAAGGGTTGCCACAAACCCAATCAACGACCGACCTCAGGAATTTTGAATTCAGAGTTATGCCTTTCCTAGACTGGTTACCTACCCAAGGCTGAAGGGCCCAGTCTGCCTTACTATTTAATCCATAGCTCGAGGGAATTTTGAATTCAGAGTTATCCCTCTCCTAGACTGGTTACCTATCCAAGGCTGAAGGGCCCAGTCTGCGCTACTATTTAACCCATAGCTGGAGGGAGAATATATGGATTCATACCTTTCCCAAGGGTATTAGCGCTATGTGAAATGCCAACAGCTTCATCTAGGAATTGAACTCGAATCGACGAGTATATATATATATATATATATATATATATATATATATAGATAGATAGATAGATAGATAGATAGATAGATAGATAGTATTTTTTAAACTAGATGGGAGCTGCACAAGAATGCTGCGGGTGATCCTGAACAAGACATGGAAACAACACCCCACGAGAAAGCAGCTGTACGGCCACCAGCCACATATCACCCAAACCATCCGAGTAAGACGGACAAGACACGCGGGACACTGCTGGAGAATCAAGGACGAACTCATAAGCGACGTCCTCCTATGGAAGACAGCACATGGGCACGCCAGTGTGGGCCGAATATCAAAGACGTACATTGATCAGCTCTGTGCGGATGCAGGATGCTGCACAGATGACCTCCCGAGAATTATGAGTGATAGGGGCGGATGGAGAGAGATTGTCATGGATATCCGTGCCAACAGCGCGACCTGATGATATATATATATATATATATATATATATAATATATATATATATAGAGAGAGAGAGAGAGAGAGAGAGAGAGATAGAGATAGAGATAGATAGAGATATAGATAGAGACTGAGATAGAATGTAACCAACTGAGATAGATAGATAGATAGATTGATAGATATGGATAGACTGGGATAGATAGATTAATAGATAGATAGATAGATAGATAGATATGAAGAAACTGAGATAGATAGATAGATAGATAGATAGATAGATAGATATGAAGAAACTGAGATTGATAAATAGATAGATATATAGATAGATACTAATAGACTGTGATAGACAGATAGATACATACATACATATACAAGAAGAAACAGATAGATAGATAGATAGATAGATAGATTGGAACAGACTAAGATAGATAGATAGGAAAAGACTGAGATAGATAAATAGATATGAATAGACATATATATACACACACACACACACACACACACACACATATATATATATATATATATATATATATATAAATATATATATATATATATAGAGAGAGAGAGAGAGAGAGAGAGATTTACAGTTTATCTTTTCGCCATTATTATTTTAAGTAGGGATCATCTCTTGGAGAGAAGTAAAAAATGAAAAATTCAATATGGATGAACGAAATCCGCTTCAGTGGAGTAAAAGTTCAATTGGATTACCATTTCGTGACCCCCGGGATTTCCCCTTCTCGTAATGCTCTGGTGACAGGCCTGATATGACCTCAAGTAATGCTCCCAGTGCGAATTGTACTCACTGCAGCGGTAAGGGAGTACAAGACATGCTTACTGATTACAAAACCACGGCGAGACAATTCATTATATACATACTAGCAAAAAGTATGCACCCCATGGGCGCAACTATTTAATGTAATAAAATATTATATTAAATTAGAAAGACTAACGAACCTAAATAAGAACGAACATAAAATATTTATTTTAATGTTATTTTAATTCATTTCTATGTAATATTATATATAGGATTGATTTTAATACATTTGAGAATAACATGATAGTATCAGAAATCAGTAACAGCAAAGAATTATCTATTAAACCCAGTTTGTTAAAATCATTATGCAAATTATTTTCCC
>CM042160.1:55560627-55633127 GCA_023376005.1 Doryteuthis pealeii | reverse complement strand
TTTTATTTTTGGCGAGCCAGATGTCGCAATTGAGGATGAAGAATTGTCCGAAATCTCAATTGTTAACAACATCGAGTACATAGTCGCACCTACATCGACAATGACCAACGATAGTCGAAATACATGTACTCGGGTTATAACTAGGGGTGAGCAGAGGGTTGCCCGGGGCCAACTACTAAATTTTATCACCCGGCTCCTCACAAAAACATATTTGAAAAAATACAAAACTGATGAAAATTTATGAAATAAACTTTTTCTTCAAATTGTGCACAAACTGTCACATTGGTTTGATGGAATATTATGAAATAAACGTTAGGTTTGTTTTTGTTTTTTTATGGCACATCAACCTCGGTGGGTCATTTAATGCCAACAAAGTTTTGAAATAAATTCATTCTTAATGGAGAAACATTTTTTTTTACAAACACATTTTTCTATTTAACCCATAGATGGGATCCTAACAGGTAATACCACTCCGGGTTAGAATGGACCAGTGAGCAATGGTGATGAAGGGGTACTCCATTCTCCAGACCTCCAAAACTGGAACATCACCATCAGATAGTTTAACGTCATTCCCAGGTAATGAATACCCTCAGACACCGCCCCCTAGCACATATATGCTAAAAGGACCTGGCGTTTTGCCATAAGGGCAATAGGTTTGGAGCAATCATAGGTGCAGGGGCTTGACGTGACCAGCTGATTGATTTGAGGGGCCTTGTCTAAACGCTAGTCTAGCCTAGGTAAAGATCAGAATGGAGTGCTGCATGCCATGGATTGCATAGCCACCTGTGCTCCCTCCTTAAGCATCATGGGTCACCACCCACGGCTAGCAGGTGGCCTCATTGAGGGAGTCTTAACCCACTGCAGAGGTGCATTCGGTGTATACATAGGGTGTGAAATAAACGTAATTAGTGGGTATTTTTTGTACGATTATATTTCTTCATTTGAGTGGATACCCCCCTAAATTGGATGCCCCCTAAATTGGATGCCCGGGGCTAGGGCCCTCTTCGCACCCCCTCTCTGCACGCCACTGTTTATTGCATCCGAGATTTCAGACAATTGTTAACTACTTTTAGCCAACAGGAAAAGCCTCCCTAAAAAAAAAAAAAAAAATAAAAAAAAAAAAAAATAAATAAATACCAAATCCTTATCACCTAGACAAGTACTGGGACCTTGCCAGAGAACTGAGAAAACTGTGGAATATGAAGGTAAAAGTTGTACCAATTATAATTGGTGCCCTAGAAACGGTCCTCAAGGGACTGGAAAAGAGTCTGGCTGAATTGGAGATTAGAGGAAGAATCGAGACCATCAAAACTACGGCATTGTTAAAATCAGTTAGAATACTCAGAAGATTCCTGGAAACCTGAGAAGACTTGCTGTCACTTAGCCTCCAGCGAACCACCTGCTAAGGCAGGTGTGAAAAACTCTAATAGAGCAAAATAATATTGATTATAATTATTAGTTTGTTGGATTTTACTGCAAGTCAACCCTTCTTGGGTTATTTTATGCCGAAGACCTTTTGTTTTATTCATTTTTTATGCATATTCAATTTTTTTTAAATTACTTGTTTTAAACACATTTTTCCATCCAACCCATAGATGGGACCCTAACAGGTAATACCACTCCGGGTCAGAGTGGGCTTGGGAGTAATGGTGATGAAGGGTTACACCACACTTCCCATTTATAATAATAATAATAATAATAATAATAATAATAATAATAAGGGTAATATATATATATATATATATTATATATATATATATATATATATATATATATATATATAATAAACACAAACCGTCATCTCGTTATATCTTATTTCAACCAGAAACTAAAAAAACTTTTGAGTTCTAACCTCATCAGACGGGTTTTATAGAATACAGGGTTCCTCAAAAATAAAAAAATTATATATATATATATATATATATATATATATATATATATATATATATATATATATAATATATATCAGGTCTATCACTGAAATTGAGCATTCCACTAAATAATACCACATAAAACTTGTTCCACCACTCAAGTGAGCTAGTTAATACCAGATACTCTCTCTCTCTCTCTCTCTCTCTCTCTCTCTCTCTCTCAGTCACTCTCTCTCTCCTCTCTCTCTCTCTCTCTCTCTCTCTTCTCTCTCTCTTTATATATATATATATATATATATATATATATATATATATTATAGTGTACAATACATTCAAGATTTCGTTCTACCAATGGTTTCTGAGCGTCATTTTTAATGACTGCTCGTCATCAGGAATTTTCACTTATGAGAATACATGGACTTTTTCCTGCCCACGTGACCCATATATATATATATATATATATATATATATATATATATATATATATATATATTCGATTCATATTCGAAAACAAATGAGAACCTTCTTTTTATATCGTATGTTTCTTTTTTAGAACCCCTTAGACAATAAATGCCCGGATGTGATGATTAACAGCCCTTAAAAAAGGGGTTTTTAGAATGGCTTTTATTACCTTTCCTTTCTCTCTCCCTTCTTTGACTGAACAAGTACCCCAAACCTTTGCCACCAATTTTTATCTATCTTTTTATTTATTTGTTTATTTATTTCCCGCTTCTCCTTTAAATGGTGTCATCATTTCAAGAATATGTCTCTTTGAATGGAAACAGGGTGGGTAGGTTACTTCTACTTATTAAAAAACAAATTAGAAGTATGCATGTGAAAAAGTACCCAGCGCTTTCTATTTGAAAATAGGACAACTTTACTATAAAAAAAAAATTGCGGGCACTTATTTTATCCCTGTTTTTCTGAAAATTCTTGCATGCATCTATATTTTTAGAATTTTTTTTTTCTTTTTTACCGCCGAGTACTTTTACACAACACTTTTATTTTTCCTTAAATCGTTTTTATTGAGTACTTTTTCCTACATGAATTTATTTTTTGACGATTCATATAAACAGACCCAACCGGAACTAGATAGATAGATAGATAGATAGATATGAACAAATGGATACACAAACACACGCACACGCGCGCGTGCGCACACACACACACATATATATATATATATATATATATATATATATATATATATGTGTGTGTGTGTGTGTGTGTGTGTGTGTGTGTGTAAAGTAAAGTCGACGGGGCGGCCTAAAGTCGGTATCAGCCAGTCAGCAAGGGAGTCTATCCCCTTTTCAATAGCGCTAGACCAAGGAGATTGTTTTTTTTAGCATCTGAGGTGGAGTGCCACACCTTCCATCAGCTCCTATATATATATATATATATATATATATATAAATATAAAGAGAGAGAGAGAGAGAGAGAGAGAGAGAGAGAGAGAGAGAGAGAGAGAGAGAGATGAATAGACTGAGATAGATAGATAGATAGATGTGACATTTCTTAATGAATTTCGTTTTCAGGGGGTGGGTTGGGGGATATTGTTCGTGAACAATAATAACGCCTGAAACTTTTGCACACACAATTTTAGGATTAACCAAAGTAGTCTCTTTTATTTTACTGACATATTCCCCAAAAATCGCCGAAATTAAAACCCTTCAGTTAATGCCGGGTCATCGCTAAACCCTTCGTTTTGTTGTTTTGTAGTTTTTCTTAAGAGACAAAAAGGAAAGAAAAAAACGGCCCTAAGGATATTTAGTTTATCATGTAGATATTAGTGTCACTATTATTGTTTGTCACGTAATGCTGGCTTCTTCAAATATCTTTTATCTTACGCACTTGTGTGTGAATAATACGAGAATTTGCAGATGAAAAAAAGTTTAAGTAAGTAATAACATATGACTAAGACAGTGCGTATTAGCACATATAAATAGGCGGTTTAAAACTTTGGTGTTAGAGTGCACGCATTTAACTGTCATGTATATGAAACCCATGTGTAGATGTTAGTTGGTAGTTTGGTTGTTTTGTTTTACGGCACATCGAACCTTTTCGGGTCATTTAATGCCGAATCAAGTCATTACATTTTGATATTCGATTTTTACTTACAGTATCATAGTTGGTAGGTTGGTTGTTTTGTTTTACGGCACATTGAACCTTTTCGAGTCATTTAATGCCAGATCAAGTTATTTTTGATAAACAAAGGACCCAGGTTGATATAGTGCATGTTGTACTTGCGTGTAAATAATGAGAATTTGAAAATAAGTTTAAGTAAGTAATAACATACGACTAAGACAGTGCGTGTCAGCTCATATTAATCCCCATGGAGTCCTACCTATGACACTAAACTCAATCCGTTAACGAGCTCCTGTTCAGGCATTCTGGGAAGTGTAGAGTAATCCCCTTCGTTGTCATTGCTCCTAAGTCCTCTCTGACCCGAGGTGGTAGTACCTGTTGGGGTCCCGTCTATGGGTCAAATAGAACTGTCTTAGTAAATGAAATGTTTATCTGTTTAAAATAATTAGGTAGATAGATTTTCGTATCTTACATAAATCGCATAAGGCCGAACTCACCTTGGGGGTATCGAATCAGTACTCAGGTTGGTTGACTTGGTTTAACGGCACATCAACCCTTTTCGAATAATTTAATGTCGAATTAACTCATTTTTGATAAACAAAGGATCCAGGTTGATATAGTACAGGCCAGTGGTTCCCAATCTATGTGTCGCGACACACTGGTGTGTAGCGAGATGTCAGTAGGTGTGTCACGGGAAAGTATTCAATATTTAAGGTATAAACGAAAATATTATTTCAACAAAGTCTGGCCTATACATTATATATATTGATGTTGAAGAAACTGCAATATAGTAGGAAAAAAACTTTACTATAACGATGTAGGGTCATATGAAAAACGTCACGGTGAGGATTAGAACCGAAGACCATATCTGTACGTAGAATGTCAATGCAAGACGTTGCTCACTGTTCCAGTAGAGCCTATTTTAGTGTATTTAAATAGGTCCTATAGGTTGAATCCACATCAACACAGTAGTGTCTAGTGTTGTAACGCTACATTCACTTTTATTAAAACTAGCTAATAGTAAATATTTTCGTATTCTTTCATTCTTGGATCCATAGAATGTATTCCTTTTATGGCTGTGCCGCGAAAATTTTAAACAGCCCATTGGTGTGTCGCCATACAAAAAAGTTTGGAAACCACTTGTACAGGCTGTATTTGTGTGTGAATAACATGGGAATTTGCAAATAAAACAAGTTTGAATAAGTAATATCATACGAGTAAGACAGTGCGTGTTAGCTCATAAATAGGCCGTTTCAAATTTTTGAGTAAGAGTGCACAAACTGTCATGTATATAAAAAAAAAAACTCATGTATAGGTTGGTTGGTTGGTTGGTTTGTTTTTTTGTTTTACAGCATATCAACCCTTTTGGGGTCATTTAATGCCGAATCCAGTCATCACATTTAAATATTCGGTTTTACTTACAGTACCTGCTATCGCTTATATGGTCACCCATCTAAGTATTGAACACGTTCATCACTGCTTAACATCGGTGAACTAGTGGGAGCCTGTGCTTTCAACATGACTTTACCGTAAGCATGTAGATGTTAATGGAACACTGACAATAAGTTCGGATGCACATGCATAGTATGTGTGTGTGTGTGTGTGTGTGTGAGAGAGAGAGAGAGAGAGAGAGAGAGAGAGAAAAGAGAGAGAGAGAGAGAGAGAGAGAGGGAGAGAGAGAGGGGGAAAAGAGAGAGAGAACAAAAAGATAGACAGATAATCATCAACATCATCAAATGACATTTTCTCTTTCTCTCTCTCTCTCTCTCTCTCTCTCTCTCTCTCTCTCTCTCTCTCTCTCTCTCTCTCTCTCTCTCGCTCAGTCTGGTCTGTTTATATCTATCTATCTATCTCTCTCTATATATATGTCTATTTACTTTTTTGTTGAACCTTTTCTTAAGGTTATTTGATGTCAGGTTATTCCAACCTAATGCAAATAATTTGCACACACAGTTGTATGGTTTCAAGTATTCCTATCTAATGTTAATGATGGTATCTAAGTAATTATTTCTATTTAATAAAAGTCATTTTGTTTGAACACAGTTATATGGTTTCAAGTAATTAATAATACAACTTAGTAAACAATTATAGCTTCAAGTAACTATTCTTCATACAAATAATTTACAGTTATCTATACATATATAAAAGACAGTTGGTATGTATGTATGTATGTATGTATGTATGTATGTCCGGATGAAATTACGAAAACAAAGCAATTAGCGACAAAGTCAATATATGTACACGTTAAATATCACTTATATATAGCTTTTTTTTGCAGAAATTATGAAGATTTGATTTATGTTCGAATATATTTAAAAAATAAAATATACATAGAAATAGCATTGAAATTCTACTTTAAAATGTCCTGCATTTGTAAATCTCAAAAGGAAACAAATTAATATACCAAATTTGTTCCCTCGCCCTCTACCCAGTCGATGCTGTGTAGCCGCTTCTAGTATGATATCAAGTAGTTCTATCTAACACTAATAATTTGTACGCAGTTTTATGGTTTCAAGATGAACAGTGTCCCTAATTAATCATTGTTGTTGGCGTCTTTTGGTCTACGAGAGACGATGGAGTACTGTCCATTTTTTGTGGAACTACGTAGCCTGGGCGGGTTCATATGGAGAATAAGCTGTTGCCCAAGCAGCAAACTCCCTCTCCACACTGCCGCTGTGATCCAAAGTAAAGTTAAGGAATCAATGCAGTTTGGCAGTAGTAGTTGCTGGGTAGCACTGGATTTCAGCATCACACCAACTTTAGGGTCCGGCTCCTGATTTGTTTTCGGGGTTTACTCCCCTAGCTTTTCCTTGGGATGGGGTAAAGCTGCTAAGCAGCGAAGGTTTTGCGTCGGACTTTTCCTTGATTTAGATGGGTTGCCGACCAAGGCTAAGGAGCCCCTTCTAACCCATTTGGGGATTTATGTGAGCAGTAAGAACCCCAATCCTACTACTGTCGGTTTTGTTTTGTTTTGTTTTACGGCATATCAACCTCAGTGGGTCATTTAATGCCGATAAAGTTTTGAAATAAATCAATTCCTAATGGATAATACAATTTTGTTTATAAACTCATGTTTTTCTATTCAACCCATAGATGGGACCCTAACAGGTACTACCACTCCGGGTCAGTGGACCAGGGAGCAATGGTGATGAAGGGGTGCTCCACATTCCCCAAACCTCCAAAACTAGAACCTCACTACCAGATAGAGTTTAACGTCATTCCCAGGACATATAGACCCGCAGCCACCGCCTTCTAGCACCCATATGATAAAAAGGGGTTGGGGCTTGCCATAAGGGCAATAGGGTTGGGACAATCACATAGGTGCTAGGGCTTGACGTGGCCAGCCGATTGATCGGAGGGGGCCTCTCCGACCGCCCGTCTAGCCCAAGATAGGGCCAAAGTGGAGTATTGCATGTCATGAACTGCTCATCTACCTGGGCTCTATCCTTAAGTATCACGGGTCGCCACCCACGGCCAACAGGTTGCCTCATTGGGGGAGTCTTATCCCTCTGCAGAGGTGCAGTCGGTGCATTCTAACACCACAGCCGACAGGGCGGACTACTGTCGGTGTTTCATATCACCAAATTATATCGTTTACCTGCGGGTAGCACATGTTTTGCCGTCCGATACCTACCCGTGACCCACTCGTTGGGAACCATCGTTATTGGTTTTTCTGTCATGACATTCAATTAGATTGATTGATTTTAACGGCATATCAACCTATCCTGGGTTATTCTATGAATAGAAGTTAGGGAATCGCGTTCATTGGTTTTCATATGAACATTTTTTGTGTCTTTTTTTAGTACACAGTCGAATGCGAATAATTTTTAAACCTATTGATTTGACCCAAAATATGGGATCTTAACAGATACTACCTCTCCGGGTCACTGTGGACCTGGGAGTAAAGGCAATTAAGGAGTATTCCACACTTCCCATGCTGCACTGATAGCATGGATACTCATGACGGATACTCATGAACTCATTGCACACTGGGTTTTCCGGTTAACGCAGGGGGTCCAGCGAGCTTCGGCCGCTGGACTTGTCGAGAGTTTAATAATAGCGTCGATCCCAGGGGCTATCCCCCCAGGCAACGACGTATTTTTGTTCTTTCCCACCCATGAGCTTCGGCTTGCGGGTGGGCCCACGTTCAAACGAGGCCTTGTGCACAGTCCATACAAGTGGGGTATGAGAGAAATATACTCATGACTCTGCAGCCTCAGCCGACAGGGCTGCCAAGTCATTAGTTTTAAGTGTACAGTACAGTACAGTACAGTACAGTCGTTATTCATTGTCTGTGCTGTAATACTTCCTTTGTAAAATTCACATGGCGCGTAATCGTGAACCTGACACCGTTAACTTTTTTTTCTGCTACGAGGCTAATTGTTACGATCAACTATAAACGGCACTGAATCCGGTTTTAATTAAATATGTGACCTTGAGCTAGCCGTAAATGGATGCCTTTAAAAGTTGTATATTTTAAATGCAACATTAATCTTGGATCAATCTACTATATTAGTTGTACACACGGAAAAGTCATCGTTGTAAAATGATTCATTAATAGTTACTATTGAGTACTGATTCGTTACACACTCGCTTCCCCATACTAGTTTACGCCACGCTTATTCTTTCTTGGGCGCCATGCTCTGGTGTAATGAGATTAGGTTGGGTGGTTGGTTGGTTGGGTTTTTACGGTATGTCGACCCTTGTTGGGTTATTCTATATCGAAGACGTTTGTATTTTATTAATTCTTGCTGGGTATTCAATTTCTTTTAAAACTTTTTAAAAACACTTTTAAAAACTCATGTCTGATCTATTTAATCTATAGATATGACCCTAACAGGTACTACCACTCCGAGTCACGGTGGACCTGGAAGTAATGGCAATGAAAGCGTACTCCACACTCTTTAGAGTCCCAGAATTGGAACTTAGGTTAGCGAGTTAACCTAGCAGATCTCTTTCTTTCTGTCTCTCTGTTGTATTCTGTATATATATATATAATATATATATATATATATATATATATATATGTACGTATGTATATGTTTTATTGAAATCAATGGACAATTCTTGTCTGACGAGTTCTTTTTTTTTTCAATCCTTTCTTATTGTCTGACCATCTTTTTAATATCAGGCTAGAATTGTTGTATGAATCCACCAAAAGTTCTAACACGAGTACTTATTGTACTACTTAGTGCCATCATCAAGTGTAGAAAAGGTGAGATTTTTCCATAGTTTCTTTTTAAATAAACAGTGGCCGTAGAAATAAGTAGGAGGAGGGGCTCATAAGTTTATAAGAATGGAAGATGGTGGGAAGAGAATTGGCGGGAAATTATAGGCATTTAAGAATATGTTGACTGGTTTCGAAGTTGATCTTTTTTAAGGTGTTTTTTTTTAATGTATAGGGTTTCGAGTATTTGAAGTTTTTGTTTATTTGTTTGTTTGTTTTTTTTGTTTTTTGTGCAGTATATGTTTTTTCAGTTAAAAGTAAACAAACTAATCAATTAGATAGTCTAAAACTCCCCAAAATTATTGGTGATTATAACCCTGGTTACATATACAGAACAGAAAAAATCAATAAGCAATAACACCACATCCGGCCTATAATTTCTCAAGTTACAACCCCTATTTATGATTTAACAAAAACAAATCAACCAACTGATTACACCATATATATATATATATATATATATATATATATATATATATATATATATACCAACCCCTCTGCACGAGCTGGATGCAACAAAAGGTAAATTTCTTAAGCGGAGTTTAACAGGTTTGAATTCAGAGTTTTCCTTCTCCTAGACTGGTCACCTAGCCAAGGTTAAAGAGCCCAGTCTGCCCTGCTATTTGCTCATAGCTGGAGAGAGAATTGGATTCATACCTTTCCCAAGGGTATTAGCGCCATGTGAAATGCCAACAGCTTTGTCCAGGATTTGAACTCGGGTCGACGATTCCATTTCCTATGACTCTAACCATTACACCACGAGCCTCCATTATGATTACACCATATAAAAAAGTAAAGTCGTCGGGGTGGCCTAAAGTCGGTATCAGCCAATTACACCATATATTCCCACCAAATACAGTCAGAAATCCCCAAACGAATTAATCCAAATTCTACAAACCTCGAAACCAAATAACCAAATCAAAGCTTCACTTGATGTTGAAAATCTTTTTACAAATGTTCCGGTAAAAGAAACCATTGGCATCATCATACAAAACATTTACAATAATCCAGAATATCCACCACTCAAAATCAACCCTAACATTTTTAGAAAACTTCTCCTCTGCTGCACAACAGAAGTTACATTGGTTATTTCCTATAAGTCCAACATAAACAAAATTGGAACCACTCATGACTGATAAATTATTTATTTAGTTTCCCATTAAACTAACCCTAAACCCTAACCCTAACCCTAACCCCGTCTTCTTTTTTCCAAGTAGATCAATAAATAAATAAATATTTATCAGTCAAGAGTGGTTCCCCTTTGTTTATGTTGGAGTTATAGGAAATAACCGGATTTTCTAATTTATTTTCATAGTAAATTGATTTACTAACACATTTTACAGTCCACGACACTATTGGGGACGTTTTTTCAACACGGTGCTTTGATGTCATTGGGAAATATCTTTGACGAGTAGAATAAACTATAATTTAGTAGTTTTGCAATTCTGTTTTCAAAAGTTATGAGCGATTCAACGATATAATGGGTTTAAACTAGCGGTAAAAATTATGAGGAAATAACCAGTTCAATTTTATGACCACCCGGGCAATTTATATATCCAGCATAACAGTATATCGATGGGTTCAGTTCGTGGTCATGGTTGATAAAGATTGTGGTTATTTTTTTTTTTGTTCGACCTTCGAGGGTAATTCAATACCGAACTCATTCTTGTAGAAGAACAGTAGTGGTACTATTTAAACCATTGCTGGCGGAATTAGAGGGTTCGTACTTTTCCGAACGGTATTAATCCGACAGTAAATGTAATAGCGCGGCTAGATTTCGAACTCGCTTACTATGTCCTCGCCTTATGCACTACGATGCAGGGACACACCCGGTTAATAAATAACAGCAAATGAGAAATCAATTAGATAAAGATGTGTAAGTAAGGAGCACCTCACATGGTGTAATGGTTAACAAGCTAAATTCGCAGACCATTGTTAGTGATTTCGATTCTCATTGGGTGCCCCATAGTTCTGGCCCTGTACCACACCTAAGCTAAGCTTAGTAAATAACTAAGTCGTCGGGGTGGCCTAAAGTCTGTATCAGACAGACAGCGAAGGAGTCTATCCCCTTTTCACTAGCGCTAGACCAAGGAGGTTTTTTTGGAGCCCCACACCTACCATCAGCTCCTTACTTTACCGCACAGATCATTGTGCTACTCATACGCTGAGTTGGCGAGGGCCGGTATCGAACTAGGAACTTTGTGGTTTCTAGCCAAACGCTCTACCGACTGAGTAAGCTTAACAAATAACTAAGTCGTCGGGATGGCCTAAAGTCTTTATCAGCCTAACAGCGAAGGAGCCTAACCCCTTTTTACTAGCGCTAGACCAAGGAGATTGTTTTGGAGCGCCACACTTACAATCAGCTGCTCGCTTCACTGCACAGATCCCTGTGCGACCCATACGCTGAGTTGGCGAGGACCAATATCGAACTCGGAACCTTGTGGCTCCTAGTCTGACGCTCTACCGACTGAGCTAAACCGCCCCAAAATTATCCTGTTAACATTCTTCATGGTTCAATAACGTATATCAATTCCCTCTGAGTACTGAAAGCACTGGTTCTTGCTAAATCACCGAAGTTAAGCAGTGATGAGCCTGTTCAATACTTAATTGGGTAGCCACTTAAGCAACTGCAGGTACTTTAAGTGAAAACCGAATATCTAAATGTAATGACCTGATTTGGCATTAAATGACTCGAAAAGGTTTGATGTGCCGTAAAACAAAACAACCAACCTACCAACTAACATCTACGCCTCGTTTTCATATACATGACAATTAATTGTCGTGCACTCTCATTCCAAAGTTTGAAACACTCTATTAATATGAGCTAACACGCACTGTCTTAGTCGTATGTTATTACTTAAACTTATTTATTTGTACATTCTCATATTATTCACACACAAATACAGCCTGTACTATATAAACCTAGGTTCTTTGTTTATCAAAAATCACTTAAGTCTGCATTAAATGACTCGAAAAGGGTTGATATGCCGTTAAACCAAGTCAACTAACCTAAGTACTGATTCGGTACCCTCAAGGTGAGTTCGGCCTTGTGGCATTCGCGTAAGATACGAAAATCTATCTACCTAATTATTTTAAACATATTATTGGAATATTTTGGATATAAGGTGTGCTACAATACACCACTTAAATTTATAGACTAAGCGAGGTCACGTGGTTTAAACCTCAGCCCGAATCCGTGCTTTAAACCTCATCCCGAATGCGTGGCTGGTTGAATACTTAATCGCTGATACTGAGAGACGTCCATTTGCAATCATTGACGAAGGACTCCTGAGGAGCACCAAGGAACAACCAAAGGATTCTTTAGCAAGGATTTCCGCTGGACAAGTGATCTTGCTTGAACCCTAAAGGATGGCCCATAAAATCATAACACAGATAAACATTTCATTTACTCAGACAGTTCTATTTTACCCATAGACGGGACCCCAACAGGTACTACCACCCCAGGTCAGAAAGGACTTGGGAACAATGACAACGAAGGGGTTTACTCTACACTTCCCGGAACGCTTGAACTGGAGCTTCACTACCGGATTGAGTATAGTGTCATAGGTAGGATACCATGGAGATGCCGTCGGCGTATTTTAGGCCCCACCTCGACAGGGTGGCGATTATGATAAACTATTTGTTTATATAAACTGGGATAGGATTTATTAGATAAATACAAAACATTCATACATTCTAATGATTATATTGACATTATGGATATTATAAAAAAACTTTATTGGAAACGAGAAGTGGCTACCAGGCGTCTCCTGGGTAAACAAAAAACATCCCCAAAAACAAACAAAGAAAAACGTGGTGAAAAAATAAATAAAAAGAAAAAAAGTTATTGTTTTGCTGTTCCATATTGATTTGTTTAACGTTGAATTTCACGGACATTTTTAAATAGAATTGTAATTTTAATGCTATTTTAATGCTATTTTAATGCTATTTTAATTTAAAAAAATTTTAATCGCCAATATCAATGAAATCTTCATAATTTTTGCACAAGAAGCTAAACTCAGTAACTGTTAATGTGTATATTAGGGACTGGCAAACGGAGCCTAAAATGCGTTTTTGACAAAATGACTTTAGCCCCCCTACAGAAAATAATTTACCAAAAATCAGGAAATTATCGGATTTTAATGAAATTTTCAGTGTTTATTTATCAATGAATGATCTTTATAATGCATTATTTATTTTATTTCAAAACTTTCTCATTTCTTTCAGGTCACTTAATTTTGACCCCCCTTATGTTGGGGGCGTAAAATGTTTTTCAAGTTGGTCATATATTGTACTAATTACAGTATATAAATAATGAGATAGACCGAACTTATGAATAGAAACAAAACAAACATTTTTTTACGGTTGCGCTTCTATGAGAAAATAAGTACCGAAAATCGAAAAATAGAATGTAAAAAAATAATAAATAATTAATTTTTTGGAGATTTTCTTTTTTTTACTTATTTCGATAATTATTTAATTGGCTATTATTTTATAAAAGAAAAAAATTATACATCGATGAGGGAGGGGTACATTTTTAATCGAGTTTTTCTTAAAAACTTATTACTTTTTGAACCTAAAATAAGGCTTGCATTAAGTAGATATTTATTTTTAGAATCTAAAAATATAACATTTTAAACTTAGGATTTTTATATTTTAAATGAATTTTATATATTAATTTTTCATAGAAAAAATACTAAATTAAAGTTTTGAAATAAAATAACTGATGCATTATAAAATTCATTAATCGTTAAATGAATACTCAAAATTTCATTAAAATCGGATAATTACCTGATTCTGGTAATTTTTTTTCCATCCCAAATGTTAAGTTAAAATTGTAAACAAGCGCCTAAAACCATTGAAAAACAGCCAAAATGGCAGATCGCGTCGAAATTGACCAAAACAAATAGTTTTAAATCGTTTAAAAATAAACTGCATATGTAATGATATTTTTCTTTTTTTAATGATGGTTATTATGCTACTACTTATCGATTTAGACAAAGTTTAACCTTAAATAATAGATTTAATTATTCTTAATTCGCTTTTAAAACTCGTAGTATCCGGGGGGGGGTGCCAGTAGCTAGTGTATATATATTTACTTTGTCGTTGTTTTTTTTATTTTTGTAATTTCCACCGGACATACATAACACACCAACTGCCCTTTATATATGCATAGATATATAAAAATAAAGCAACTTGTTGTTACTTGGCATTTTCTTAAAATATTCACTGTAATCATTAGCGACAACAGATACTAAAAGCACAAAGTAGAGATAGATGCCAACGTTTCCTCAGTCCACTTTGCGTGTGTGTATAATAAAAATATTATTTTACCACTTCTTAACAGATGTTACATTATCGACCATAAATAAGTACACCCTCGCCAATTTTGTTATAAAAACCAATTTCTACTAAATCAAACATACCAGGATTGTATTTATTACAATTGCTAGTTCATTGCTAATACCTGGTAGCACCTGTTAGGGTCCCATCTATGGTTTAAATCAGGGTTTCTCAAAGTGGTCTACATAAACCCCCTGGGGTCTATACAACAACTCAGCGGATCTGTAAATATTCGGGGTCTACAAGTGGTCTATGAAAACTACTAAGCCTTCTTAATAATTAGAATAAATGAATTCCACAAGAATCCTGGAGAACATCTTATTATAATGGAGATTGTGTGTTTTTCTGTCTGTAACCGAAACTATACTACTACTCAAGTCACAATTCCCTTAATTATTTACGTCAAATTCTCCATGATTTCATTCTTTTAAACCTTCAGTTATTAATAAAAATTGTTTTACATTATTAATACTGCTGATCATACTACGTACTAATAACATGCAATTGTATTTATATATACAACAAAATAGCGGTTTACAGTTTGAACGAGAAGGCTAATTTGCATATTGATATTTAAAATTTTATTTTAATAAATATGTGCTTGGTATTATTGATTTCTAATTGTTTGGTTTTATCTTAAGAAATATAAACAAAAATCTCGTGGATAAATCTTAAAAGAAATTTATTTACAAGAAGAAATAACTGTAATATTATCCTTTACTTCCTATTTTAACTAAATAGTTAAATTAGGAAAATTTACCAATGAAAGAGAGGAGTAATGGAAAATGATGGAATAGTTAGTTTCAAAGTTGTTCTATTTTTCGATTATACCCCCGCTGTTGCAGATCTTTTTATCTGCATTCTTATTTAGTTTCATTAGCGTTTCTAATTTAATACGATATTTCATTACATTAAAACTTAAATACTTGCACCCGGAGGGTGCATATATTTGCTAGTGTTGATAATATATTTTCAAACGTTTTATTCATGTATTTATCAAACATCATCAGCTTCACCCATCAAATTAGGAAATGTGCTTCCCTGATAAGTTGTGAAGTTAGTATTAAATATTTGTAACTCTTTTTTACATGTTATACTTAGTTACTTTTTATTTAACGGTTATTTTACAATTAATAGTTTTATATAAATGTTTCTACAGAATTCATTAGTTAAATAATTGGTTGCAACAAAACAACTGCAAGGTGGACTATAAGAAGAAGAGGGTCCGTGATAGGTTAATAAGATTTTTGTAGGGGTCTACAGACTTAAAAGTTTGAGAACCCCTGGTTTAGATAGATCTATTTAACATAATGAAGTTTTGTTTAAGTGATTGGATAGATATGTTTGTACCGTATATAGTTGGATACCATAATTGACTTCAGTACAAACTAAATCAAATCGCATGGCTGAGGAGTCTTCATATGAATTTAATTTTACTTTAAACCAAGGATACCCGAATTACATTTCTAGTGGAATATCAAAACGGATATTGCATATGATCTATTACCAAACTCTACTGTATTGAAACTCTGTAAACAAAAATAAAATTATATATATATATATATATATATATATATATATATATATATATTCAATTAAGTGTACATTGTTGTTGCAATCTTTACCGGAAATAGAACAGACAACATCAGATAGAGTTTTAAAAAATTGAATGATTTCTCAACAGAACCTCAGAAAGATAAGACACATTTTATCCTATCGCCTATAAATCATTTTTAAACAAATTTCTTTGACCCATAGATAGGACTTTCTAGATAGACATGTACTGCCACTTTGGTTAACGTGAACCTGGAAGTAATGGCAATGGATACGTACTCTACACTTTCCCAGATCTCCAGAAACGAGAGCATCTATGTCAAATGAATTTGGAAGCGCGTGGTGTAATGGTTAAAGTCATGGAAAATGGACTCGTCGCCCCGAGTTCAAATCCTGGACGTGGTAATTGCATTTCACTTAGCGCTAATATCCTTGGGAAAGGTATGAATCCTACTCTCCCTCCAGCTATTGGTAAATAGTAGGGCAGACTGGGCTCTTTAACCTGGTTCGGCAACCAGTTTAGGAGAAGGAAAACTCTGAATTCAAACCTGTTAAACTCCACTTAAGAAATTGACCTTGTGTCGCATCCTGCTCGTGCGGAGGGGTTCGTAAATATATATATATATATCAAATGAGTTTTAATGTCATACATATCGGAGTAATCCAGGGAATGCAGTTAGTGTATTCTAAGCCTCACCGACAGGGCTGTATTACGATATTGGATCATATCTTATTAGTATAATGAAGAATCGGTGACGGTCTGTAATTTTATTCATTTATGTCTGAATTTTATTCGTTAACGATGTCTCTATGAAAATCTGAGTTAGATTTGTCTCAAAACAGAGCATGTTATTAGTGTGTTTAAGATCCTACAATGTCTATCACTAAGAAATAAAGCTTTACATAATAAATGGTATTGTTAATTTGCATATTAGTTTTAACAAAACTTTAATAAATAATTACTTGGTGTTATTGATCTCTAATACTATTGTCTTATTCTCCAAAGTATTAAAATCAATCTTATGAATAATTATATATATATATATATATATATTATATATATGTATATATATATCATATATTATCCTATCATTTGTGATATATATATATATATATTGAAGAAATAGATTCAATATATATATATATATATATATTGAAGAAATGATACAACAGAAACCTACTCGAGTTTCATCGATCGAGTGAACGTGATGTGTATGATGCAGCTGTAATTTATTCAATGAACATACGTATCAAACTCGATTAATTCAGTGGATTTAACCCTGATGATTCTAGTGACGAAACTCGAGTAGGTTTCTGTTGTATCCATTTCTTAAATAAATTTGCTCTACTTTGTATTGAGCACTTTGTATTTGTTTTATCACGGACTTAACCCCCGAATCCCGTGCACCTCCAACGATCGTGCCCATATTCACCGGTAAACCACCCTTTATATATATATATATAATATATATATATTTGAAATAAGTGTAATCTTTTATATGAATTCTTATTTGATTTTGTTAGTCTTTCTGATTTAATATATTTCATTTAATTAAAACTGAAATACTTACGACCGGAGGGGGTATATTATGATTTGTAATAAATATTATGGGTTCTGCAAAGAGTGAACTCATTGATTATGGATAATTCGCCTCCTGATGGGCAAAGTATATGATTGAATGAATAATTTTAACTGCATGTAAACCTGTTTAGAATTATTCTATGCCAAGAGGTTAGAGAATCGCGTTCATATTTACATTTGTTGTGTAGCTGTTTCTAAAGAGTCTTTTTTTAGGGGGGGGGTGCACATGGTCCTATCGAATACGAATTATTTTTAAAGATATCTATTCAACCCATAGATAGGATCCTAACAAGTTTTTACTATTCTGAGTCAAAGTGGACCTGGAAGTAAACAAAGAAAAGTCGTCGGGTGGCCTAAAGTTGGTATCAGCCAATCAGCGAGGAAGTCTATCCCCTTTTCACTAGCGCTAGACCAAGGAGATTGATTTTGCGTCTGGGGTGGAGCGCCACACCTACCATCAGCTCCTTACTTTACTGCACAGATGCCTGTGCTACTCATACGCTGAGTTGGTTAGGGCCGGTATTGAACTAGGAACCTTGTGGTTTCTAGCCGAACGCTTTACCGACTGAGCTAACCCGGCCTGCCGGAAATAATAGTAACTAATGGGTACTCTGTACCCCCAAGACCTCCATAACTGGAGCATCATTATCAGCTGAGTTTTAGTGTCATACCCAGGACACCCCTTTGGTGTTGGTGGGGGGGGGTCCAGGGAATACAGTCAGCGTACACTAAGGGTGGTATCACGATATTGGATCATATAATAAAAGTTATGGGTTCTGTTGTGAGGGAACTCCTTTCTGGAAAATTCGCTCCCTGGTGGGCAAAGTAAAAGCATTTGCTACGATTTCGCTTGCATAGGGATATTAAAAAAATATCCCCCAATAAAGCTTTTCTGGAATGTCTTTTTAGAAATTAGTCGGTTATGCATGAAAACTGAAGAAGGTAATCTTAATAAAAAGAATTTAATAAACTGCTAATCATCCTGTCTCAAAAATTCCTGAAGTCGGTGACCGAAATTCTTAACAAAAAAGGAGGTTACTTAGTGCAGTTTTTTGTCGTAGAGAGCGGACGTAAAATTGCTCGTAGGAAATTTCTTTCTGTATTTGATTGCCTGCTCTTAAAAAAAATGGTAAACAGAGAAGAATATATCATAACTAGCAGGACTTGTGGGTATACCACAGTATGATAACTTTATTATTACAACGTTTGATATGATTCATTTTCTTGGTAATTTAGGGAAAGTGGTTGTAAAATATTCAAAAGTTATAATCTATTTTTAAATAATAAATCCAACAATTTATTTAAACCATAATCCAACCTACATGAATTATGTTACACCCCTCAAACGCACTCACTCATATGAATATATAAATTATCGTTCATTTTTATTTAAAATAAATACCTATATAGAAAATAAAATTAATCAGAAAACACTAAAGAAAATGGTAATTTATGAGGAAGTGCGTCCCGGTCTCCTGCCTCAAAAATTGCTACCCGCTGACTATTAAAATAACGACCCAGCTCAGTCTATTCAAAACTATCCATCTTCATATCTATCTATCTATCTATCTCAATTTGTTCATATTTATCTATATTACTTTAAATACTAAGATTTTTTTTTATTCATGTTTGTTTAATGTCTTGTTTTTAATTTAAATAAACAAGAATTACGCCGAAAAAAGATGCGACCCCCCCCCACAAATACATTTACTTGTCGAAAATATCTATCTCCATTTGTTCATATCTATCTATATTATTTTGTTTGTTTATCTATCTATCTATCTCAGTCTATTCCAAACTATATATCCATCTTCATATCTAAACAAGAATTACGACAAATTACGATAAATAAACAAGAATTACGACGAGCTGGGGTTGTTATTTTGATAGTCCCCGGGTAGCAATTTTTGAGGCAGGAGACCGGGACGCACTTCCTCATAAATTACCATTTTCTTTGTGTTTTCTGATTAATTTTATTTTCTATATAGGTATTTATTTTAAATAAAAATGAACGATAATTTATATATTCATATGTGTGAGTGCGTTTGAGGGGTGTAACATAATTCATGTAGGTTGGATTATGGTTTAAATAAATTGTAGGGATTTATTATTCAAAAATAGATTATAACTTTTGAATATTTTACAACCACTTTCCCATCCGCCCCCTCTCTCTCTCTCTCTTCTCTCTCTCTCTCTCTCTCTCTCTCTCTCTCTCTTCTCTCTCTCTCTCTCTCTAATACACTATCAGTCTATCCGGTTCTTTATTGGTTCTACTTCCGTCTTTCTTGTTTCTTTCTCTATCAAAATAGTGAGGGGAGGTATTTAACTGTGCCTCTCTTTTTCTCCCCTCATTTAATTGATCGCTTTCAAGCTCTCCTTTTTCCCCTCCTCTCTTCATCTTTCTTTGTTTTCTTTCTCCCCCCCCTCTTCTCTCTCTCTCTCTCTCTCTCTCTCTCTCTCTCTCTCTCTCTCTCTCTCTCTCTCTCATATCACTATTTTCTTATCTTCTTTCTCAATTCCTATCTCTATCTCTTTATATCTGAATTTATTTATTCTTTCTTTATATCGACTCCTCTCTCTAACTAACCCCCTCTCTCTCTCTCCCCCTCTCTCTCTCCCCTCCCCCCTCTCTCTCTCTCTCTCTCTTTCTCTCTCTCTCTCATATCACTATTTTCTTATCTTCTTTCTCAATTCCTATCTCTATCTCTTTATATCTGAATTTCTTTCTTTCTTTCTTTATATCAACTCCTCTCAACTTTTTACATACTCTATCATTATAATTTCAGTGATTAAAAAAACTGGTAAACAGAGAAGAATATATCATAACTAGTAAGGACCTGTGGATATATCACAGTATGATAACTTAATTATTACAACGTTTGATATGTTTACTTAAGAGCTATGGCGAAATAGTTCAATATGTAAGTAAGTAAAAAAAAAGGTAAAGTCGTCGGGGTGGCCTAAAGTCGGTATCAGCCAATCAGCGAGGGAGTCTATCCCTTTTCACTAGCGCTAGACCAAGGAGATTGTTTCGCATCTGTGATGGAGCGCCACACTTACCAGCCGCTCCTTACTTTACCACACAGATCCCTGTTCTACTCATACGTTGAGTTGGCGAGGGTCAGTATCGAACCAGGAACCTTGTGTTTTCTAGCCGAACGCTCTACCGACTGAGCTAACCCGGGAATCTTCATTTAACTCTTTCTCACTCTTTTTTCTTTCTTTCCATCTTTTCATCTTTTTCATTATGTTCAATTGATACAGATTAGCGCTTTGGTGTTAGGGTCCCATCTATGGGTTAAATAAAACAAAACATATTTGGCATAAAATAACCCAACAAGGGTTGATGTGCCGTAAAATCCAACCAACATCAAATTAAAACAATAATGAATTTTATTTTTTGATAAATCTGGATCATACTGGACTGAGGTAATTTAACTGAAAGACGACATCCTATAGAAACTATTACGGATGCAAACTACGCAGAAGATCAATGACTTCTTACAAATACACCTATTTAAGCCGAAGCTCTGCTCCATATTTTGGAGTAAGCAGAAGAGGCATTGGCCTCTACGTGAACACGGATAAAAAAAAGTTTTCGAACAAGATGGGGTCCTCTCCTCAATGTATCACATCAAAATCGCCAAAAACAATCACAGTCGGCCTGATTTCTAAATGGTATGATATGTTTGGCTACGGCCTCTAGGAGTAAAGATTAAAAATGTTACACATTGGCATTCTCCTTTATATATATATATATATATATATATATATATATATATATATATATTACTCAGGGTGTGTATTACACAATATTGATATAATTTTTATATATTTTCTGAAATAGCACCCCCATGACTTAATGTCTCTAGTCGCTACTGGGCGTTATCAGAAAAACAAATTATGTTCTTTTTAAACTTGTTAAATCAGAGGGACCCTACTGTTCCCTTTAACATTGACAATTTTCTTGCAAACCAGGAGTCCTGACATCGGAGCTTGGAATAGGCTGACTGACAGAAGGGACCTCAAAAAGGATGTCCTGGTTATGATATAAAACAGCCTCTTGTAGTAAGGATCCACTTATAGAGCTCTGAAAAGTGTAAAGTACCTCTTTATTGCTATTTCTACCCGGCCCACTTTGGTCCGGAGTCAGAGTACCTGTTAGTTTACTTTTACTGGGTTAAATATAACTGTTCAATCATTTACTAAGGATCATTATTAGTTACTTGAAACCATAGAACTATGAGCAAATTGTTTGTATTGGATTGGAATACTATATATATATATATATATATATATATATATATATATATATATATATATAAATTGTGTGTGTGTGTGTGTGTGTGTGTGTAATATTGTAAAAATTTGAAAAAAAAACTACGAAAGCCCTGATGAAGGTCTATCTAAACAGACCGAAACACTGCAGAGTTGGCGTAATAAACATTATTCGTTTATGAAACTTGTGTTTTATCAATTTTTACAATATTACATACTGTCGGATTGACTTCCATTTTTTCTTCACACACACACACACACACACACACACATCATATATATATATATATATATATATATATATATATATATAAAAGTAAAGTAGTCAAGGCGGCGTAAAGTCGGCATCAGCTAGACAGGGAAGGAGTCAATCCCCTTTTCACTAACGCTAGACCAAGGAGATTGTTTTTGCATTTGAGTGGAGCGCTACACCTAGCATCAGCTCCTCACTTTACCCCGCATAGATCTCTGAGCTACTCTTGCGCTATATATATATATATATATATATATATTATGGACAAATATATTTAATACTCAGGTTTCATGTGTTTCATGTGTTAAAAGTGTCCACTCAAACTTTTTAGCACCCTCCACCCCCGCCTGAAGATTGTGTGAAACTTGAGTAACGTATTTGTAGTTTTCATAATTCTATGATTTATGTTTTTTCCCTCCAGGTCTACTATAATAGAACTGAAGTCTCTTTTTATGCAAACATTTTCTTCTTTTAATGACCATGCACAAGGCTCTCCACCCTAGAGATGATAGAGATAGATTGTATGTGTCAAGAAAGGAAGGGGGAAGAGGTCTTGCCAACATAGAGGAATGCGTAGAAACCACAATCCAACAACTTGAAGATTACACAAGGAAGAGCAAAGACAAATTACTTATGGCGACCAACAATAGTAGAAACGGCAGATGGACCAACAGAAAAACGACAAAGACTAGAAAACAAAAATGGGAAGAAAAACAATTATATGGACGCTTCGAACGACAAATAGAAGAGGTTTGCACATAAAAAGACTTGGGCATGGTTAAGAAAGGGAAACCTCAAAAGAGAAACTGAATCACTTATAATTGCTGCACAAAATAATGCCATAAGAACAAAAACTACATCAAAGCGAAAATTGATAAGACCCAACAAAATAGTAAATGTAGACTTTGCGGTAATAGAGATGAGACTGTAAACCATATATTCTGCGAATGTAGCAAACTAGCACAACGAGAATACAAAACTAGACACGACTGGGTTGGGAAGGTGATCCACTGGGAATTATGCAAAAAATTAAATTTTGACCACACAACACAAAATGGTATATGCATAAACCAGAATCTGTCTTGAGAACGAAACGCATAAAATTCTCTGGGACTTTGAAATAAAAAACGGATCACCTTATCCCAGCAAGAAGACCAGACCTAGTGTTGATAAACAAAAATGAAAGAACTTGTCAACTGGTGGATTTGCAGTGCCAGCAGATCACAGGATGAAGCTAAAGGAAAATGAAAAAATGGACAAATATCTATACTTTGCCAGAGAACTAAAAAAAGCTATGGAATATGAAAGTGAAAGTGATACCAATTGTAGTTGGTGCACTTGGAACAGTCCCAAAAGGATTGGAAAAGGGTTTGGAAAGTTTGGAAATCAGAGGAAGAATTGAAACCATTCAGAACACTGCACTGCCGCAATCTGCCAGAATACTCAGAAGAGTCCTGGAGACCTGAGGAGACTTGCTGTCACTCAGACTCCAGTGAAAGACCATTAGCTAATGCTGATGTGAAAACTCAAAAGGAGCAAATAATAATAATAATATACTATGGGTGTTGGGAAAGTTTTTGTGTTGTATTAGAACCTAAATAGATCCTCAAAATCAACTCACACAGAACAGGACTAAACATAAGCTTAGGTACGTTGAATGTGTCTAAATATTTCCATAAGTGATGATCCTCACACATAAAGCCCGAAGCCCCTCTACAAACATAGTAGTCCTAATATATATGAACCCTATGAATTACAAGTGTGACCTTACCCTCACTCAACTCTGGTTCATGGTCGATAGGATGCCAAGACTACAATTTCTATTACTCTCTCTCGCCACACGTCCCTATCGGCCATCGCTCCTAGCAGATCCTTCGCATGGCATCTAGTATCCACACAGAGCAGATTAATGTAAGTTTTTGTTGGTCAGCCCAAATTGGTGCGTCCATGAGTAGGGTCCACAAGAGAACGTCACTTATGAGTTTATCCTTACTTCTTCATTTTTTCTACTATTTACCCACACCGGGAGAGGTTGCTGAGGGGAGTGTTAGATTCATGCCTTTCGTAAGGACAAAGTGCAAAGTGAAACGCAATCAGTCTCGTCCAGAATTTGGGATCGGCTTGGCGAGTCCATTTTGTTTATGATACACATTACGTACGTCTTCATTTAGGATTTGATAATAACGAACCACACGCCCTAGATTCTAACTCTAGTGTTCAGTTTATTTTTGATAAATTCGTTAAAACGGTTTATCACTCTCTAAGGCAGCGTTTCTCAACCGGGGTTCACATGAACCCTAAGGTTCTGCAAACAGTTCCAAAGAGTTCCGCGTGAACAAGTGAGATAAGCTAATGCACTCTTGAATTTTTTATTCAATTTCATATACGTAAGTAAAAGTAAAGTCATCGGGGCGGCCTAATGTCGGTATCGGACAGACAGCGAGGAGTCTATCCCTTTTCACTAGCGCTAGACCAAGGAGATTATTTGAGCATCTGAGGTGGAGCGCTACACATACCACCAGCTCCTTACTTTACCGCACAGATCCCTGTGCTACTCATACGCTGAGTTGGCGGGGCCAGTATCGAACCAAGAACCTTGAGATTCCTAGCCGAACAATTCTTGGTTATTGTAATATTGTAATATAGACATCATCCTATCTAGCCTATTAAAAAATATATAACAATCATATAGTAATTATCTGTTTTTGTTCTGTTTACATTCATATCATACGTATATGATATTATGTTTATTTTTTACGTTTGATTTAAGATTTTTTGTGTGAATGAAAAGTCCCTGATGGAGTATTATTAATAAAAACAGTCTAGACTTAGAATCTGAAATTCATACAAACTAATTAAAAGACAGAAAGGGTAATAAAAGCAATTCCAAATCAGACAAGTATATGTATATATATATATATATAATATTGCTACCTATAGATTTTAGTTCTCCTGAAGAAGGTACACCTTAAACACCGAAACCGTGGTAGAGAGAAAAACTTTTTTCTACAACTATAAATACTCTATATTTTACGAAATATATTAAGCACATTTTTTGATTAACTACTAATGATACTACAATGAAAACGTTGTAGCAATTTTGAATATATATATATATATATATATATTATATATATATATATATATATTCATTTTGAATATACAAGGTGTGTCATTAAAGTATTCGAGACTGAAGCTGTATTTACCAAGATAGAAATGTACAATGAATGGAACGTTAATTTTTTCAGAATACAGGTGTGTCAAAAGTGCCGAGTTTGAAGCTGTATTTACCAAGAATAGAAATGAACAATGATGGAACGTTAATTTTTTCAGAATACAAGGTGTGTCAAAAGTATAGAGTTTGAAGTTGTATTTACCAAGATAGAAATGAACAATGAATGGAACGTTAATTTTTTCAGAATACAAGGTGTGTCAAAAGTGTAGAGTTTGAAGCTGTATTTACCAAGATAGAAATGAACAATGAATGGAACGTTAATTTTTTCAGAATACAAGGTGTGTCAAAAGTGTAGAGTTTGAAGTTGTATTTACCAAGATAGAAATGAACAATGAATGGAACGTTAATTTTTTTCAGAATACAAGGTGTGTCAATAAGTACAAAAATCTTAATACTTTTTTGACACACTTTGTATATATATATATATATATATATGTGTGTGTGTGTGTGTGTGTGTGTGTGTATAAAAGGAAGTGAATCCGACAGTATGTAGTATAATAAAAAATTGAAAAAAACATAGGTTTAAATGAGTTAAGTGTGAGTTTATTGACCGACGCTGCAGTGTTTCGATATATTAATTAGATCATCTTCAGGGCTTTTGATGATGATCTAATTAATAGATCGAAACACTGCAGCGTCGGCCAATAAACTCACCACTTGACTCATTTAAGCCTATGTTTTTTCAATTTTTTTATTATACTACATATATATAATTCTTTTAAATTTGCCCTTATTTTTCATAGCTGAATGAAAGCTTCTCTGAGCATCATCTTCGAATTTCAATGTTAAAATTTTTTTTACTCATGTCGATCTCTTAACATTTTGAAAAAATTGGACTGAAAATCTTAGCTGCTCAAATGTGTGCGATGTTACTTAGCCTCGAAGTCTTTTCTTATTAGGTTATATAGTCGTTATTCATTTCTCAGTCACTGAAGCCAAGACGGAGAGAGAGAGAAGTTGAATGGAGAAGAAAGAGAGCTTATTTTGTGGGACAAAGAGTCGAAGTCCATTGTTCAATCGAGAGCTCTATACACACACACACACACACACACACACACACACACACCACACAACACACACACACGTGCATACACACACACATTCACACACGCACACACACACACACACATTCACACACACAACAAAAACATAGAAAGAATGTTACTAGAAAAGAAGCGCCTCTATAGACACAAACATGTCATTTGATATTCAAATAGACATAAAAAAAAGACTTGAAGATTAGTTTACTGTATATGTCTATAGAGATAAATAAAAAAAATGTGCATCCTTGATATATATATATATACCAATTCCTCCGCACGAGTAGGATGTGACACATGGTCAATTTCTTAAGCGGAGTTTTAATTCAGAGTGTTCCTTCTCCTATATTGATTGCCTAGGAAACGCGTGGTGTAATGGTTAAAGTCATGGGAAATGGACTTGTCGCCCCGAGTTCAAATCCTGGACGTGGTAATTGCATTTCACTTAGCGCTAATACCCTTGAGAAAGGTATGAATCCTACTCTCCCTCCAGCTATGGGTAAATAGTAGGACAGACTGGGCTCTTTAACCTTGGTTAGGCAACCGGTCTAGGAGAAAGGAAAACCCTGAATTCAACCTGTTAAACTCCGCTTAAGAAATTGACCTTGTGTCGCATCCTGCTCGTGCGGAGGGGTTGGTAAATATCTATATCGATTGCCTACTATTTACTGGAAGAAGAATAGTTGGATGCATACCATTCCCAAGGAGACTTACTGTCTCACAGGCTCCAGTGAAAGACCACCAGCTAATGGTGTGAAAAATAGGCAATAAGTTAAATAATAAAAATAACAAATATGAAACATTACAGTGACAGTAATACCTATCATAGTTGGAGTCTTAGGAACAATCAGATTTCTCCGCCCTGTCGCTGGGGCGTTAGAATGCCCCTCTGCAGAGGGGTAAGATTCCCTCAAATTGGACACCTGTTGGCTGTGGGCAGCGACTCGTAATGCTTAAGGATAGAACCCAGGTGGATGAGCAGCCCATAACTTGCAATACTCTACTTAGGCCCTTTCTTGTACTAGACGGGCGGTCGGAGAGACCCCCTCCGATCAATTGGCTGGTTAAGTCAAGTCCTAGCACCTATATGATTGCCCTAACCCTATTGCCCTTATGGCAATCCCCAACCCGTGTTATCATATGGGTGCTAGAAGGTGGTGGCTGAGGGCCTACATGTCCTGGGAATGACGTTAAACTCAATCTGATGGTGAGGTTCCAGTTCTGGAGGTTTGGAGAATGTGGAGCATCACTTCATCACCATTGCTCCCTGGTCCACGGAGTGGTAGTACCTGTTAGGGTCCCATCTATGGGTTCAATAGAAAAACATGAGTTCATAAACAAAACTGATTATCCATTAAGAATGAATTTATTTCAAAACTTTGTCGGCATTAAATGACCCACAGAGGTTGATATCCCGTAAGACAAAACAAAACAAAACAAACCAATCAGATTTCTAGCTGATAAGATAAAGTGAGAATTTATCAAAACTGTAGCCGTGCTAGTGCTACTGTATGACAGCTCCACTTGGACTCAGAGAAAAAGCTAGATGGGAACTACTCAAGGAGGCTGGGTGTTACTTCAAGGCAGCATCCAACACGAAAGCAGCTGTACTGCCACTTACCTCCTATCACATAAACCATCCAAGTGAGAAAGCAATACATGCTGGGAACTGCTGGAGAAGCAAGGGCGAACTTATAAGAGACGTTTACATGACCGATAAGGACTGTTGACGAGAGAGAGAGAGAGAGAGAGAGAGAGAGAGAGAGAGAGTGTGTCATTGGTCTCGCTGTATTCCAAGTAGCAGAAAGTCGGTTATTTCCAATAAGTCGAACATAAACAAAGGGCTTGACTGATAAATTATTTATTTATTTTCCCATTGTCTGAGAGACATCGCTTACGAAAAGTTCATAGGCTTACCCGTCTATTGTGGAAATGTCTTCATCTTGTTTGTAAGGCATGAACTCTGTTTTACCTGTGTTCAACATGGAGGCCAATGCCTCTTGCTGCTTTCTTTAGGCTATGCAGCAGGGATTTGGCTTCCGTAGGTGTAGTTGCTAGCAGTGCTAGATCATCTGCGTAGTCCGCATCTGTAATAATTTCTGTTGGATATTACCTGCTTCTTGCTTTAGAGGGGGACGTAAAGCTTTCTTCTTTCATTAGTTCAATCGGTAGAGTATCCGTCAAGGAACCGCAAGGTTCCGGGTTCGATACCGACCCTCATCAAATTAGTGCCTAGTTAGCACAGCTTAGATCAGTGCGGTATAGTGGGGAGCTGATGGTAGGTGTGGCGCGCCACATCGGATGCAAAAACAATCTCCCCGGTCTAGCACTAGTGAAAAGGGAATAGACTCTCGTGATCCGATTGATATCGACAATAGGCCAACCGGCCGACTTTTATTTTAAATCTAATTACGTTCGTAGTACGTAATCTAAAACAATGGTTCTCAATTTTGTATATATATATATATATATATATATGTGTGTGTGTGTGTGTGTGGACCCCTATTATACTTTGGTGGATCCTTTATAGCCATTAGATGTTTAAAAATCCTATTGTATATATATATTTACCAACCCTTCCGCACGAGTAGGATGTTACACAAGTCCAATTTCTTAAGCGGAGTTTAACAGGTTTGAATTCAGAGTTTTCCTTCTCCTAGACTGGTTACCAAGCCATGGTTAAAGAGCCCAATCCACCCTACTATTTGCCCAAAGCTGGAGGGAGAGTAGTTGGATTCATACCTATCCCAAGGGTATTAGCGCTATGTGAAATACAAAGAGCTTCGTCCAGGAGACAGCTTCGTGTCGACGAGTCCATTTCCTACGACGCTAACCATTACACCACGCACCTCCAAAAAATGTTATACGGTCGCCGGGGAGCCATATGGCTACCGGTTGAGAACCACTGATCTAGAATAATACTTTTCGTTACTGTAATCGTTAAAGGGATAAGCGAATGTTTATTTGTTGTTGTTTTGTTTTAACAAGGTCAATCGTACACATTCAACGCAATTGATATTAGGAATAAGATTACTTCTATTTTTTTGTTTGTTTTACTTGTTATGGTTGTTGCTATTGTATAAAGAAAATAAAAATCTGGAGCCATTCTGTAATTCTGGGGCAAAAGAGAAAAAAAAATTCCATCAGTCCTTTTCTTTCAACTCAATTAATCGTCTTGCCTTTTAGCAAAGACATAAGTGCTGACACGTACTGTCTCTAATTCAAGGACAGATGATTAAACAATCAACCGCAAGGTTGCCCACGAGTTATATAACACGGCCCCGTTCCGACCATCACATTTACTTATTTCTTAAGTAAAGTCAACCCCCTCCTGCAGTGATTTGGGGAGGGGGAGACCCATGGCGTAGTGGGTAACGCGCTGAACTGTGACATTGTAGTAAGCGACTGGAAAGTTTTGAATTCAAACCTGTAAAATACTGTTTAAGAAATTGACCATGTGTCACGCCCTACTCAAGCGGAAGGATTGGTATATATATATATATATATATATATATATATAATATATATATATATACATATATATATGAATTGCGGATTCAGCGTATCTGGCGTGTAGCTAAACCTCGCTTTGTTTACAAATGTTTGAGGCCTCTAGTGAATTCATTTCCGCTTAGAAATGTAGCGATTAAATATTCTAGTATATTTGACAGCTGCCTCTGGCCGTACGGGTAAGAAGATTGGCAAACGAAAGTTCATTCGGGTCTCAAACCCGGCCGGGGGTAGCTGTTAATTGTATAACCACACTGATGAGAAGTGATACTTCGAAACACGTGTCTGTGGATTATTTATTTATTATATATATTTATATATATATATATATATATATATATATATGTGTGTGTGTGTGTAATAAACAAAGGAAAGAAAATGCTGAATGGATAAAATAGATTTAATTTTACAAACACGTGTTTCGGCCAGGAGTTTGTTCATGTACACATGTATTCAATTTATTATTATTTTAAATATAAAATAAAATAATAATAATAGAAAACTACAAAATCTTTAAGTATACAAAGAATAACGGCCTTCGTCAGAGTAAAATATTTGGTGTTTGAAATAAAAGTTAGTCTTTGTATACTTAAAGATTTGTGGTTTTCTATTATTATTATTTTATTTCATATTTAAAATAATAATAAATAGAATACATTTATACATGAACAAACTCCTTGCCGAAATACGTGTTTGTAAAATAAAATCTATTTTATCCATTCAGCATTATCTTTCCTTTTTTTTATTTTTCCTTTCAACATACCGTCGGATTCGCTTCCAATTTCAACTTACCACACACCACACACACACAACACACACACACACAACATATATATATATATATATTATATATATATATATATATTATATATATGGGAACAAGTCTGCTACCATTGGTTTCATGCTATGTAAGCTTAATTTTTTAAGCGGAGAAATCGTCGGGCAACGAAAATTTTGCTCCGATTAAAAAAATTAAGCTTACATAGCATGAAACCGATGGTAGCAGACTTGTTCCCATGTAAATAAATATATACTAAAATATTTATTTATTTATCTATTAACGCTCTATCACAGATATTGAGCACTCTTCTAATAACACTGCACGTTGGATTACTATCGCTTCTTCAAGTATAATAGTACCAACCATACACATTGATATATATATATATATATATATATATATGTGTGTGTGTGTGTGTGTGTGTGTGTGTTCAGCAAAAGTTGCTACAATGTTTTATAGAGCATCTATAGTTGTAGAAAAAACATTTTTTTCTCTACCATAGTTTCGGTGTTTAAGGTACACCTTCCTCGGGAGAACTAAAAATTATAGGTAGCTACATTTTATATACTAGTACAAAATAAATAAAAAAAACCTCCGGGCGATGTAAAAATAGATTTTTGAAAGATATTTCCGGAGGGGGTGGGAGCTGAAAATTCATTGTCATAGAGTATGTACCATAAGTATGTAAAATCGTCAAATTTATTAAAGGACTAAAAAAAAGAAAGAAAGAAAGAAAGACAATTTGAAATGGAAATAGTTCCGATAACTTTAAATATTATATTAGATAAAAATCTATATATAAATATATAACGCCGGGCATCTATTTATTGAAACAATAAGGATTGTCTAACGTTGCATGCTCACATTTTGAGTATATTTATTCTATGTTATGACGTTGGATTATGTGTTGGGTAATGTGACGTAGCAGTGACGTAAATTTGTTACAGACAAAAACCGGAAGCGAATCTCCATTTTAATAGAATACTTGTCTGTTTGGGATATATTTTTATTTCTCTTTCTGTCATTTTAATTAGTTTGTAAGAATTTAGTTTTCTAAATTTAGACCCATTTCCTTTGAAGTTAAAGATAGTTTTTCTATAATCTTATCTGTCTCCTTTATTCAGGCAAAAGTAATTTATAATTCTATCTGTCATCTATCTTCAGCTCCCGCCTCTTTTTTCTTTTATTCATTTTGTTTATATCTTATTTGTGTATACTACTGGAGATAAAGTCTTCTGGTAAATCGATTTAGATATAGTTAGTGTTTTTTTAATATATATATCTTAAGGGAGGGGTTAATCTTAATAACACATTAGCAAATTATGAATTTTATGGAAGCACTTCGCCAGAAATTAATCTTTTTTATTCAGGAGATTTTTCTTACCCGGGAATTTAATTATCGCTAATATGACAGAAAGAGAAATAAAAATAATTTCAAACAAGACAAGTATTTATAAAATGTAACTACCTATAAATTTTAGTTCTCCTGAGGAAGGTGTACCTTGAACACCGAAACTGTGGTAGAGAGAAAAATGCTTTTCTACAACTATATATATACGTGCATGTGTATGTGTGTGTATGTGTACGTGTATGTGTTTGTGCGTGTGTGTATTTTTGACATTTCTGAAAATCCACATTTAAGTATATAAATATATATATATATATATATTATATATGTGTGTGTGTGTGTGGTGTGTGTATTGTTGTGTGTGTGTGTGTGTGTGTGTGTGTGTGTTTGTGTTGACATTTCTGAAAATCTGTATAACATATATACACATACACACACACACACACACACACACACACAACATATATATATATATATATATATATATATATATATATAATTATATATAGTTAAAAGAAAGGAAATGAATCCGACGGTATAAGTATAGTAAAAAGGATATGAAAACACCACAAAATGCTGTTAAAGTGAAAACATTTTATAACATATTCAAAGCTGATATTGAACAATATTTCGATTTTATAAAAATCATCTTCAGAGCTTGTTTATACTCCGTGTTGTTAAGATCGGAGAAAAAAGCCCGAGAAAAATGCGGCGGAAGTGCTCACATTCGAAACTATTGTATAATTCTTTTTCTTTTTTGCAACATCAAGGTTTTTGTTTTGAACTCATATGACTTTTGTCTCCGCTCTTAACAACACGGAGTATAAACAAGCTCCGAAGATGATTTTTATAAAATCGAAATATTGTTCAATATCAGCTTTGAATATGTTATAAAATGTTTTCACTTTAACAGTATTTTGTGGTGTTTTCATATATATATATATATATATATATATATATATATATTATATAATATATATATGTGTGTGTGTGTGTGTGTGTGTGTGTGTGTGTGTGTTTGACATTTGTGAAAATCTGTATAAAAATATCACAAACATTATAATTTTTTATTCATAAGTTTACATTATAATCTAACAAATAAACTAAGAAATTACCAAATAAACGGAGTGTGGAGTTATCTGTGTAATGCCTAACATCCCAGACTCCAACATCATAGTAAGTGAGTTCGAACTCCAGTCGCGCTATTACGTTCACTTTCGGACTAATACCATTGGGAAAGGTATGAACCCCTTTATTCCCAATGCAATGGGTTAAATCACTCCAGCTAATGTTCTTCTACAAGGTTAATTTTGACATTAAATGGACCCATGAAGGTTGATATGCCATTAAACAAAGAAACCAAAACATTTTTTTCTTTTTTCCTCTTTCCCTAACTCATTCTTTTTCTGTTACTTTTCTCTCTATTTTTTTCTCTTTTTCTCTTTCTTTCTATCCCTCTCCCCTTTTATGGTTTCTTTCTTTCTTCCTTTCTTTCCTTTTCTTTCTTTCCCTCTCCTCTTTTATGGTTTCTTTCTTTCTTTCTTTCTTTTTCTTTCTTTCCCTCTCCTCTTTTATGGTTTCTTTCTTTCTTTTTCTTTCTTTCCCTCTCCTCTTTTATGGTTTCTTTCTTTCTTTCTTTCTTTCTTTCTTTCTTCAGTGAGGTTTGCTATCTCTGTCACAAGACAGTTATGAATACGATTTGCAACTTTTATCTATTACATGCTTCCTATCCAGAGTAGAGATGGTAAGCCGCTCAAATTTGTAGACTATGGTAGTAATATCTCATCTACAGAAAGCGATGTCAATATATGCATTAGAAAGGCGTGGATTGTCACAGATAGATTATCGATCATATGAAAATCTGATCACCGATAAGATAAAGCGAGAAGTCTTTCAAGATTTAGCAGTGTCAGTGCTACTGTATGTCATGGACTCTAATGAAACGCTTTGAGAAAAAAGCTAGATAAGAACTACACACGGATGCCACGTGCTGTCTTGGAAGCAGCGCCTCACAACAAGCAGCTGTTCGGTCACTTACCTCCTATCACACAAATCATTCAAGTAAGAGGAACAAGACACTACTGGATATTTCCGAAAAGTAATGATGATCTCAGAAGTGAAGTTCTCCTGTGGACTACTACACAGAGACACACCAGTGTAGGACGACTAGCAAAAACTTACACCAAACAGCTCTAAACGGATTCTGGATGCAGTTCGGAGGACCTGCAGGAGCGATGACTGATAGGGAGGGTTTTGCGAGAAAGAGACACGGAATCCATGATGTTAGTATGACCTGATGTTGATGATGATAATTATCTAATTCTTTTCTATTGTGATTTTCAACGCTGAGCGATCCTTTTTAATGGCCTTGGGTACAAAGTCGGCCTGGAAATTAAATTTCGTTTAAACACGCAAAGTGGGGATAAAATTCACGCATGGGAACATTTTAGAAAATTAGTAATTTGGTTTTGATGATACTGTAACCTAAATATTTTTTAATGTAGGAATATACTGTTGATTCAGCTATAAAATGAAAAAGAAAAAAAACGATTCTATTATTATTATTATTATTATTATTATTATTATTATTATTACTAGCATATATATGCACCCTCCGGGTGCAAGTATTTAAGTTAAATTTTATGATAAAATATGATATTAAATTAGAAAGGCTAATGAAACTGAATAAGAATGTAGATAAAAAGATTTTGAACAGAGGGGGTATGATTGAAAAATAGAACAACTTTGAAACTAACTCTTCCATCATTTTCCGTTACTCCCGTCTTTCATTGGTAAATTTTCCTAATTAAACTATTTAGTTAAAATAGGAAGTAAAGAATAATATTACAGTTATTTCTTCTTGTTAAGGGATTTCTTTTAAAATTTATTGAAGAGATTTTTGCTCATATTCAAAAAGATAAAACCAAATAATTAGAAATCAATAATACTAAGCATATATTTATTAAAATCAATTTTTTAAGATCAATATGCAAATTAACCTTCTCATTCATACTGTAAACCTCTATTTTGTTGTATATATAAATACAATTGCATGTTATTAGCATGTAGATATGGTCAACAGTGTAAGTAATGTAAAACAATTTTATTAATAATTGAGGTTTTAATAAAAATAAAATCATGGAGAATATGATGTAAATAACTGAAGGAACTGTGACTTGTATAGTAATATAGTTTCGGTTACAGACAGACAAACCCACAATCTCCATTATAATAAGATTATGTTTTCACACCTGCCATAGTCTGTGGTTCACTGGAGGCTGAGTGACATCAAATCTCCTCAGGTCTCCAGTACTCTTCTGAGTATTCTAGCCGATCCTTACAATGCTGTAGTTTGGATGGTCTCGATTCTTCTTCTGATTTCCAATTCATCCAAATTCTTTTCCAGGGCTATGGGGATCGTTCCAAGGACACCAATTACAATTGGTACAACCTTCACCTTCATGTTCCAAAGTTTCCTCAGTTCTCTGGCAAGGTCTAAGTATTTGTATATCTTTTCGCTTACTTTAATTTTCACTCGGTGGTCGGCCGGGACGGCAAAATCCACGAGATGATAGGTTCTCTTCTTCTTGTCAATCAATACTAGGTCCGGTCTCCTGGCTGATCCGTCTGTACCTCGAAGTCCCAGAAAATGTTATGCGTCTCGTTCTCTTGGACACGTTTAGGTTTGTGTATATACCATTTGGAAGTATGGTGAAAATTGAATTTCTTGCACAATTCCCAGTGGATTACCTTTCTCACAGATTATTATTATATTTACTCCTTTTCACACCAGTGTTAGCTGATGGTCTTTCACTGGAGTCTGAGTGACAGCAAGTCTCCTCAGGTATCCAGGACTCTTCTGGGTATTCTGGCAGATTGCAGCACTGCAGTGTTCTGAATGGTTTCAATTCTTCCTCTGATTTCCAAATTTTCCAAACCTTTTTCCAATCCTTTGAGACCGTTCCAAGTGCATCAACTACAATTGGTATAACTTTGACTTTAATATTCCATAATTTTTTCAGTTCTCTGGCAAGGTCCAGATATTTGTCCATTTTTTCATTTTCCTTTAGCTTCACCCTGTGATCTGCTGGAACTGCAAAATCCACCTGTTGACAAGTTCTTTCTTTTTTGTTTATCAACACTAGGTCTGGCCTTCTTGCTGGGATAAGGTGATCCGTTTTTATTTCAAAGTCCCAGAAAATTTTATGTGTTTCGTTCTCAAGAACAGATTCTGGTTTATGCATATACCATTTCATTGTATAGTCAAAATTTAATTTTTTGCATAATTCCCAGTGGATCACCTTCCCAACCCAGTATTATTATTATTATTATTATCATTATTATTATTATTATTATTATTTCGCTCATTGGGAGTTTTTCCCACCAGAGTTAGCTATTAGCCTTGTTTATAAATGTGCTAATACTTGTTGTTTGGTTGGCTGGATTTTACAACATGTCAGCCCTTGGGCTATTTAATATATATTTTTGCTATTCATTCTTGTTGGGTATTGAATGTTTCTTTTAAGTACATATTTTTATACTCATTTTTTAATGTATTTAACCCATAGATAACAGGTACTACCACCCGGCTCAGAGTAGACCTGGAAGTAATGGTGATAAAGGGGTTCACCACACTCTCCAGAGCTCCAGAATCGGTACCTCACATCTAGATGCACTTTAGCGTCATACCCAGGACATGTAGACCCTCGGCCATTGCCTTCTAGCTCAAACATGATGAAAACAAAGTTTGGGTTTTGTCATAAGGGCAATAGGATCGGTGCGGGAATGGGAGCGTCTTCGATCACCCGTCTAGCCTAGATAAGTGTCAAAGTAGGGTGTTGCATACAATAGACTGCTCAGCCACCAGGATTCCGTCCTTGAGCATCACAGGTTGCCACCCATGGCATTGGGGATCTTACTCCTTGGCAAAGGTGTGATTGGCGTATTCTACTGACTCAACCGACAGGGTCGTAACTACTTGTTCTTGTGCGTCACACTGTCAAACCTAAATCTCCACTAAACTCCCGCGCATTTAGTCAAGGGAGAATGACATTTGCATCTCCATACAAAAGAAAGAACATTGAGGGTTGTGGGGGTCAGTATGTACAACCTCCAACACTGGTACATTTGACTCCCTAATTTATAGAAACTCTGTCTTCCCAATTTATGGTACATCCGATTCCACAACTTATGAGATCTTTGATTACATGATTGAAGGAATCTCCAGCTTAAAAACTTATGGAACCTCCAACTGACCAGTTTATGGAACTTTCGACTCCCCAATTTATGGAACTGATGACTTCCCAATTTATAGAAGCCCCGACTCCCCAATTTATGGAACCTCCAGCTTGACAACTTATTGGAACCTCCAAATATCCAATTTATGGAACCTACGACTCCCCAATTTATGGAACCTCCAGCTTGACAACTTATTGGAACCTCCAAATATCCAATTTATGGAACCAACGACTCCCCAATTTATGGAACCTCAAACTCCACAACTTATAGAATGTTCGAATACACGATTTATGGAACCTTCGTCTTCCCAATCTATGGAACCAATAATTCCCCAATTTATGGTACCTCCGACTCTCCAATTTATGGTACCTATAACTCCCCAACTTATGGTACCTCTGACTGCCCAATTTATGAAACCTACGACTATGGAAGTTAGTACTCCAAAACAAAGGGTACTACCCACTCCGCAGCCTATGATACCTCCTGCTGCACAATTTATAGAATATACGATTCCACAGCCTATGGTACCCCCGACACCACAACCTATGGAACCTCCAACTAATAATAGATGTACTAATTGTTTGTTTTCTAAATCGACTGTAAGCACTTAAAATACAACCGTCGGCACTTCATCTCTACAAATATCTTTTTTAAATTTGATACACTTGTAAGGGCATTTTTATCAGCGCCACAAAAACTGTTAGTATTTGCCCCAAATGTTTTTCTTCGCAACCACCATCTTCTATAAAAATAAAATAAAATAAAATAAAATAAAAGTCCATGATATTCCCCATGTGTTGTTATTGCAAAATGTTTAACAACAGCTGACGTTATTCGTCTGAATTTTTAAGATGAGGTTTGACGTGTGTTATTTTGATTTCTCGGACTGTTATCCTCATCTTTATTGTGGTATGTTCCGAAACCACGTTTGAATTCAAGGTTATCGTCTGATGATGACATTTATTAAAGATGGTCTTAATGAAAGAAAAATATCTTTGGTGAATAACTGATTATTTCATACACATACACGTACACAAGGGGCACACGTACACAATATATATATATATATATATATATATATATATATATATATATATATTGTCATTCACATACAGTCCTGTTTCGCCATTTCATGGCTCATCAGTGTGACTATACAAAGCAGGCTGCTTCAGGATGGGTGTGAAACCCAGCCGAATTTTCATCAGTCAGACATATTACCACCGCACCATATTAGCGGTCACTAGAAAATCTAATTCCTGAGAGCTCAACCTACCAAGGGTGGAGTGCATATATATTGTCATTCGCATACAGTCTTGTTTCGCCGTTTCATGGCTCATCAGTCTAACTAGACAAGTCAGGCTGCTTCAGGCTGGGTTTGAAACCCGATCGAATTGTCATCAGTCAGACATCTTACCACCGCGTTATCTATTAGAAATGGAATTTTACTCTTATAAACATACTAGGCCACTAAGGGGTGCTCTCTCCGTTTTAAGGAGAGCTATGCAAATAATATATATATATATTATATATATATATATATGTGTGTGTGTGTGTGTGTGTGTGTGTGTGTTGTGAGCAGTGAAGGATTTGAATAAATCCGACAAAATGTGGTTGAGAATAGAGGAAAGTGTGGATATAACAACACAAAACGGTATAAATTCAATTGACATTTGGCCTCATTATTGGATGAAGCTTTTTCGAAACTTTATTGAAATAAGTACTTGTACATTCTGCTTTTATAGTGGAAAGGTAAATGGGTGAAGGGTGAGGGAAAGTCGGGTGGGGTTGGTGTGTAGGGAAATGGTACTTTTATTTTTCTATGGGGTCCGTCGGTTGACTTAGAAGAGAATTTTATATTTGGAATATGAGTCAAATGTGCTGATGTCCGATGAATATTAGAGGACCGGAGATATTTTTGTTTGAAAATATTTAGAGAAGTCCTTAAAGATTTTGTTGAGATAAATACATTTACTGTCCGCTTTTGTATATTTAAAAGTTAATTTGATAAGGGGAGGACAGGGGGGGGGTAAAAGAGGACGGGTGGGTTTTTTTTGTATGTGGGAAGTGCGTTGCCTTTGAAGAAATTTGATAGTCGAGGTAGGTCATTGAACAGTCATGTAGGTCAGGTCAGGTCATATATATATTTTTCTATATAATTGTCCATCGATATAAGTTGTTTGTCTTTATATATACGCATGAGAGAGAGAGAGAGAGAGAGAGAGAGAGAGAGAGAGAGAGGAGGGGGGGGAGGGTAATTAAAGGGAAGTGAGAGAAAGAAGAGTGAGCTAGTGCTGGATCTATAATCGAATTTTCCTCCGCCACCTTCAGTTGTGGGGAAATTTCCATTGAGTCCAAATGCCCCACATAGTCTATAAAGTCGTCGGAGCGGCCTAAAGTCGGTATCAGCCAGTCAGCGAGGGAATATATCCCCTTTTCAATAGCGCTAGACCAAGGAGATTGTTTTTGGCGTCTGGGGTGGAGCGCCACACCTACCATCAGCTCCTTACTTTACCGCACAGTTCCCTGTGCTACTCATACGCTGAGTTGGCGAGGACCGGTATCGAACTAGGACCCGTGTGGTTTCTAGCCGAACGCTCTAACGACTCTAAATCTCGGGTGACGTCGGGTAGCTCTGCTAGTTATTAATAATACAATGGTAGCTTCAACATAGTCTATAGAATAATAAAACCGGACATTTTGGAGCTCCGAAACCACATTTGAATTCAAGGTTTTCGTCTGATGTGTTTATACCAAATAAAGATGAGGACAACAGTCCGAAATATCATAATTATTGATATTACGCCTCATGTCATAAACACTGACCTTTAATTGAATTTTTAAGATGAGACTTGACGTGCATTATTATGATTTTTCTAACTGTTATATTCATCTTTATTGTGGTATTTTAAAAGCACAACGTTTCGGCCGCTGTATCCTCCGGCCTTCATCCGGTGCTCCTTGTCTGTGCGAGCATAGCAATGACCCAACCTAGGAAATCATTTTGAATAGTCTGACAGTTGATTAAACAAGGCGTCGAAGAACTTTTGAAGATCTCATCTTTCTGTCTGTAACCGAAATTACGTCACTACCAACGTCACAATTCCCTTAGTTATTTACGTTATAATTTCAATGGTTATGAAATAACCCTTATTCAATCTTAACTAGCATATTTATTTACAACGTCTCTAGCTAAGATAGATTTGCCTCAAAACAGCCCATATTATTAATGTATTTCCTTTTCAACCCACAGAATCTAATGTTGTCCATCCTCTCCGATTCCTGTTGTCAACCGGACCCTTTCCACAACTACCCAAGTTTTCTGGATACTAAAAACTCTTTTACAATCCTTGTGCCAGCCATGATTAATCTATTGATTCGACACGCAAGAAAAAAATGGTAAGTCTTCAATTTCTTATCATATTTTCATTCAATTTCCGACATACGGAAGATTCTCACTAACAACACTAAAATCCTCTATATACGGAAAACAAGAAGAAGACATCAACGTCTACTCTTGAAGTCGATAAAAAAGAAATATTCTGTAGTCTTGAACAAAATCTGTTTAAATTATATATATATATATATATATATATATATATATATATATATGTGTGTGTGTGTGTGTGTGTGTGTGTGTAAAAATAGATATATCATTATAATGGGAGATTTTGTGTTTGTTTGTCTGTAACCGAAACCACGTCACTGCTTACGTTCCTATATCCTCAGGTACTGCGTAAGTTAATCAATGATTATTTAATTTATAGTCAAAATCGTTAATATTTTTACATAGAATTAATCTTATTTATTAACAATGTCTACTATTAAAATCTGAGTTAGATTTGCCTCAAAACAGCACATGTTATTTGTGCATTTAATATCCTACAATGTGTCTTATATATCACTAAGAAATAGAGCTCTACATAATATATGGTGTGGTTAATTTGCATACTGGTTTTAACAAAACTGGGTTTAATAAATAATTACTTAGTGTTATTGATCTGTAATATTATTGTTTATTTCTCCAATGTAATAAAATCAATCCTATGAATGATTTGATATAGAAAACAATTAAACCAGCAAATTCCATTTAAAAATACATAACAAAAAGAAGAAAGAAAGAAGCCTTAGCTTTTGTCCTCAAATGTTTAGAACATTTTCCAACTAATAAGAGATGTAAAAGTTATCTCATTTATCTCTATTAATAATGGAGATTGTTTGTATTTCTGTCTGTAACAAAAACTACGTCATAGCTCTACGCCACAGCTTATGTCACAATATTCTTATGCTATATCCACCCAAACTTTGAGTAAGCAATTTTAAAAATCGTTTTTTAATCTCGTCCTTTTTTTTACAGCAACAAGAAGTTAACTAAAAAGTTTATAATCAAATAAATACCTACGATTTTGTGTAAAATTGATGTGGAAAATATTCAAAATATTTGTTTGATTATTACATGCACGCAACATTTTATTTGAGAGGGATGGGGCTCAGTTTTCATTTAAATTGTTGTTTTTTTTGTTTTTTACTCCTTTAATAAATATGAGGATTCTGCTTACTTATGATACAAACCCTCTGACATTGAATTTTTAACTCCCACCCTCTCAGGCAATGTCTTTCAAAAATTAATTTTTACGACGCCCGGAGGGTGTTTTCTGTTGCTAGTAAATTTAAATGTAAATGTGATGTTTGCTACACTGGGTGCACTAGTCAAAGATTGGAGGTTAGAGTAAACCAGCATATAATGTTGCATAGCCCTTCTTTACCGGCACGAAATAGGTATATGTTATATACCTTTCTTACTACTTCTTACTCTGTCGTCTATTCTTCCGGCCGGCTTTGGAATTCTGATCGTCTATCATCTATCTTGGTCTGGTATATTTTCTAAGGTCTCGTCTGGTCTTCTATTGAGGATTCCGTGTCTGGTTTCTGTTGAGGATCACTGCTTATCAGAAGCCCTGTGCTATTGTTAGTTTTTGGTAATAAACACAAGACTTCGATTTACTTTTGATGTTACTTCATTCATAAACCCCCAGACCAGATAATGCGCGCGGATCCTTACATCTTGCTAGCTCGGCTTCTAAGTTCTAACTCTAACTGAGTTGCTTACTCCTTAAACCGGAAGGGGATTCTATCGGGGTTCCGTTTCTCACGGTTTATCCCCAGAACGCAAGGTGAGACCGAGGTCAAGCGCCGTCACTCACCCTCAAGGCCATCAGCTGCACTAATATGATTTCTACACTATTGTCATAATCATTAGGTATCTAATGATTATGTAACAATTCCATCTGTTATCCGCATCAATATCTTGGACCGTTCTGCTCCACCGAGCAATCCAAATTCACCTTCCACCATTGGGTGACACATTTTGGATAATCCTGATTGTGCTACAGCATATAAGCCCTCAATGTTCACTATATAAGCATCCTCAACCAACGAGTTACACCTAGCTGTACTCGAGGCCCTCCTCATCAACAAATTCCGTCTTGCTCTTTGCAAACCAATTAAAATATATTTCAGATAAGTGTAATCTTTTTATATGCGTTCTTATCTAATTTTGTTAGTCTTTCTAATTTAATAAATTTCGTTACATTAAAACTGTTATGAACTGTTAAAGGGTCAATAATTAGTAACTCAACACGGGTATAAAAATGTAGGGAACATATTGTATTCAGCAATATATCACATACAATGGAAGGGTTTCCTTGTTCAGCATACACGAAGACTGTTTCTAGAACTACTCCTATTTACATGTGTCCCACTTTCACACAATATGGCACAAGGCCGTTTTATGTGGGCACCACCCACAAGCCGAGACTCATGGGGTGGTAGGAGAAAAATTGCGTCGATCCCAGACCCCGACTCTTTAAGTGCAATGAGGCAGGTATCTGGGATCGACGCTATTAATTTAGCAGCTCACAGGACACCCGTCCCGAAGGACAGGTGTTTCTAGAACTACTCGACAGAGTAGCTTTACTCTGCCACATATGTACCCTTTGGGTAAGTCCATGTTCGTGTAAATAGTAGACATTAATTTTGCTTTTCAGAGTGTGGATCACGAAGTCTTTTTTTAAATGGGATTTAAGGACATCCTTCAAGACCCAAACTTGTGTCAGTAATAATAATCTGCGAGATAACTTTTTACCCTTCGACTACCCAGTAACTCCGGGTGAGCCGCTTCTAGATATATATAATGGGCAGTTTGTGTGTATTTATGTCAGAGGAAATTATGAAAATAAACAATTATGACAAAGTATATATATATATATATATATATATATATATATATATATATATTATATTCATTCACATATCTTCTTTTTGAACAAAAATAAGAAGATTTGAATATTTGGAAGGAATTAAAAATAAAATTTAAATGATAACGCATGATCTTTTTTGCTTGTATGTTTAAATATAGATATTAATTTTCTTTTTAGAGTGTTCGGATCAACGCAAGGTCTTTTGACAGAGGGTATTTAAATTGGGGCTTCCTCGAAGGAATCCATTTACGAATTCAACATAATGGATCACCAGACTACTTTTCTTTTACCCCCCCCCCCCGCCCACACACACTAGCGTCGCCGGTAGCCGCCTTCTAGTTAAAGAATAAAAGCAACTCCAGTGCAATTATAACAATTAAGGGCCGGTTTCACTGCTGTTTTGTAGGCATAGCCTCGAACCACAAGGTTTCGGGTTCAATATTGGCCTTCGCCAATCAGCTTGGATCTGTGCGGTAAAGTGGAGAGCTGATTGTGTGGCGCCGCTTCAGTACAAAACCATCTCCATGGTCAGCGCTAGTGAAAGGGCATAGACTCGCCTTGCTGTTCCGGTTAGTACAGACAATTGACCACTCCGCCTACTTTTAAAGTACTGCAAATATATGCACCCTCCGGGTGCAAGTATTTAAGTTTAATGTAATAAAATATTATATCAAATTAGAAAGGCTAATAAAACTAAATAAGAATGAGATAAAAATATTTGAACAGAGGGGGTATAACCGAAAAATAGAACAACTGAAACTTATCTTCCATCACTCTCGTCTTTCATTTAGTTATTTTCTAATTAAGTATTTAGTTAAAAGAGGAAGTAAAGAATAAATGACATTTATTTTTCTTGTTAATGGATTTCATTAAGTTCATTGAAGAGATTTTGCTTATATTCATTAAAATAACCAACAGTTAGAAATCAATAAATACAAGCACATATTTATTAAATCACATTTTAATATCAATATGAAATTAGCCTTCCCGTTCACACTGTAAAACCGCTATTTTGTTGTATATATCTATTATAATGGAAATTGTGTGTTTCTGTCTGTAACTGAAACTATATTCCTACTCAAGTCACAATTCTCTTATTATTGACATACATTCTCCATTGATCTTATTTTATCTAAACCTCAATATTAATAAAATGTCTACATTTATATACTGCTAATATGTCTACATAGTGACAACATGCAATTATATATATATCAAACAAATAGCAGTTTACAGTGTGAACGGGAGGCTAATTTGCATATTAATATTAAAAATCGAATTTAATAAATATGTGCTTAGTATTATGATTTCTAACTGTTTGTTTTATTTTAATGAATATAAGCAAAAATCTCTTCAATGAATCTTAAATGAAATCCATTAACAAGAAAAAATAACTCATTTTATATTTACTTCCTTTTTAAATAATACTTAAATAGAAAAATAACAATGAAAGATAAAAGTGATTGTTTCAGTTGTTCCATTTTATTATACTCCCTCTGTTTTAATATTTATATACTCCTTCTGTTCAAATCTTTTTATCTGTATTCTATTTAGTTTCATTAGCCTTTCTATTTAATACAATATTTTATTACATTAAACTTAAATACTTGCACCGGAGGGTGATTAATTTGCTAGTAAATATAATTGCATGTTGTTAGTATGTAATATGCTTAACAGTATTAATATTGTAAAACAATTTATCAATAATTGAGTTTAAATAAAATAAAATCATGGTGCTATCAAAGGAATTGTGACTTGAGAAGTGACTTAGTTTCGGTAAGACAGAAAAGCACAATCTCCATTATAATAAGATGTTAAAATTTCCTTGTGTATGTTGACTGTATCACTTGCAGAAAGATAAGACCCTCCACCACCACTACCACACAAAAAGGGTACTTGGATATGACTCTAAAATGCATCTCTATGGCGAGGCTCTGGATCAGGGTGTGAAGTACGTCTTGATTGCATTAGTTCCTGGTCCACTTTGACCCAAGTAGTAGTACCTCTTACTATTCCTCTATGGTCAAATAGACCGGTGGGTAATTCCATGTCAAATCATCCAGGCCATGGTCACCCACATGTCAGAATTCCACAGACCAAAAAGCTTCCATAAACCAATTTTTAGGAGTAGAGAAGCTCTAGAACTCATTTTATAGACAAAAATCGATTACAAAACGTCCCCATTTTTCTCGTACCCCCCTCAAATTTTTCCAGTTTAAAATCGACATAACTCGGCCAATTTTTTGAATTGGAAGCTCAAATTTGGGGATTGTCTAACTTAATCTAATCCACACCTGTACAAATTTCACAAAAAGAGGGTGGTGACGATTTTATTTTTTTCCTGGGTGATTTGAAGCGATTACCCCTGTTAAAATTATTTTTATTAGATGGAATTACTTTAAACCCAATTACTGAGTAAAAAACAAAAACAAAAAAAAATCTTCACAAAAAAACAAAAAAAACACAAATAAAACTTAAAATAAAGCGAGTCCAAACTTCTAGGTATAATATAACATTAGACGCGATGTTATACCATTAAAATCACACACACACACACACACACACACACCACACACACACACACCACACATATTATATATATATATATATATACAATGTGTGCATGTTTGTTTGTCCATCGTACCATAATAAGCGAAAATAATTCTCAGTGTAAATGTTTCGTTTCGTTTCGTTATTTTGATATAAAACTTGCATTTCGTTTCACAAGTGAACCAAGGCGTAATTCCGGTTTAATGAAAATATGATTAACAAAACGAAACGCTAACGTATAGAAATTGCTCGGTTTAGCTCAGTCGGTAAACCTCGGACCGGCCCTCGCCTACTCAGCACAGGATCTGTAAGGAGCTGATGATAGGCGTGGCGCTCCACCTCAGACCCAAAACAATCTCCTTGGCTGTTGAAAAGCAGATAGACTCCCTTGCTGTTTAACTGATACTGACTTTAGGCCGCCCGTCGACTTTACTTTATATATATAAAATGAATTAAGGAAAAGACTTTAAATTTGCTTCATTACAATAATTTTTTCAACCGCATTACTGCGTATCTTCAGGTATGAGAAAAGTCATGGATATTACTGAAAAACTCCCAAGAAACAATGGCTTAAATCTATCAATTTGGGGGTCTTATTTTGGAGGGTGGTAGGGCAGTGCTAGGAAATTAGAATGAACCATACCATCGTTTCCTACTGATGATGGCAAACTGTATTTGCCGAAAGAGCTCGTTTTGAACCTTGGTGGACTGTTACACCAGTTACACCCCGACACCAAAAAGATGGCCCGAAAATTAGAAAGGATCAACCAAAAACTTGTCCGACAGAAATTGTCTGACAGTTCAACAAAACATATATAATATATATATATATATATAATATATATATATATATATATATATACTCTCTCACACACACACACACACACACATATATATATAATATATATATTAATACGCTTGTTTATAAATTAGTAACTACATATTTCTATTTGTGGTTGGATTTATGGCATGTCAACCCTTTGGGTATTTAATTCCAAAAAACATTTTAATTTATTTATTCTTGTTAGATATTCCATTTTTCTTTTAAACATATTTTTTAAACATTTTTTTAAATCTATTTAACCCATGGATAGGACCCCACAGGTACTACCACTCCGGCTCAAAGTAGACCTGGGAGTAATGGCGATAAAGGGCTACACCGCACTCCTCAGAGCTCCAGAATTGGTACCTCACCACTAGATGCAATTTAGCGTCATACAGGACACGTTGACCCTCAGTCAACCGCCTTCTAGCACAAATATGATAAAAAGGTTCGGGGTTTGCCATAAGGGCAATAGGATCGGGGACAATCATATAGGTGCTAGGGCTTAACGTGACCAGCCGATTGAACGGTCACGCTAGTCTTAAATGGACGCCAACGGATGAAAAAAGTTTTTATAAATTTATACCACATTTACTTACGCACTGGCTAGAAGATATTGAAAATCTTATACAAGGCCTTAGCTCATATATTAAATAGAACATTATAAGTACATCGAAAACACACACACAACACACATATATATGTATATACATTAGTGAAGGTTTGTGGTGTGGTAAAAATATTCTTTAAAATATAAGTTGGTTTAATGCATTCTTAAAGCAATTGTTTTCCTGTTGGTGATAAGGTGTGCCTCATCTTCCACACCTTCCAAACTATCATGACCAATTTTATTTAGTTCTGCTCTATTAAATAAAACAAAAATTGAGCAGTAAATTTTCCTCGGCCCTTTCAATCTTTCTTATTGAACAATCTTAAACATACAACAACAATAGAATAATTCTTCTTACTAAAATAATTTCGAGGGGAGTTTAAATTTATTGAGATTATATATATATATATATATATATATATATATATATATATATATATATATATTAAAACAAGTGTATTTTGGCAGCATTTTTCTTTTATACAAGTTTTGTTGAACTGTACAGACAATTCCTGTCGACAAATTTTTGGTTGATCCTTTCTATTTTCGGGCCATCTTGGTAGACTGTTACACCAGTTCCACCCCGACACCAAAAAGATGGCCCGAAAAGATCAACCAAAAACTTGTCCGACAAGAATTGTCTGTACAGTTCAACAAAACATTTATATATATATATATATATATATATATATATGTGTGTGTGTGTGTGTGGTGTGTGTGTGTGTAAGTTGAAAATGGAAGCAAATCGACGGTTTGTTGAAAGGAAAAATAACAAAGTAAGAAAATGCTGAATGGATAAAATAGATTTACTAACACGTTTTTCGGCCAGTTCAAAATTTTCGAACACTTCAAATTGTCTGTATTTTGATTTTAATTTCACCAAACATTTTACTCTGATGAAGACCGTTATTCTTGTTATGCTTAAAGATTTGTAGTTTTCTATTATAATTAATTATTATTTTATTATTATTATTATTATTATTATATTATTATTATTATTCCTTTTGATTTTCACATCAGTGTTAGCTGATGGTCTTTCACTGGAGTCTGAGTGACAGCAAGTCTCCTCAGGTCTCAGGACTCTTCTGAGTATTCTGGCAGATTGCAGCAGTGCAGTGTTCTGAAGGTTTCAATCTTCCTTTGATATCCAAACTTTCCAAACCCTTTTCTAATCCTTTTGGGACTGTTCAAGTGCACCAACTACAATTGGTATAACTTTCACTTTCATATTCCATAACTTTTTCAGTTCTCTGGCAAGGTCAGATATTTGTCTATTTTTTCATTTTCCTTAACTTCACCCTGTGATCCGCTGGCACTGCAAAATCCACCAGTTGACAAGTTCTTTCTTTTTGTTAATCAACACTAGGTCTGGTCTTCTTGCTGGGATAAGGTGATCCGTTTTAATTTCAAAGTCCCAGAGAATTTTGTGCGTTTCGTTCTCAAGAAACAGATTCTGGTTTATGCATATACCATTTTGTTGTGTGGTCAAAATTTAATTTCTTGCAATTCCCAGTGGATCACCTTCCCCACCCAGTCGTGTCTAGTTTTGTATTCTCGTTGTGATAGTTTGCTACATTCGCAGTATATTGTAACAGTCTCATCTCTATTACCGCAAAGTCTACATTTACTATTTTGTTGGGTCTTATCAATTTTCGCTTTGATGTAGTTTGTCCTTATGGCATTATTTTGTGCAGCAATTATAAGTGATTCTGTTTCTCTTTTGAGGTTTCCCTTTCTAACCATGTCCAAGTCTTTCCATGTGCAACCTCGTCATTTGTCGTTTGAAGCGTCCATATAATTGTTTTTCTTCCCATTTTTGTTTTCTATTCTTATTATTATTATTATTATATTATTATTATATATTATATTAATTTTCATATTTAAATAATAATGAATAGAATACATGTGTACATGAACAAACTCCTGGTTGAAACACATGTTAGTAAATCTATTTGATCCATTCAGCATTTTCTTTCTGTTGTTTATTTTCCTTTCAACACACACACACACACACACACATATATATATATATATATATATATATATATATATATATATGAGAAGTAAACAAACAGACGATGTGTTTTGATATGGCTTTTTTAGCCGAATCTTTGGTAAAATATGTGCCTAATTGAAGTCATTAATTATTAATTAACTATTTTCAAAAATTAGGTACGACTTCAATAAGCACATTTCTCCCAAATATTAATATATTATATATATATTATATATATATATTATATATATATACTAGAAAAAAATCACCCGTTGGGTCTATCAATGAGCTCTGGGTAGACAATTGTGAAAAAAAAGTGAGTTTGCAAAGCGAATTAACAAGAAATAAATACAACGGAGAATTAAAAAAAAATCATTAAAAATCATTTTGCTAAATTTTGCAATTAAGTCAAAAACTGACCTGTCTTTTGTGAAGAGATGGTCCAGCTTTTGATTTAATTGCAAATTCGCCTAATTATAACCAATTAAATGGAATTTCTTCAAATAAAACTCAATCCCAAAACGAAAGAATATTTTGTCATTTATTTTGTATCAATAAACTATATAGGAAAAGCTTTTTGGAAACAATCATTGATTCATCTAGCTTTAGCATAACACACACACACACACACACACACACACACATATATATATATATATACATATATATATATTATATATTAATTATATGACATATATATATATATATATAATATAATATATATATATTAAATATATAAAGTTATGGTCTAACGGCAGAAAATTAAATATTTTATAAAAAAGAAGGTCCGCGAAATGGATTATGTCTTTTTTAAAAATGTATATTATTATCTTACATTTGCGACATGTGTTTCAGATCTTCTGATATCTTCTTCAGGCATTAATTAACCATAAAAATTAATCCATTTTGCGGACGTTCTTTTTTATAATATATATATATATAATATATATTATATATATATAATATAATATATATATATGCTTAATTGAAGTCTAACATAATTTGAAAATTAATTAGTTGATAATTAATGAATTAGGCGAATGTATCTGTTCAAATGTAAGTGTAACAAATCGAGAAAAAGTCGATCGCCGTATGTACATTTCAGCATATTATGCCTCATCAGCAGAGTTATAGACAGGAAACCGCTTTGTGTGTGATTCGAACCTTAACTGCCAGGCTGACAGGCGGGATTCTATCGCATCTCAAATAAACAAACTGTTTGTTTACTCTCTATTTATATATATATATATATATATAGTGTGTGTGTGTGTGGTGTGTGTGTGTGTTATATATATATATATATATATATATATATGATGAGAGGTATCCAAAACTTGGTAGTTAGTAATGATTCTATATGTGATTTCTAAGATATACTGTATTATTATTGTATGATCCAGTATGTATAAATACAGTGAATCTTTAAATCACTAAAAAGAGCTCAATGTATAATAACTTTTAGATTATATACAGAGCAATATTTATCTTTGAATGGAAGGAAAAACTCAACGCCGTAATTCCATAATAAAATTATTTCGACCAAAATTGGGCCTATATAAATCTAAGTTGATTAATACAGCTCCCCAAAATCCAGTCTCATCAGATGGAAGATCAGATTATTTGAATTGCTTAACTGAAAATTTTACTTCTCAAAAAAAAAATAAAATAAAATAAATTTAAAAAAATAAAAAATAAAAATATTTACATTGTAAGACTGTCACCATATATATATATATATATATATATATATATATATTATATATATTATGAAAAAGGTCACAAAATTGATTGTTTTTTTTAAATGATTATTATTTTATCCTTATTTTATTATTATTTAAATATAAAAAAAAACATAATACATTTTGCGGACCTTCTTTTTATAGAATATTTAATTTTCTCCGTTGGAACCATAACAACACTTATGAACGCTAATGAATGTAAACTTTTGCTGGTCAACCACTTGATAGATATATTTGAAAAATCACTTCCGTTGATCCGGTGTATCTATTTTAACTGCTTTTTTCTGTAAAGTTTGGAACTAATAACACCTAATAATAAACTGTCAATAGCAGGCTATGCCTTTCCTATGCGTATGTTTGTTGGATTATTTTGTAGTATATAAGAAGTGCTAAAATACACCACTTAAAATATATAGACTAAGCGAGGTCACGTAGTTTAAACCTCAGCCCGCATGCGTGGCTGTTTGACTACTTAATCACTAATACTGAGAGATCTTCATTTGCAATCATTAACGAAGGACTTGCAATACTGAGGAGCACCAAGGACAACCAAAGGATCTTTACCCGAAGATCGAAACTACGCTCTGCTTAACTCAAAGGATCTCCACTGGACAAGCGCTCTTGCTTGAAGCCTAAACGATGGCCATTAAAATCGTAACAATGTTGACATCCTTTCAGTAGATAAATATTGCTAGCGAAGTATGTGAAATGGTCTACTGATTTTAGAGGCTTGCCATATAATGCGGAGATAACATCATCTTTTTTCTTTTTTTTTAAGACACAAGCTTTTTCGTGAGATATCGTCTATTGAACATTACACTGGCAAAACAGATATTATTAGGTATCATTCATTACCGAATTCTACAACGTTGAATTCTGTAGCAAGAAAATAAAATAAGTCGTGATAGATTTGAAAAATCACTCCTGGTGCATCGAGGTGTTTATTTTTAGCTGCTTTTGTTCTGAAAGTTTGGAAGTAAATAACACCTAATAATAAACTATCAATAGCTGACCATGCCTTTCCTATGCGTTGTTGACATCGCTTTCAGTAGATGAGATATTGCTACTGGGGTATGTGAAATGGTCTACTGATTTTAGAGATGACGTCATATTTTATTTTCTTATTTTTAAAGACACAAGCCTCGTTTTCATTATAGCCGTCCCAAAAATGTTTGATGAATTCTCATTTCATGCGTGCGTACCTGTAGGTGGTGTACTTCTTTTCAAACTTAATGAACGCTTAACATTAACTTTGAATTAAACTTGCACACTTTCAATTAAACACTTAATCAAATAAAATATCTTTTTGCGCTTCTCATAAACTGTTGCTTATATATACATAAGCAAGAAATGCCACCTCCGAGGCGTAAGTATCAAGTTTTTTGTAGGTGACTCACCTATNGTTATATAAACAAAACCTATTTGGCATTTAAAGTAACCCAACAAGGGATTGATGTGCACGTTAAAAATCCAACCCAAACAATCAAATTAAAAACAATACTGAATTTTATTTTTTGATAAATCTGGATCATACTGGACTGAGGTAATTTAACTGAAAGACGACATCCTATAGAAACTATTACGGATGCAAACTACGCAGAAGATCAAATGACTTCTTACAAATACACCTATTTAAGCCGAAGCTCTGCTCCATATTTTGGAGTAAGCAGAAGAGGCATTGGCCTCTACGTGAACACGGATAAAAAAAAGTTTTCGAACAAGATGGGGTCCTCTCCTCAATGTATCACATCAAAATCGCCAAAAACATCACAGTCGGCCTGATTTCTAAATGGTATGTATGTTTGGCTACGGCCTCTAGGAGTAAAGATTAAAAAATTACACATTGGCATTCTCCTTTATATATAATATATTATATATATATATATATATATATATATATATTACTCAGGGTGTGTATTACACAATATTGATATAATTTTATATATTTTCTGAAATAGCACCCCCATGACTTAATGTCTCTAGTCGCTACTGGGCGTTATCAGAAAAACAAATTATGTTCTTTTTAAACTTGTTAAAATCAGAGGGACCCTACTGTTTCCCTTTAACATTGACAATTTTCTTGCAAACCAGGAGTCCTGACATCGGAGCTTGGAATAGGCTGACTGACAGAAGGGACCTCAAAAAGGATGTCCTGGTTATGATAATAAAACAGCCTCTTGTAGTAAGGATCCACTTATAGAGCTCTGAAAAGTGTAAAGTACCTCTTTATTGCTATTTCTACCCGGCCCACTTTGGTCCGGAGTCAGAGTACCTGTTAGTTTACTTTTACTGGGTTTAAATATAACTGTTCAATCATTTACTAAGGATCATTATTAGTTACTTGAAACCATAGAACTATGAGCAAATTGTTTGTATTGGATTGGAATACTATATATATATATTATATATATATATATATATATATGTATATGTGTGTGTGTGTTGTGTGTGTGTGTGTATATTGTAAAATTGAAAAAAAAAAACTACGAAAGCCCTGATGAAGGTCTATCTAAACAGACCGAAACACTGCAGAGTTGGCGTAATAAACATTATTCGTTTATGAAACTTGTGTTTTTTTTCAATTTTTACAATATTACATACTGTGGATTGACTTCCATTTTTTCTTCACACACACACACACACACACAACACCCACACACATATATATATATATATATATATATATATATATATATATAAAAGTAAAGTAGTCAAGGCGGCGTAAAGTCGGCATCAGCTAGACAGGGAAGGAGTCATCCCCTTTTCACTAACGCTAGACCAAGGAGATTGTTTTTGCATTTGAGGTGGGAGCGCTACACCTAGCATCAGCTCCTCACTTTACCCCGCATAGATCTCTGAGCTACTCTTGCGCTATATATATATATAATATATATATAATTATGGACAAATATATTTAATACTCAGGTTTCATGTGTTTCATGTGTTAAAAGTGTCCACTCAAACTTTTTAGCACCCTCACCCCCGCCTGAAGATTGTGTGAAACTTTGAGTAACGTATTTGTAGTTTTCATAATTCTATGATTTTATGTTTTTCCCTCCAGGTCTACTATAATAGAACTGAAGTCTCTTTTTATGCAAACATTTTCTTCTTTTAATGACCATGCACAAGGCTCTCCACCCTAGAGATGATAGAGATAGATTGTATGTGTCAAGAAAGGAAGGGGGAAGAGGTCTTGCCAACAATAGAGGAATGCGTAGAAACCACAATCCAACAACTTGAAGATTACACAAGGAAGAGCAAAGACAAATTACTTATGGCGACCAACAATAGTAGAAACGGCAGATGGACCAACAGAAAAACGACAAAGACTAGAAAACAAAAATGGGAAGAAAAACAATTATATGGACGCTTCGAACGACAAATAGAAGAGGTTGCACATAAAAAGACTTGGGCATGGTTAAGAAAGGGAAACCTCAAAAGAGAAACTGAATCACTTATAATTGCTGCACAAAATAATGCCATAAGAACAAACTACATCAAAGCGAAAATTGATAAGACCCAACAAAATAGTAAATGTAGACTTTGCGGTAATAGAGATGAGACTGTAAACCATATATTCTGCGAATGTAGCAAACTAGCACAACGAGAATACAAAACGAGACACGACTGGGTTGGGAAGGTGATCCACTGGGAATTATGCAAAAAATTAAATTTTGACCACACAACAAAATGGTATATGCATAAACCAGAATCTGTCCTTGAGAACGAAACGCATAAAATTCTCTGGGACTTTGAAATAAAAACGGATCACCTTATCCCAGCAAGAAGACCAGACCTAGTGTTGATAAACAAAAATGAAAGAACTTGTCAACTGGTGGATTTTGCAGTGCCAGCAGATCACAGGATGAAGCTAAAGGAAAATGAAAAAATGGACAAATATCTATACTTTGCCAGAGAACTAAAAAAAAGCTATGGAATATGAAAGTGAAAGTGATACCAATTGTAGTTGGTGCACTTGGAACAGTCCCAAAAGGATTAGAAAAGGGTTTGGAAAGTTTGGAAATCAGAGGAAGAATTGAAACCATTCAGAACACTGCACTGCCGCAATCTGCCAGAATACTCAGAAGAGTCCTGGAGACCTGAGGAGACTTGCTGTCACTCAGACTCCAGTGAAAGACCATTAGCTAATGCTGATGTGAAAACTCAAAAGGAGCAAATAATAATAATAATATACTATGGGTGTTGGGAAAGTTTTTGTGTTGTATTAAACCTAAATAGATCCTCAAAATCAACTCACACAGAACAGGACTAAACATAAGCTTAGTACGTTGAATGTGTCTAAATATTCCATAAGTGATGATCCTCACACATAAAGCCCGAAGCCCCTCTACAAACATAGTAGTCCTAATATATATGAACCCTATGAATTACAAGTGTGACCTTACCCTCACTCAACTCTGGTTTCATGGTCGATAGGATGCCAAGACTACAATTTCTATTACTCTCTCTCGCCACACGTCCCTATCGGCCATCGGTCCTAGCAGATCCTTCGCATGGCATCTAGTATCCACACAGAGCAGATTAATGTAAGTTTTTGTTGGTCAGCCCAAACTGGTGCGTCCATGAGTAGGGTCCACAAGAGAACGTCACTTATGAGTTTATCCTTACTTCTTCATTTTTTCTACTATTTACCCACACCGGGAGAGGTTGCTGAGGGGAGTGTTAGATTAATGCCTTTCGTAAGTGCAAAGTGAAATGCAATCAGTCTCGTCCAGAATTTGGGATCGGCTTGGCGAGTCCATTCTTTTTATGATACACATTACGTACGTCTTCATTTAGGATTTGATAATAACGAACCACACGCCCTAGATTCTAACTCTAGTGTTCAGTTTATTTTTGATAAATTCGTTAAAACGGTTTATCACTCTATAAGGCAGCGTTTCTCAACCGGGGTTCACATGAACCCTAAGGTTCTGCAAACAGTTCCAAAGAGTTCCGCGTGAACAAGTGAGATAAGCTAATGCACTCTTGAATTTTTTATTCAATTTCATATACGTAAGTAAAAGTAAAGTCGTCGGGGCGGCCTAATGTCGGTATCGGCCAGACAGCGAGGGAGTCTATCCTCTTTTCACTAGCGCTAGACCAAGGAGATTATTTGAGCATCTGAGGTGGAGCGCTACACATACCACCAGCTCCTTACTTTACCGCACAGATCCCTGTGCTACTCATACGCTGAGTTGGCGGGGGCCAGTATCGAACCAAGAACCTTGAGATTCCTAGCCGAACAATTCTTGGTTATTGTAATATTGTAATATAGACATCATCCTATCTAGCCTATTAAAAAATATATAACAATCATATAGTAATTATCTGTTTTTGTTCTGTTTACATTCATATCATACGTATATGATATTATGTTTATTTTTTACGTTTGATTTAAGATTTTTTGTGTGAATGAAAAGTCCCTGATGGAGTTTTATTAATAAAAACAGTCTAGACTTAGAATCTGAAATTCATACAAACTAATTAAAAGACAGAAAGGGTAATAAAAGCAATTCCAAATCAGACAAGTATATGTATATATATATATATATAAAATATTGCTACCTATAGATTTTAGTTCTCCTGAAGAAGGTGCACCTTAAACACCGAAACCGTGGTAGAGAGAAAAACTTTTTTCTACAACTATAAATACTCTATATTTTACGAAATATATTAAGCACATTTTTTGATTAACTACTAATGATACTACAATGAAAACGTTGTAGCAATTTTGAATATATATATATATATATATATATATATATATATATATATCATTTTGAATATACAAGGTGTGTCATTAAAGTATCGAGACTGAAGCTGTATTTACCAAGATAGAAATGTACAATGAATGGAACGTTAATTTTTTCAGAATACAAGGTGTGTCAAAAGTGTGTAGAGTTTGAAGTTGTATTTACCAAGATAGAAATGAACAATGAATGGAACGTTAATTTTTTCAGAATACAAGGTGTGTCCAAAAGTGTAGAGTTTGAAGCTGTATTTACCAAGATAGAAATGAACAATGAATGGAACGTTAATTTTTTCAGAATACAAGGTGTGTCAAAAGTGTTAGAGTTTGAAGCTGTATTTACCAAGATAGAAATGAACAATGAATGGAACGTTAATTTTTTCAGAATACAAGGTGTGTCAAAAGTGTAGAGTTTGAAGTTGTATTTACCAAGATAGAAATGAACAATGAATGGAACGTTAATTTTTTCAGAATACAAGGTGTGTGTCAAAAGTGTTAGAGTTTGAAGTTGTATTTACCAAGATAGAAATGAACAATGAATGGAACGTTAATTTTTTCAGAATACAAGGTGTGTTCCAAAGTGTAGAGTTTGAAGTGTATTTACCAAGATAGAAATGAACAATGAATGGAACGTTAATTTTTTTCAGAATACAAGGTGTGTCAAAAAGTGTAGAGTTTGAAGTTGTATTTACCAAGATAGAAATGAACAATGAATGGAACGTTAATTTTTTCAGAATACAAGGTGTGTCAAAAGTGTAGAGTTTTGAAGTTGTATTTTTACCAAGAAAGATAGAAATGAACAATGAATGGAACGTTAATTTTTTTTCAGAATACAAGGTGTGCCAATAAGTACAAAAATCTTAATACTTTTTTTACACACTTTGTATATATATATATATATATATATATATATATATATATATATATATGTGTGTGTGTGTGTATAAAAGGAAGTGAATCCGACAGTATGTAGTATAATAAAAAATTGAAAAAACACAGGTTTAAATGAGTTAAGTGGTGAGTTTATTGGCCGACGCTGCAGTGTTTCGATATATTAATTAGATCATCTTCAGGGCTTTTGATGATGATCTAATTAATAGATCGAAACACTGCAGCGTCGGCCAATAAACTCACCACTTGACTCATTTAAGCCTATGTTTTTTCAATTTTTTATTATACTACATATATATAATTCTTTTAAATTTGCCCTTATTTTTCATAGCTGAACGAAAGCTTCTCTGAGCATCATCTTCGAATTTCAATGCTAAAAATTTTTTTACTCATGTCGATCTCTTAACACTTTGAAAAAATTGGACTGAAAATCTTAGCTTCTCAAATGTGTGCGATGTTACTTAGCCTCGAAGTCTTTTCTTATTAGGTTATATAGTCGTTATTCATTTCTCAGTCACTGAAGCCAAGACTGAGAGAGAGAAGTTGAATCGAGAAGAAAGAGAGCTTATTTTGTGGGACAAGAGTCGAAGTCCATTGTTCAATCGAGAGCTCTATACACACACACACACACACACACACACACACACACACATACACACACACGTGCATACACACACACATTCACACACGCACATACACATACACACATTCACACACACAACAAAAACATAGAAAAGAATGTTACTAGCAAAAGACGCGCCTTTATAGACACAAACATGTCATTTGATATTCAAATAGACATAAAAAAAGACTTGAAGATTAGTTTACTGTATATGTCTATAGAGATAAATAAAAAAAATGTGCATCCTTGATATATATATATATACCAATTCCTCCGCACGAGTAGGATGTGACACATGGTCAATTTCTTAAGCGGAGTTTGAATTCAGAGTGTTCCTTCTCCTATATCGATTGCCTAGGAAGCGCGTGGTGTAATGGTTAAAGTCATGGGAAATGGACTTGTCACCCCGAGTTTAAATCCTGGACGTGGTAATTGCATTTCACTTAGCGTTAATACCCTTGGGAAAGGTATGAATCCTACTCTCCCTCCAGCTATGGGTAAATAGTAGGGCAGACTGGGCTCTTTAACCTTGGTTAGGCAACCGGTCTAGGAGAAGGAAAACCCTGAATTCAAACCTGTTAAACCCCGCTTAAGAAATTGACCTTGTGTCGCATCTTGCTCGTGCGGAGGGGTTGGTAAATATCTATATCGATTGCCTACTATTTACTGGAAGAAGAATAGTTGGATGCATACCATTCCCAAGGAGACTTACTGTCACACAGACTCCAGTGAAAGACCACCAGCTAATGGTGTGAAAATAGGCAATAAGTTAAATAATAAAAATAACAAATATGAAACATTACAGTGACAGTAATACCTATCATAGTTGGAGTCTTAGGAACAATCAGATTTCTCCGCCCTGTTGCTGGGGCGTTAGAATGCACCTCTGCAGAGGGGTAAGATTCCCTCAAATTGGGCCACATGTTGGCTGTGGGTAGCGACTCGTGATGCTTAAGGATAGAACCCAGGTGGTTGAGTAGTCCATAACTAGCACTACTCTACTTAGGCCCTTTCTTGGACTAGACGGGCGGTCGGAGAGGTCCCCTCCGATCGATCGGCTGGTCACGTCAAGCCCTAGCACCTATATGATTGTCCCAACCCTATTGCCCTTATGCCAAGCCCCAACCCTTTTTATCATATGGGTGCTAGAAGGCGTTGGCTGAGGGCCTACATGTCCTGGGAATGACGTTAAACTCGATCTGATTGTGAGGTTCCAGTTCTGGAGGTTTGGAGAATGTGGAGCACCCCTTCATCACAATTGCTCCCAGGTCCACGGAGTAGTAGCACCTGTTAGGGTCCCATCTATGGGTTCAATAGAAAAACATGAGTTCATAAACAAAACTGATTATCCATTAAGAATTGATTTATTTCAAAACTTTGTCGGCATTAAATGACCCACTGAGGTTGATATGCCGTAAAACAAAACAAAACAAACCAATCAGATTTCTAGGTGATAAGATAAAGTGAGAATTCATCAAAACTGTAGCCGTGCTAGTGCTACTGTATGACAGCACCACTTGAACTCTAATAAAACACTCAGAGAAAAAGCTAGATGGGAACTACTCAAGGAGGCTGGGTGTTACTTCAAGACAGCATCCAACACGAAAGCAGCTGTACTGCCACTTACCTCCTATCACATAAACCATCCAAGTGAGAAAGCAATACATGCTGGGAACTGCTGGAGAAGCAAGGACGAACTTATAAGCGACATTTACCTGTGGGCACTTACACATGACCGATAAGGACTGTTGACGAGAGTGAGAGAGAGAGAGAGAGAGAGAGAGAGAGAGAGTCATTGGTTTCGCTGTATTCTAAGTAGCAGAAAGTCGGTTATTTCCAATAAGTCTAACATAAAAAAGGGGAACCACTCTTGACTGATAAATTATTTATTTATTTTCCCATTAAACTAGCCCTAAACCCTAACCTAAACCCTAACCCGTCTTTCTTTTTCCTGTAGATCAATAAATGAATAAATAATTTTATCAGTCAAGAGTGGTTCCCTTTTGTTTATGTTAGACTTATAGGAAATTACCAGAAAGTCTCCAGGACTCTTCTAAGTATTCTTCTACAGTCAGGAGAGTTTTAATTCTTCCACATTCCTCAGATTTCTAGTTCCCCCAGTTCTCTTTTCTATATTCTTCGGATTGTTCCGACTGCTCTGAGTATGATTGGTATTACTGTCACTGTAATGTTCCATAGTTATTTCACTTCTGTCGAGTTTTCACGCCATTATCTTGTGATATTTCACTGAAGTCTGAGAGACATCACTTTCCGTAGACGAGATATTACTGCCTACGTATGTGAACTGATTTACTAATTACAGGGGCTTACCGTCCAGTGTGGAGATGTCTTCATCTTGTTTGTAACACATTTTAAAAGAGAAAGAGAAAGAGAAAGCGAATTTTGTTAGTATCTGTATTGTAGCAGTTCATACAGAAGCGAAACAAAAATGTATTCTTCAGATAAAAAAAAGGAAATATGTTTTCAATGTTTGGTTCCCTGCTTCCGATCTATTCATCATTCCTCTGGGTCGGACTTTTAGAATTAACCAATTTGATCATAAATCCGGAGAAAAGAAAATTTGAACAACATAAAATGATATTATCAACAAAACATTAAAGACATAATGAAGCATAGGGTTGGTTTTCTGCTATTCGATTCATGTGTCATTCTGCACTCAAAATTAAATACTTCAACATAAACTAAATGTTCAAAAAAGGAGAAAGTATCGTCCGAGATATTTTGCGAGAGTGGGCTGAAAATTTTATAGGCTGAAAAGTTCATAGGCTGAAAATTTTATAGGCTGAAAAGTTCATAGGCTGAAAATGTTATAGGCTGAAAATTTCATAGGTTGAAAATGTCATAGGTTGAAAATTTTATAGGCTGAATATTTTATAGGCTGAAAAGTTCATAGGCTTACCCGTCTATTGTGGAAATGTCTTCATCTTATTTGTAAGGCATGAACTCTGTTTTACCTGTATTCAACATGGAGGCCAATGCCTCTTGCTTCTTTCTTTAGGCTTATGCAGCAGGGATTCGGCTTCCGTAGGTGTAGTTGCTAGCAGTGCTAGATCATCTGCGTAGTCCGCATCTGTAATAATTTCTGTTGGATATTACCTGCTTCTTGCTTTGGAGGGGGGCGCGTAAAGCCTTCTTCTTTCATTAGTTCAACCGGTAGAGTATCCGTCTCGATACCGACCCTCGTCAAATTAGCGTATAGGTAGCCCAGCTTAGTGCGGTATAGTGGGGAGCTGATGGTAGGTGTGGTGCGCCACATCGGATGCAAATACAATCTCCCCGGTCTAGCACTAGTGAAAAGGGGATAGACTCTCGTGGTCCGATTGATATCGACAATAGGCCACCCGGCGTTCGTAGTACGTAATCTAAAAGAATGGTTCTCAATTTTGTATATATATATATATATATATGGAACCCTATTATACTTTAGTGGATCCCCTATAGCCATTAGATGTTTAAAAATCCTATTGTATATATATATATATATATATATATATATATACCAACCCCTCTGCACGAGTAGGATGTTACACAAGGCCAATTTCTTAAGCGGAGTTTAACAGGTTTGAATTCAGAGTTTTCCTTCTCCTAGACTGGTTACCAAGCCATGGTTAAAGAACCCAATCCGCCCTACTATTTGCCCAAAGCTGGAGGGAGAGTAGTTGGATTCATACCTATCCCAAGGGTATTAGTGCTATGTGAAATACAAACAGCTTCGTCCAGGAGACAGCTTCGTGTCGACGAGTCCATTTCCTACGACGCTAACCATTACACCACGCACCTCCAGAAAATGTTATACGGTCGCCGGGGAGCCATATGGCTACCGGTTGAGAAACCACTGATCTAGAATAATACTTTTCGTTTACTGTAATCGTTAAAGGGATAAGCGAGTGTTTATTTTGTTGTTTTGTTTTAACAAGGTCAATCGTACACATTCAACGCAATTGATATTAGGAATTAAGATTACTTCTATTTTTTTGTTTGTTTACTTGTTATGGTTTTGCTATTGTATAAAGAAAATAAAAATCTGGAGCCATTCTGTAATTCTGGGGCAAAGAGAAAAAAAAATTCCATCAGTCCTTTTCTTTCAACTCAATTAATCGTCTTGCCTTTTAGCAAAGACATAAGTGCTGACACGTACTGTCTCTAATTCAAGGACAGATGATTAAACAATCAACCGCAAGGTTGCCCACGAGTTATATAACACGGCCCCGTTCCGACCATCACATTTACTTATTTCTTAAGTAAAGTCAACCCCCTCCTGCAGTGAGTTGGGGAGGGGAGACCCATGGCGTAGTGGGTAACGCGCTGAACTGTGACATTATAGTAAGCGACTGGGAAAGTTTTGAATTCAAACCTGTAAAATACTTTTAAGAAATTGACCATGTGTCACGCCCTACTCAAGCGGAAGGATTAGTATATATATATATATATATATATATATATATATATATATATGAATTGCGGATTCAGCGTATCTGGCGTGTAGCTAAACCTCGCTTTGTTTACAAATGTTTGAGGCCTCTAATGAATTCATATCCGCGTAGAAATGTAGCGATTAAATATTCTAGTATATTTGACAGCTGCCTCTGGCCGTACGGGTAAGAAGATTGGCGAACGAAAGTTCATTCGGGTCTCAAACCCGGCCGGGGGTAGCTGTTAATTGTATAACCACACTGATGAGAAGTGATACTTCGAAACACGTGTCTGTGGATTACTTATTTATTATATATATTTATATATATATATATATATATATATGTGTGTGTGTGTGTAATAAACAAAGGAAAGAAAATGCTGAATGGATTAAATAAATTTTATTTTACAAACACGTGTTTCGGCCAGCAGTTTGTTCATGTACACGTGTATTCTATTTATTATTATTCTAAATATAAAATAAAATAATAATAATAATAATAAACTACAAAATCTTTAAGTATACAAAGAATAACGGCCTTCGCCAGAGTAAAATGTTTGGTGTTTGAAATAAAAGTTATTCTTTGTATACTTAAACATTTTGTAGTTTTGTATTATTATTATTTTATTTTATATTTAAAATAATAATAAATAGAATACATTTATACATGAACAAACTCCTGGCCGAAATACGTGTTTGTAAAATAAAATCTATTTTATCCATTCAGCATTATCTTTCCTTTTTTTTATTTTTCCTTTCAACATACCGTCGGATTCGCTTCCAATTTCAACTTACACACACACACACACACACACACACACACACACATATATATATATATATGTTGTGATGTTAATCCAACAGTAAAAAAGAAGTCAAGTCGAGGTAGGGTAAAATAAGACAAGTGTATTTACAATAATGGTACAGGAACGGCTAGCTTGCCGTTAACGGTAACAGTGCAACCTTTTCACTCGGTGTCTCACTATCTATAGTAAGAACCGGTGTATATTCTCCACTGTAGGAACGGCCGGTACAACAATATATATGGGAACAAGTCTGCTACCATTGGTTTCATGCTATGTAAGCTTAATATTTTAAGCGGAGAAATCGTCGGGCAACGAAAATTTTGCTCCGCTTAAAAAAATTAAGCTTACATAGCATGAAACCGACGGTAGCAGACTTGTTCCCATGTAAATAAATATATACTAAAATATTTATTTATTTATCTATTAACGCTCTATCACAGATATTGAGCACTCTTCTAATAACACTGTACGTTGGATTACTACGTATATATATATATGTATATATATATATATATATATATATATATATATATATATATATGTGTGTGTGTGTGTGTGTGTGTGTGTGGTATTCAGCAAAAGTTGCTACAATGTTTTATAGAGTAATCTATAGTTGTAGAAAAACATTTTTTTCTCTACCATAGTTTCGGTGTTTAAGGTACACCTTCCTCGGGAGAACTAAAAATTATAGGTAGCTACATTTTATATACTAGTACAAAATAAATAAAAAAAACTCCGGGCGATGTAAAAATAGATTTTTGAAAGATATTGCCGGAGGGGGTGGGAGCTGAAAATTCATTGTCATAGAGTATGTACCATAAGTATGTAAAATCGTCAAATTTATTAAAGGACTAAAAAAAAGAAAGAAAGAAAGACAATTTGAAATGGAAATAGTTCCGATAACTTTAAATATTATATTAGAATAAAACAATCTATATATAAATATATAACGCCGGGCATCTATTTATTGAAACAATAAGGATTGTCTAACGTTGCATGCTCACATTTTGAGTATATTTATTCTATGTTATGACGTTGGATTATGTGTTGGGTAATGTGACGTAGCAGTGACGTAAATTTTGTTACAGACAAAAACCGGAAGCGAATCTCCATTATTAATAGAATACTTGTCTGGTTTGGGATATATTTTTATTTCTCTTTCTGTCATTTTAATTAGTTTGTAAGAATTTTAGTTTCTAAATTTAGACCCATTTCCTTTGAAGTTAAAGATTAGTTTTCTATAAACTTATGTCTCCTTTATTCAAAAGTAATTTGTAATTCTATCTGTCATCTATCTTCAACTCCCGCCTCTTTTTTCTTTTATTCATTTTGTTTATATCTTATTTGTGTATACTACTGGAGATAAAGTCTTCTGGTAAATCGATTTAGATATAGTTAGTGTTTTTTTTTAATATATATATCTTAAGGGAGGGGTTAATCTTAATAACACATTAGCAAATTATGAATTTTATGGAAGCACTTTGCCAGAAATGAATCTTTTTTATTCAGGAGATTTTTCTTATCCGGGAATTTAATTATCGCTAATATGACAGAAAGAGAAATAAAAATAATTTGAAACAAGACAAGTATTTATAAAATGTAGCTACCTATGAATTTTAGTTCTCCTGGGGAAGGTGTACCTTGAACACCGAAACTGTGGTAGAGAGAAAAAATGTTTTTCTACAACTTTATATATAGACGTGCATGTGTATGTGTGCGTGCGTATGTGTATGTGTTTATGCGTGTGTGTATTTTTGACATTTCTGAAAATCCACATTAATATATATATATATATATATATATATATATATATATGTGTGTGTGTGTGTGTGTGTGTGTGTGTGTGTGTGTGTGTGTTTGTTTGTGTTGACATTTCTGAAAATCTGTATAACATACACACACACACACACACACACATATATATATATATATATATATATATATATATATATATATATAATATATATATATAAGTTAAAAGAAAGGAAATGAATCCGACGGTATGAGTATAGGAAAAAGAATTTGAAAACACCACAAAATGCTGTTAAAGTGAAAATATTTTATAACATATTCAAAGCTGATATTGAACAATATTTCGATTTTATAAAAATCATCTTCAGAGTTTGTTTATACTCCGTGTTGTTAAGATCGGAGACAAAAGCCCGAGAAAAATGCGGCGGAAGTGCACACATTCGAAACTATTGTATAATACTTTTTCTTTTTTGCAACATCAAGGTTTTTGTTTTGAACTCATATGACTTTTGTCTCCGATCTTAACAACACGGAGTATAAACAAGCTCCGAAGATGATTTTTATAAAATCGAAATATTGTTCAATATCAGCTTTGAATATGTTATAAAATGTTTTCACTTTAACAGCATTTTGTGGTGTTTTCATATATATATATATATGTGTGTGTGTGTGTGTGTGTGTTTGACATTTGTGAAAATCTGTATAAAGATATCACAAACATTATAATTTTTTATTCAGAAGTTTACATTATAATCTAACAAATAAACTAAGAAATTACCAAATAAACGGAGCGTGGAGTTATCTGTGTAATGCCTAACGTCCCAGACTCCAGCATCATAGTAAGTGAGTTCGAACTCCAGTCGCGCTATTACGTTCACTTTCGGACTAATACCATTGGGAAAGGTATGAACCCCTTTATTCCCAATGCAATGGGTTAAATCACTCCAGCTAATGTTCTTCTACAAGGTTAATTTTGACATTAAATGACCCATGACGGTTGATATGCCATTAAACAAAGAAACATTTTTTCTTTTTTCCTCTTTCCCTAACTCATTCTTTTCTGTTACGTTTCTCTCTATTTTTTTCTCTTTTTCTCTTTCTTTCTATACCTCTCCCCTTTTATGGTTTCTTTCTTTCTTTCTTTCTTCTTTCTTTTTCTTTCTTTCCCTCTCCTCTTTTATGGTTTCTTTCTTTCTTTCTTTCTTTTTCTTTCTTCCCTCTCCCCTTTTATGGTTTCTTTCTTTCTTTCTTTCTCTTCTTTCCCTATCCTCTTTTATGGTTTCTTTCTTTCTTTCTTTCTCTTTCTTTCCCTCTCCTCTTTTTATGGTTTCTTTCTTTCTTTCTTTTCTTTCTTTCCCTCTCCCTTTTATGGTTTCTTTCTTTCTTTCTCTTTCTTTCCTCTCTCTTTTATGGTTTCTTTCTTTCTTTCTTTCTTTTTCTTTCTTTCCCTCTCCTCTTTTATGGTTTCTTTTCTTTCTTTCTTCTCTTTCTTTCCCTCTCCTCTTTTATGGTTTTTTCTTTCTTCTTTTTTTCTTTCTTTCCCTCCTCTTTTATTTTCTTTCTTTCTTTCTTTCTTTTTCTTTCTTTCCCTCTCCTCTTTTATGGTTTCTTTCTTTCTTTCTTTTCTTTCTTTCCCTCTCCTCTTTTATGGTTTCTTTCTTTCTTTCTTTTTCTTTCTTTCTTTCTTTCTTTCCCTCTCCTCTTTTATGGTTCTTTCTTTCTTTCTTTTTTTTCTTTCTTTCCCTCTCCTCTTTTATGGTTTCTTTCTTTCTTTCTTCTTTCTTTTTCTTTCTTTCCCTCTCCTTTTATGGTTTCTTTCTTTCTTTCTTCTTTCTTTTTTTCTTTCTTTCCCTCTCCCCTTTTATGGTTTCTTTCTTTCTTTCTTTCTTTCTTTTTTCTTTCCCTCTCCTCTTTTATGGTTTCTTTCTTTCTTTCTTTCTTTCTTTCCCTCTCCTCTTTTATGTTTCTTTCTTTTTCTTTTTCTTTCTTTCCCTCTCCTCTTTTATGGTTTCTTTCTTTCTTTCTTTCTTTCTTTTTCTTTCTTTCCCTCTCCCCTTTTATGGTTTCTTTCTTTCTTTCTTTCTTTCTTTTTCTTTCTTTCCCTCTCCTCTTTATGGTTTCTTTCTTTCTTTCTTTCTTTCTTTCTTTCCCTCTCCTCTTTATGGTTTCTTTCTTTCTTTCTTCTTTTCTTTCTTTCCCTCTCTCTTTTATGGTTTCTTTCTTTCTTTCTTTTCTTTCTTTCCCTCTCCTCTTTTATGGTTCCTTTCTTTTTCTTTTTCTTTCTTTCCCTCTCCCCTTTTATGGTTTCTTTCTTTCTTTCTTTCTTTCTTTTTCTTTCTTTCCCTCCCTCTTTTATGGTTTCTTTCTTCTTTTTCTTTCTTTCCCTCTCCTCTTTTATGGTTCTTTCTTTCTTTCTTTCTTTCTTTCCGTCTCCTCTTTTATGGTTTCTTTTCTTCTTTCTTTTCTTTCTTTTTCTTTCTTTCCCTCTCCTCTTTTATGGTTTCTTTCTTTCTCTTTCTTTCTTCAGTGAGGTTTACTATCTCTGTCACAAGACAGTTATGAATACGATTTGCAACTTTTATCTATTACATGCTTCCTATCCAGAGTAGAGATGGTAAGCCGCTCAAATTTGTAGACTATGGTAGTGATATCTCATCTACAGAAAGCGATGTCAATATATGCATTAGAAAGGCGTGGATTGTCACAGATAGATTATCGATCATATGAAAATCTGATCACCGATAAGATAAAGCGAGAAGTCTTTCAAGATTTAGCAGTGTCAGTGCTACTGTATGTCATGGACTCTAATGAAACGCTTTGAGAAAAAAGCTAGATAAGAACTACACACGGATGCCACGTGCTGTCTTGGAAGCAGCGCCTCACAACAAGCAGCTGTTCGGTCACTTACCTCCTATCACACAAATCATTCAAGTAAGAGGAACAAGACACTACTGGATATTTCCGAAAAGTAATGATGATCTCAGAAGTGAAGTTCTCCTGTGGACTACTACACAGAGACACACCAGTGTAGGACGACTAGCAAAAACTTACACCAAACAGCTCTAAACGGATTCTGGATGCAGTTCGGAGGACCTGCCAGGAGCGATGACTGATAGGGAGGGTTTGCGAGAAAGAGACACGGAATCCATGATGTTAGTATGACCTGATGTTGATGATGATAATTATCTAATTATTTTCTATTGTGATTTTCAACGCTGAGCGATCCTTTTTAATGGCCTTGGGTACAAAGTCGGCCTGGAAATTAAATTTCGTTTAAACACGCAAAGTGGGGATAAAATTCACGCATGGGAACATTTTAGAAAATTAGTAATTTGGTTTTGATGATACTGTAACCTAAATATTTTTTAATGTAGGAATATACTGTTGATTCAGCTATAAAATGAAAAAGAAAAAAAACGATTCTATTATTATTATTATTATTATTATTATTATATTATTATTATTACTAGCATATATATGCACCCTCCGGGTGCAAGTATTTAAGTTAAATTTTATGATAAAATATGATATTAAATTAGAAAGGCTAATGAAACTGAATAAGAATGTAGATAAAAAGATTTTGAACAGAGGGGGTATGATTGAAAAATAGAACAACTTTGAAACTAACTCTTCCATCATTTTCCGTTACTCCCGTCTTTCATTGGTAAATTTTCCTAATTAAACTATTTAGTTAAAATAGGAAGTAAAGAATAATATTACAGTTATTTCTTCTTGTTAAGGGATTTCTTTTAAAATTTATTGAAGAGATTTTTGCTCATATTCAAAAAGATAAAACCAAATAATTAGAAATCAATAATACTAAGCATATATTTATTAAAATCAATTTTTTAAGATCAATATGCAAATTAACCTTCTCATTCATACTGTAAACCTCTATTTTGTTGTATATATAAATACAATTGCATGTTATTAGCATGTAGATATGGTCAACAGTGTAAGTAATGTAAAACAATTTTATTAATAATTGAGTTTTTAATAAAAATAAAATCATGGAGAATATGATGTAAATAACTGAAGGAACTGTGACTTGTATAGTAATATAGTTTCGGTTACAGACAGACAAACCCACAATCTCCATTATAATAAGATTATGTTTTCACACCTGCCATAGTCTGTGTTCACTGGAGGCTGAGTGACATCAAATCTCCTCAGGTCTCCAGTACTCTTCTGAGTATTCTAGCCGATCCTTACAATGCTGTAGTTTGGATGGTCTCGATTCTTCTTCTGATTTCCAATTCATCCAAATTCTTTTCCAGGGCTATGGGATCGTTCCAAGGACACCAATTACAATTGGTACAACCTTCACCTTCATGTTCCAAAGTTTCCTCAGTTCTCTGGCAAGGTCTAAGTATTTGTATATTCTTTTCGCTTACTTTAATTTTCACTCGGTGGTCGGCCGGGACGGCAAAATCCACGAGATGATAGGTTCTCTTCTTCTTGTCAATCAATACTAGGTCCGGTCTCCTGGCTGATCCGTCTGTACCTCGAAGTCCCAGAAAATGTTATGCGTCTCGTTCTCTTGGACACGTTTAGGTTTGTGTATATACCATTTGGAAGTATGGTGAAAATTGAATTTCTTGCACAATTCCCAGTGGATTACCTTTCTCACAGATTATTATTATATTTACTCCTTTTCACACCAGTGTTAGCTGATGGTCTTTCACTGGAGTCTGAGTGACAGCAAGTCTCCTCAGGTATCCAGGACGCTTCTGGGTATTCTGGCAGATTGCAGCACTGCAGTGTTCTGAATGGTTTCAATTCTTCCTCTGATTTCCAAATTTTCCAAACCTTTTTCCAATCCTTTTGAGACCGTTCCAAGTGCATCAACTACAATTGGTATAACTTTGACTTTAATATTCCATAATTTTTTCAGTTCTCTGGCAAGGTCCAGATATTTGTCCATTTTTTCATTTTCCTTTAGCTTCACCCTGTGATCTGCTGGAACTGCAAAATCCACCTGTTGACAAGTTCTTTCTTTTTTGTTTATCAACACTAGGTCTGGCCTTCTTGCTGGGATAAGGTGATCCGTTTTTATTTCAAAGTCCCAGAGAATTTTATGTGTTTCGTTCTCAAGAACAGATTCTGGTTTATGCATATACCATTTCATTGTATAGTCAAAATTTAATTTTTTGCATAATTCCCAGTGGATCACCTTCCCAACCCAGTATTATTATTATTATTATTATTATCATTATTATTATTATTTCGCTCATTGGGAGTTTTTCCCACCAGCGTTAGCTATTAGCCTTGTTTATAAATGTGCTAATACTTGTTGTTTGGTTGGTTGGATTTTACAACATGTCAGCCCTTAGGCTATTTAATATATATTTTTGCCATTCATTCTTGTTGGGTATTGAATGTTTCTTTTAAGTACATATTTTTAAACTCATTTTTTAATGTATTTAACCCATAGATAAGACCCTAACAGGTACTACCACCCCGGCTCAGAGTATACCTGGAAGTAATGGTGATAAAGGGGTTCACCACACTCTCCAGAGCTCCAGAATCGGTACCTCACATCTAGATGCACTTTAGCGTCATACCCAGGACATGTAGACCCTGCCTTCTAGCTCAAACATGATGAAAACAAAGTTTGGGGTTTTGTCATAAGGGCAATAGGATCGGTGCAGTAATGGGAGCGTCTTCGATCACCCGTCTAGCCTAGATAAGTGTCAAAGTAGGGTGTTGCATACAATAGACTGCTCAGGATTCCGTCATTGAGCATCACAGATTGCCACACATGGCTAACAGATGACACCATTGTGGATCTTACTCCTCGGCAAATGTTGGCGTATTCTACTGACTCAACCGACAGGGTCGTAACTACCTGACTATTGTTCTTGTGCGTCACACTGTCAAACCTAAATCTCCGCTGAACTCCCGCGCATTTAGTCAAGGGAGAATGACATTTCCATACAAAAGAAAGAATAACATTGAGGATGTGGGGTCAGTATGTACAACCTCCAACACTGGTACATTTGACTCCCTAATTCATAGAACCTCTGTCTTCCTAAATTATGGTACATCCGATTCCACAACTTATGAGATCTTTGATTACATGATTGAAGGAACCTCCAGCTTAAAAACTTATGGAACCTCCAACTGACCAGTTTATGGAACCTCCGACTCCCCAATTTATGGAACTGACGACTTCCCAATTTATAGAAGCTCCGACTCTCCAATTTATGGAACCTCCAGCTTGACAACTTATTGGAACCTCCAAATATCCAATTTATGGAACCTACGACTCCCCAATTTATGGAACCCCCAACTCCACAACTTATAGAATGTTCGAATACACGATTTATGGAACCTTCGTCTTCCCAATCTATAGAACCAATAATTCCCCAATTTATGGTACCTCCGACTCTCCAATTTATGGTACCTATAATTCCCCAACTTATGGTTCCTCTGACTGCCCAATTTATGAAACCTAAGACTATGGAAGTTAGTACTCCACAACCAAGGGTACTACCCACTCCGCAGCCTATGGTATCTCCTGCTGCACAATTTATAGAATATACGATTCCACAGCCTATGGTACCCCCGACACCACAACCTATGGAACCTCCAACTAATAATAGATGTACTAATTGTTTGTTTTCTAAATCGACTGTAAGCACTTAAAATACAACCGTCGGCACTTCATCTCTACAAATATCTTTTTTAAATTTGATACACTTGTAAGGGCATTTTTATCAGCGCCACAAAAACTGTTAGTATTTGCCCCAAATGTTTTTCTTCGCAACCACCATCTTCTATAAAAATAAAATAAAATAAAATAAAATAAAATAAAATAAAAGCCCATGATATTCCCCATGTGTTGTTATTGCAAAATGTTTAACAACAGCTGACGTTATTCGTCTGAAGTTTTAAGATGAGGTTTGACGTGTGTTATTTT
>CM042160.1:55493127-55558127 GCA_023376005.1 Doryteuthis pealeii | reverse complement strand
AGCGAGGGAGTCTATCCCTTTTTTCAATAGCGCTAGACCAAGGAGATTGTTTTTTAGCATCTGAGGTGGAGCGCCACACCTACCATCAGCTCCTTACTTTACCGCACAGATCCCTGTGCTACTCATACGCTGAGTTTGCGAGGACCGGTATCGAACTAGGACCTGTGTGGTTTCTAGCCGAACGCTCTAACGACTGAGCTAACCTGGCCCTAAATCTCGGGTAATGTCGGGTAGCTCTGCTAGTTATTAATAATAATCAAACCGGACATTTTGGAGCTCCGAAACTACATTTGAATTCAAGGTTTTCTTCTGATGATGACTTATTTTAAAATAAATTAAATTAGCCCGACCTTGCAGTGGCCTGTGTGTTGTGTTTATACCCAATAAAGAAGAGGACAACAGTCCGAAATATCATAATTATTCATATCAGGCCTCATGTCATAAACACTGACATTTAATTGTATTTTTAAGATGGGGCTTGACGTGCATTATTATGATTTTTCTGACTGTTAAATTCATCTTTATTGTGGTATTTAAAAGCACAACGTTTCGGCCGCTGTATCCTCCGGCCTTCATCCGGTGTTCCTTGTCTGTGCGAGCATAGCAATGACCCAACCTGGGAAATCATTTTGAATAGTCTGACAGTTGATTAAACGAGACGTCGAAGAACTTTTGAAGATCTCATCTTATCATAATGGAGATTGTGAGTCTTTCTGTCTGTAACCGAAATTACGTCACTACCATCGTCACAATTCCCTTAGTTATTTACGTTATATTCTCACTGGTTACGAAATAACCCTTATTTAATCTTAATTAGCATATTTATTTACAACGTCTCTAGCTAAGATAGATTTGCCTCAAAACAGCTCATATTATTAATGTATTTCCTTTTCAACCCACAGAATCTAATGTTGTCCATCCTCTCCGATTCCTGTTGTCAACCGGACCCTTTCCACAACTACCCAAGTTTTCTGGATACTAAAAACTCTTTTACAATCCTTGTGCCAGCCATGATTAATCTATTGATTCGACACGCAAGAAAAAAATGGTAAGTCTTCAATTTCTTATCATATTTTCATTCAATTTCCGACACACGGAAGATTCTCACTAACAACACTAAAATCCTCTATATACGGAAAACAAGAAGAAGACATCAACGTCTACTCTTGAAGTCGATAAAGAAGAAATATTCTGTAGTCTTGAACAAAATCTGTTTAAATTATATATACTAGCAAATATATGCACCCTCCGGGTGCAAGTATTTAAGTTTTAATGTAATAAAATATTGTATTAAATTAGAAAGGCTAATGAAACTAAATAAGAATACAGATAAAAAGATTTGAAACAGAGGAAGTATAATAAAAGATTTGAAACAGAGGGAGTATAATAAAAAATGGAACAACTGAAGCTAACTCTTCCATCACTCTCGTCCTTTCGTTGTTTTTTTTTTTTTTCTAATTTAAGTATTTAGTTATAAGAGGAAGTAAAGAATAAAAGACAGTTATTTTATCTTGTTAATGGATTTCATTTAAGATTCATTGAAGAGATTTTTGCTTATATTCATTAAAATAAAAACCAAACAGTTAGAAATCAATAATACTAAGCACATATTATTAAAATTAGATTTTTTTAATATCAATATGCAAATTAGCCTTCCCGTTCACACTGTAAACCGCTATTTTGTTGTTATATATAAATATAATTGCATGTTGTTAGTATGTAGATATGGTTAACAGTATTAATAATGTAAAAACAATTTTATTAATAATTGAGGTTTAAATAAAAATAAAATCATGGAGAATGTGATGTCAATAACTAAGAGAATTGTGACTTGAGTAGGAATATAGTTTCGGTTACAGACAGAAAAACACACAATCTCCATTATAATAAGAAGATTATATATATATATATATAATATATATATATATATATATGTATGTGTGTGTGTGTGTGTGTGTAAAAAAATATTTATTATAATGGAGATTCTGTGTTTTGTCTGTCTGTAACCGAAACCACGTCACTGCTTACGTCCCCATACCCTCAGGTACTGCATAAGTTAATCAATGATTATTTAATTTATAGTCAAAATCGTTAATATTTTTACATAGAATTAATCTTATTTATTAACAATGTCTACTATTAAAATCTGAGTTCAATTTGCCTCAAAATAGGCCATGTTATTAGTGAGTTTAATATCCTACAATGTGTCTTATATATCACTAAGAAATAGAGCTCTACATAATATATGGTGTGGTTAATTTGCATACTGGTTTTAACAAAACTGGGTTTAATAAATAATTACTTAGTGTTATTGATCTGTAATATTGTTGTTTTATTCTCCAATGTAATAAAATCAATCCTATGAATGATTTGATATAGAAATCAATTAAACCAGCACATTCCATTTAAAAATACATAAGAAAGAAGAAAGAAAGAAGCCTTAGCTTTTGTCCTCAAATATTTAGAACATTTTCCAACTAATAAGAGATGTAAAAGTTATCTCATTTATCTCTATTAATAATGGAGATTGTTTGTATTTCTGTCTGTAACAAAAATTACGTCATAGCTCTACGTCACAGCTTATGTCACAATATTCTTATGCTATATACACCCAAAATTTGAGTAAGCAATTTTAAAAATTGTTTTTTACTCTCGTCCTTTTTTGTACAGCAACAAGAAGTTAACTAAAAAGTTTATAATCAAATAAATACCTACGATTTTGTGTAAAATTGATGTGGAAAATATTCAAAATATTTGTTTGATTATTACATGCACGCAACATTTTATTTGAGAGGGATGGGGCTCGGTTTTCATTTAAATTGTTGTTTTTTTTTTTTTTTTTACTTCTTTAATAAATATGAGGATTCTGCTTACTTATGATACAAACCCTCTGACATTGAATTTTTAACGCCCACCCTTTCAGGCAACGTCTTTCAAAAATTATTTTTTACGACGCCCGGAGGGTGTTTTCTGTTGCTAGTAAATTTAAATGTAAATGTGATGTTTGCTACACTGGGTGCACTAGTCAAAGATTGGAGGTTAGAGTAAACCAGCATATAATGTTGCATAGCCCTTCTTTACCGGCACTAAATAGGTATATGTTATATACCTTTCTTACTACTTCTTACTCTGTCGTCTATTCTTCCGGCCGGCTTTGGAATTCTGATCGTCTATCATCTATCTTGGTCTGGTATATTTTCTAAGGTCTCGTCTGGTCTTCTATTGAGGATTCCGTGTCTGGTTTCTGTTGAGGATCACTGCTTATCAGAAGCCCTGTGCTATTGTTAGTTTTTGGTAATAAACACAAGACTTCGATTTACTTTTGATTGTTACTTCATTCATAAACCCCCAGACCAGATAATGCGCGCGGATCCTTACATCTTGCTAGCTCGGCTTCTAAGTTCTAACTCTAACTGAGTTGCTTACTCCTTAAACCGGAAGGGGATTCTATCGGGGTTCCGTTTCTCACGGTTTATCCCCAGAACGCAAGGGGAGATCGAGGTCAAGCGCCGTCACTCACCTTCAAGGCATCAGCTGCACTAATATGATTTCTACACTATTGTCATAATCATTAGGTATCTAATGATTATGTAACAATTCCATCTGTTATCCGCATCAATATCTTGGACCGTTCTGCTCACCGAGCAATCCAAATTCACCTTCCACCATTGGGTGACACATTTTGGATAATCCTGATTGTGCTACAGCATAAAGCCCTCAATGTTCACTATATAAGCATCCTCAACCAACGAGTTACACCTAGCTGTACTCGAGGCCCTCCTCGTCAACAAATTCCGTCTTGCTCTTTGCAAACCAATTAAAATATATTTCAGATAAGTGTAATCTTTTTATATGCGTTCTTATCTAATTTTGTTAGTCTTTCTAATTTAATAAATTTCGTTACATTAAAAAACTGTTATGAACTGTTAAAGGGTCAATAATTAGTAACTCAACACGGGTATAAAAATGTAGGGAACATATTGTATTCAGCAATATATCACATACAATGGAAGGGTTTCCTTGTTCAGCATACACGAAGACTGTTTCTAAGAACTACTATCTCTCTCNCCTATTTACATGTGTCCACTTTCACACAAATGGCACAAGGCAGTTTTATGATGGGCACCACCCACCAAGCGGAAGACTCATGGCGGTGGTAGGATGAAAAATTTGTGTCGATCCCAGACCCCGACTCTAAGTGCAATGAGGCAGGATCTGGGATCGACGCTATTAATTTAGCAGCTCACGGACACCGTTTCCGAAGCGACAGGTGTTTCTAGAACTACTCGGACTGGGTAGCTTTTATGTTACGTTTGCCCAATACTCACGGGTACTAAAACGATTACAAAGCACCGTAGTTCTCTTTTTCTTTCTTCGGTACTAAAACTCCGAATAAAAAATCCATAACACGAGAAAATGTCGTCACAAACTCCCAGCCTTTATTAACGTGTCTCGTCAGTGGCTTCTTACCAGGGGGAAAGGGAGGCAGAGAGAACGAGAGAGATGGAACACTACTAGATTCCTGGGGTAACTTCTAATAGGTCTGTCCTCCCCACACGGACGCCGGCCAAAGAGGACGAACCCTTTCTTTCTTCCCCCACGTCACCACGTGACTTCGCGTCAACACCCGACTTCCGCTTGCCCCTCAATTCTTCGTTTCGGGGTTCACGCTACGGTTCAAAACCATCGCTCTCCTCTTTTGGTCATCACTATTTTTTTAAGCCTTTGTTATTTATATTCTCCTCCTTCCATTAGCAGTCTAAGCTCACAAGGGTCATTTTGCTACAATTCCTCCCTTACCATCATTCTTAAAATTTTTACCGTAAATATTTTCAAAAGTATCTCTTTTTTTTTCAGAAAATATGCGTAATTATTCATTAGATTTTTTTTTTTTTTTTCCTTCTATCCGATATAGACCTTTCCTCTCTCGATAGAGCCACACGAGCATTCAATTTTACAATAATTACAAAAAACATCATACATATCATAAAGTAAAAAGAACATTTACAAAATCATTAAAGCAGGTGATATTCTCCTTCCTTGTTCCACAATTGTGCTTCTGACCTTACCTACTTATTTGTTCATTTTTTCTCTTCTTTTTTTTTTCTTTTGGAAATACTCTCCTCCAATGTGAATTTAAAAAAAAAAAATTACTCATTTATTTTTCATTCTTATCAATTTGCAGACCCATAACTGATTTATAGCTTTTTTCAAGCAACGGCGTTATCGTTCGCCCTTCTTCCAGCTGGTCAATAATTCTTTCTCTAGTTATTCCTTTTCTTTTTGTATCTTTCATTAATCCTTTCAGTTCTTCATTTATTTATCTTTTTTTTTTTTCGTCATTATTCCATCTCATTTACCGTTGTAATTCGTTTTTCATTTACTCATTTTTCTCATCCTTTTTCTTTCTTTTTTTCTTTTCATTCATCTATCTCAATTTATTCCCGAGCGCCCAAAACTAGGTTTTTTCTGGAAGGTATCTGCTCGTGTGAACAAAAACCACTTGAACCACAGGCCTTTTAAAAAGCTATCGTTCATAGTCGCTGTTTGGGTGGAGCATCATGTTTCCTTGTGGCAGTACTGCGTTGACCCCGCGGTGCAGCTCGCTGCCTACTACCATAATCTTTTTGTACTCCCAGCGTTTCAATACTTTTCTCATTGCAACTCTAAGCGCATTAGCTATTTTCCTTTCCATTAGGGAACATATTCTTTTATTTCTCTGTAGTCACTATTCTGACGGGTGTGGTATTTACCTTAGCCCTTACTGTTTTAGCGGGAATTTTTCGTGATGCTATTCCACTGTTGGAGTTATTTTGTGGCTTTCCATTTTAGCCATTACTCCAAAATTTCATTTTTATTATTATTTAACGTCCACCTGTCTGTTTCAATTTCTCTTTCTTTTTCTTTTTTTATTGGGACATAGTTGTTATTGTTCATCACCTTCACCCGTGTGATTTGTACCCTCGGTATCCACATCACTATGTGAAGTATTACTATCCTCTCGGAGTTTTCTCTCTTAATACTGCTATTTTTATCTTTATTTTTGAGATATGTTCCGAGGACGTTAGATGGACTTGTGTTGCCCTCCTTAATTTTTGCCATCATATTAGACAAAGCGTGGTTGCTATTTTTTGAAGGGCGTATCCCTGCTTGTCTCTATTTTAATTTGTTCGGGATGTGCTTTAGGGGTAGGTGCTATTCCACTTTTTTATTAATTTTACGGGGACAATTTCTAATGAGGTGATACTTGCTATTACACCCCCAACAACGTCCATTCCGGTTCTCTATTTACCTATTCTGCAGGATGCACATTGCAATTCCTCACTTGTAGGTACGTTTTCTACTCTGCTTGCTTAAATTTTTCCTATTGTTTACTTGTTCTTAATCTATCCTCTAAAGTGTTTCTTTATAGGCCCTATCCAACCCCTTTTCAACATTTTTAAAAGCACTCGTTTAACAGAATTTAATGCCATCACCAAGCCTGCGGTGAGATTCTAGCAAAAAACTCTTTAATAGCTGAGCGACTCCATTTTCGCATAAACCAATTTCAGTCACAGAATAATTAGGAAAGACTTATACTAATATTAATGATATCAATAACTAGTGAAGAGAAAAAATACACAACTGTAGAACAAGAGAAAAAAATTATCACCTACCTTTGTCACCTTCTACGTATATTTTTTCCTTTTTTTTTTTTTTAAAGTTCTTTTTTTCTTGAAAGCTCATTAATTCCGTCTTTTCTTTTTTTTTTCTTAAAATTCACACCGTGGACGTATATTTTTTCTACACGTGCGGTTTCTCCTTCTTTTATAGTCCTTTTCTTCTTCTTTAATTGTTAGTTGTGTTGTTTTTTTTTCTCGTCCTTTTTTTTTTCTTTAAATTCCTTTTGTTTTCTTCGCACGTGGGTTCCTTCTTTTTTTTAAAATTCTTTTTAGTTTTCTTCACACGCTGGGTTCCTTTTTTTTAAGTTCTCAATTGTTTGTGACTCGTTGTTGTCGTTCATCTCCTTTAATAAGATTTTAAAAGGTTGCTCCCTTTTCTTTTTCTAAGTGGCGTCTTTTCTTTGTTTTCTTTTTCTTAAGCCCTTTTTTCTTTCTTCAAATGCTCGCTGTTGTTGCTCTTTCTTTTTTTACTTTTACTTCTGCTTTTTTTTTTCTTTCTCTCTCGTCTTCTCACACAGCGTTCACCCCTTTTTTTTTCGTCCACACCGTGGCCGTCCTTTTTCTTGGTTGTTTGACTCGCCTCTTTCTTTCGTTTACGTTCAGTTTCTGTTTACAATTACGGCCTATGTCTTTTCTTTTTTCGTATCCTCTCGCTTGCGTCGTGGCAAACTGCGTTCCTATATGAGTCCGTGTTTGAACTCCGAGTGTCAACGGGCACCAAAACGATATATGTTACGTTTGCAATACTCACGCTACTAAAACGATTACAAGCACCGTAGTCCTTTTTCTTTCTTGGTACTAAAACTCCGATAAAAAAATCATTAAACACGAGAAAACATGTCGTCACAACTCCCAGCCTTTAGTTAACGTGCTCGTCTAGTGGCTTCTACCAGGGAGAGGGAGGCAGAGAGAACGAGAGAGATGGAACACTACTAGATTCCTGGGGCTCTCTAATGAGGTTCTGTCCCCACCACGGGACGCCGGGCCCAAAAAGAGGACGAACCCTTTCTTTCTTCCCCACGTTCACCACGTGACTTTCCGGTCAACACCCGACTTCCGCTTGCCCCTCAATTCTTTCTGTTCGGGGTCACGCTACGGTCAAAACCATACGCTCTCCTCTTTTGGCGTCATCACTATTTTTTAAGCCTTGTGTTATCTTATATTCCTCCTCCTTCCATTACGCAGTTCTTAGCTCACAAGAGGTCCATATTGCTACATTTTACTCTGCCACATATGTACCCTTTGGGTAAGTCCATGTTCGTGTCATAGCGATGGAGTCACCTTACAACCAAAAACTTAGATTACTTACCTTGCTCGGGGGGTGCATTTCTTGCTAGTTATATATAAGCAAAGGTTTATGAGAAAGCCAAAAAAAGATATTTTTAATTTGATTAAGTGTTAATGAAAAGTGTGCAAGTGTAATTTAAGTTAATTTAAGGACTTTCATTAAAGTTGAAAAGAAAAGTTTACACCACCTACACGTACGCACGCATGAAATGAGAATTCATCAACAAATGTTTTTGGACCGGCTTATAATGAAAACGAGGCTTGTTGTCCTTAAAAATTAGAAAATAAAAGAGACGTCATCTCTGCATTTATATGGCAAGCCTCTAAAATCAGTAGACCATTTACATACCCCAGTAGCAATATCTCATTTACTGAAAGCGATGTCAACATTACGCATAGGAAAGCATGGTTCTTTGCATTTGATAGTTTATTATTAAGTGTTAATTTACTTCCAAACTTCACAGCAAAAAAAGCCGCTAAATATAGATACACCCGATATATATATAATATATATATATATTCATGTTGTGTAGTGTGTGTGTGTATGTGTGGTGTGCTGTGTGTTGTGTGTGGTGTGTGTGTGTTATACTAAAGCTAGGTCAATCAATGCATTGTTTCCCAAAGCTTTTTTCCTATATAGTTTATTGCATACAAAAATATGACAAAATATTCTTTCGTTTTGGGATTGAGTTTATGAAGAAATTCCATTTAAATTGTTATAATTAGGCTAAAATGCAATTTAAATCAAAAGCTGACCCTCTCTTCACAAAGACAGTGTCAGTTTTTGACTTAATTGCAAAATTTAGCAAAAATGATTTAATATTTTTTTTAATTCTTCCGGTTTGTATTTATTTCTAATGTTTAATTCGCTTTGCCAACTCACTTTTTTTTCACAATTGTCTTACCCAGAGCTTCATTGATTGCTAGACCCAACGGGTTGACTTTTTGTTCTAGTTGTCATATATACTATATATATATATATATATATAATATATATATATATATATATATTGCGAGAGAATATGTGCTTATGAAGTCGTACCATAATTTTTGAAATTAGTAATTAATAATTAATGAACTTCAATTCAGGCACATTATTTTACCAAAAAATTGTCGGATTAAAAAAGCCATTATCAAAACACATCGTCTGTTTGTTTACCTTCTCATATATATTATATATTATATATATATATATGTGTGTGTGCTGTGTGTGTGTGTCGTGTGTGTTGAAAGGAAAAAATAAACAACAGAAAGAAAGCTGAATGGAATCAAATTAGATCTTAACTAACATGTGTTCCAACCAGGAGTTTGTTCATGTACACATGTATTTCTATTCATTTATTATTTTAAATATGAAAATAATAATAATAAATAATAATAATAAGATACTATGAAAACAAAAATGGGAGAAAAAACAATTATTATGACGCTTCAAACGACAATAGACGGAGGTTAGCACATGGGAAAGGACTTGGACATGGCTTAAGAAAGGGAAACCTCAAAAGAGGAAACAGAATCACTAAATTCTGCCACAAAATAATGCCATAAGGACAAACTACATTCAAAGTGAAAATTATAAGACCCCAACAGAATTAGTAAAGTTAGACTTTGCGGTAATAGAGATGAGACTGTTAACCATATACTCTGCGAATGTAGCCAAACTAGCACAACGAGAATTACAAAACTAGACACGACTGGTTGGGAAGGTTGAATCCCACTGCGGAATTATGCAAGAAATTAAATTTTTGACACACAACAACAAAATGGGATATGCATTAAACCAGAAATCTGTTCTTGAGAACGAAACGCCACCAAAATTCTCTGGCGACTTTATGAAATTAAAACGGCATCACCTTTATCCAGCAAGAAGACCAGACCGTTAGTGTTGATTAACAAAAAAAGAAAGAACTTGTCAACTGGCTGGATTTTGCACTTAGTGCCAGCGGATCCACAGGGGTTTTTTGAAAGCTATAATAAAGGGAAATTGAAAAAATTTGACCAATAATCTGGAAACACTTTGCCGAAGAAGAAACGGTGAAAAAGTTTATGGAATATGAAAGTGAAAGTAATACCAAATTGTTAGTTGTCTGCCACTTTGGCAACAAGTCTCCAAAGAATTAGCAAAAGGCTTTGGAAATTTGGATATCAAAGAAGGATTGAAACCATTCAGAACACTGCACTGCCTGGCAATCTGCCAGAATACTCAGAAAGAGTCCTGGAGACCTGAGGAGACTTGCTTGTCACTCAGACTTCCAGTGAAAGACACCAGCTAACACTGATGTGAAAACTCAAAAGGAATAATAATAATAATAATAATAATAATAATAAATTAATAATAATAATAATAATAATAATAGAAAACTACAAAATCTTTAAGCATACAAAGAATAACGGTCTTCATCAGAGTAAAATGTTTGGTGAAATTAAAAACAAAATACGAACAAATTTGAAGGTGTTCCGAAAATTTGAACTGACCGAAAAACGTGTTAGTAAATCTTATTTATCCATCAGCATTTTCTTTACTTTGTTTATTTTCTTTCCTTTCAACAAACCGTTCGGGATTTGCTTTCCATTTTCAAACTTACACACACCACACCACACACACATATAGTATTAATATATATATATATATATATAAATAAGTTTTGTTGAACTGTACAGACAATTCTTGTCGGACAAGTTTTGGTTGATCTTCGGGCCATCTTTTTGCGTGTCTGGCGGTGGAACTGGTGGTAACAGTTCTACCAGAGAGCCCCGAAATTAGAAAGGATCAACAAAAAACTTGTCCGACAGAATATCTGTTACAGTTCAACAAAACTTGTATAAAAGAAAAAATGCTGCCAAAATACACTTGTTTTTAAATACTATATATATATATATATATAATATATTATATATATATATATATATATATATAATCTCAATAATTTTAAACTCCCCTCGTACAATTATTTTAGTAAGAAGAAATTATCTATTGTTGTTGTATGTTTTAAGATTAGTTCAATAAGAAAGATATTGAAAGGGCCGAGAAAATTTACTGCTCATATTTTATTTTAATAGAGCAGAAACTAAAATTTAAAATTGGTCATGATAGTTGTGGAAGCGTATGGAAGATGAGGAAGGTGTGGAAGATTGAGGCGCCACCTTATCACCAACAGGAAAACAATTGCTTTTAAGAATGCATTAAACCACTTATATTTTAAGAATATATTTACACACACACAAACCTTCACTAATGTATATACATATATTGTGTAGTGTGTGTGTGTGTTTCGATGTACTACGTATATGTTCTATTTAATATATGACTTAACGCCTTTGTAATAAGATTTTTCAAATTCCTTCTAAGCCAGTGCGTAAAGTAAATGTGGTACAAAAATTTTATAAAACTTTTTTCATCAGTTGCCGTCCATTAATAGACTAGCGTGACCCGTTCAATCGATCATCTCTACTGCAAAAAACAGGTAGGAAATTACAGAGGAAATAGTTCTTTTTTACCAGTTTTTTTCTATTTCAATATATATTTACTTATATCAATTTTTGTGGGCTATTTCTATTAAACTAAAAACGGAACTAACAAGAGATAGTGCGTTTCTTAAAGTTATGTAATACTTCCTTGTAATTTATGCAATACTTCCTTGTAAGTTATGTAATACTATCTTGTAAGTTGTAATACTTCCTTGTAAGTTATGTAATACTTCCTTGTAAGTTTAATGTAATATGCCTTGTTTAAGTTATGTAATACTACCTCCTCATAGATTGGCGGAGTTTACCCTCATACCGGCTAGGAAAAGATATTTCAACGCAAATAACATAAAATATTTTGTCGTCCTTCTCAAGAAATCCTTTTATTCTGTATCATTTTTTAATAGCTGATGACCATTAGACACAGGTATATAATACATCACATCATATTATATGAACACCATGCATATATGTATATATACAACAACACGACGCTGATTTAAGATTAAGATTGGATCATTGTCCTATGAGAAGTATTCCGCTATGAAGATTATCATCTGACTTTGGACACGCATGCACACATACAAACACACGCATATATATATAGTATATATATATATATATATTATTATATATTAATTAGTATATGCGTGTGATAAAGTATATTGGGATAAAAACTTCGGTGGACTAATCCACGGATCATCAAATAATGTAAAGAAAAGTTGACCAGAAAGCCCGAAAAGGATTGGTTAATAAAATTATTAAAGGGAAATGGGCCTTTTATTTAATTCACACACACACATCCACACACCCACACACAGCACACACACAATATATATATATATATAATATATATAATATATATATATATATAATATATTAATTATAATATGAAGTTTTCTCGTGAACGAATATTTCCTCCCTCCGCAACTTCTACTTGTTTGAGTATTAATTTTTTTGTCCCACTTTTTCCTGTTTACCTTACTCATACTGTCGGTTTTAGTCCAACCGCCCTCCTATCTTCACACACACCCACACACCACACAGGATCACACACCACTACACCACACACAAGGTCACACATATATATTACATAATTTTAACACACGATATACAATTATATATATACATATATACATATATATATATTATATATATATATATAACATATATCATACAATATATATATATAAATATATATATATAATATATATATACAAAAAGCACGTATTTTATCCCAACTCTAACCACGACAAAAATTTTCATAAGCCCTCAATTTTTTAAGAGGGATGTACAGGTGGTTTAGAAAGTCTTCCCTTTTCATAGTCCAGTTCGCTTTACCAATGCTATGACTGAGTCTGCTTCTATAATTTATCTAATAGCCTGGAGGAGACGAGATGGAATCACTGCTTTTTCTTCAAGGGCATTTGCAAAATAAACTTTATATAAACTAACACTGAACAAATCCGATCCAGGTGGGTGGGGGGCTGGTTAAATAATTTTTCCTGTGGGGGCCCCCCATATTAAAACACCATTGTGTCACGTTCAACACTCTGGGGGGGGGGGGTTGATTAATTACATTAACATGAAAAGCAGGACGGCATGTTGAATGTCTACCAAGAAAGGAATAACATTTGTGACGGCTAGTTATTTTGCATTATTTGAAATTACTTTAAACATACGCTCATTTCTTTTTGGGCGCCGGTGGTTGTCTTCAGTGATGTTTTTAAATGCAAGTTCATTGGGATGTTCGGGTTCCTTACAACATCAATACATCCCTCGCATTGCAGCCCCACCAGAGGCGAAATCTAATCTGGTGCAACGCCCTTTTCTAACGCTAAAAAGACATGATGAGGAAAATGCTTTTTTTATATCTGGACGATTGGTGATTGAGCAGTCTGGAACCCTCACAAGATATGCAAGCAGTGGCTTGGGAGTTTACGCAGTGTGGATCAAGGGTAAAAATTTTTTAAAAACATTTCCATAAAATATGCACGAAATTTGTTTAAGAATGGGTGGTATTTTCTATGGTTTTTGAGAAAAATCGTCGGTATCCTGTAAAGCTCAAAAGTTGATGCGATAATAGAAAAGCTGGGATCAATTTTTGTTATTCAAGATAAAAGGATAGTCCAAAAACAAGTTCGAGAACCAACACAACAAAAAGTTGTATTTCACACAGTGTTATTTTATTCACATAGAGTTTTGTTTTATTTTATGATTTAGTTACAAATGTTTGTATAGATCTATGGGTAGCATAAATCATTGACATTACTGTGTCGCAAAAAATGGAAGTTACAGCCGTTTTGGGGAACTTTTGAACCAGAAAGCGGGAAATACCGAAAATCACGTGAAGTACGTGGAGCTAGTTATATCTCAGTAACCAGCCAAGGGAAGTTGAGGCAAGAAAGACATTTCTTGTTTAGCTGGACTGTCACTGCGCGTGCTGTGTTAGGTAGTAAAGAACTTAGGTTACGAATAAAAGTAGTCAAAAAGTAACATGGCGGGTTTGTTTTTGATGCATGTATTAGTTAGAAGACCGGGCAGAGAATGAAGAACCACAACAAGACAGGAATCAACATGGCGAGAAAACATAGAAAGACCAAACAATCCAAGGAAAACCTAGGAGCAACAAATAGCCCAAAAAACCGAAAAGAAAGTTATGCATCTCATCTCCTCTGATAATCTGTCTATTACCTCCCCCCATCTCTCTCTCGTCTCTCTCTCTCTCTTCTTCTCTCTTCTTGACACAAACGCAACTTTGTGTATATACCCAACATGAGCATGTAAGTATAATAACAGAAACGTGTAAAAAAAATTCTGAAACGAAAACCACAACAAACAGCATAAAAACAGTTCGAGGATATAAATTTTTGATTTTTCGGGACTATTGTCCTCATCTTTATTGTGGTTAATGTACAAATGTCAGAGAAATAATTTCGGAGGATTTTATAATCAGTAGTCGAAGACATGAAGTCAACAGCACTTGGTTACTGGTACTCTTCTCGCCCTATCGATTTTCAAACGGAAGTGAATCTTAAATTGCGTGATCCCTTAAATCTACACGAAAAAACCAGCCACCCGACCATGTTCCACCAAATTAACTAGAATCAAGCAGACGAACTAGAATCAAGTGTTTGACCCTTCCATGATGCCCTAGCACAACAGCATATGGCTAGGTGTGGGGGAGAATAGTTGGAATGCATATCATTTCCAAAGGTATTTGCACTATCTGAAATGCAAACGGCTCCTCCAGGACTTGAATCGGGGCGTCGAGTCCATTTCCTACAGAGATAATCATTACACATGTGCTCCACAACAACACTCACACACACACACACACACATATATATATATATATAATATATAATATATAATATATATATATATGTTGAAGGAATACGTATACAAGGAAAGAAAATGTTGAATTGAAAAAATAGATTTACTAACACGTGTTTTGGCCAGGAGTTTGTTCTGTACTCATGTATTCTATTTATTATTATTTTGAATATAATAAAATAATAATATAAAAGATTAAAAATCTTTAAGCATCCAAAGATAGCGGCCTTCATCCAACACGTGTTAGTAAATTCTAATTTTATCCAGTTCACATTTCTTTATTTATTTTATTATTCTTTCAATATGTCGGATTCAATTCATTTTCAACTTTACGTTATATATATCTATATATATATATACTATATATATATATATACACACACACAGGTGGCAACTTATGCTAAGAGTGCTTCAACTTACCGAGGCTGGGTCACTATGTCGATTTTTTTGCTTTGTGTTGATAACTAAAATTTGAGATCGAGTGAGCTTCAGACAGCTTATGTTAATAAGTTTGTTGATCAGTATATGTTACATGTGGTATCTTGAACTTATGTATTCCCCAGCTACGCGTTTTTCAGTTATAATGCTGTCACTCAGGCATATTTTTGTTTTGTTTTGTGTTGTGAGCTAAAATTTGATGTACAAGCAAGCTTCAGATACGCTTTATATTAATTACTTTAGTAAAAATTTTACGTTTCCAAATTATCACGGCCACAAAGCATTAAAATATATTACAGCACTAATTTATCCGCATTCTTTTTTTTAATGATATTATATCAATAAAGTGCATTTTTTCATGTTTGAAAACGTAACATATATATTAATATTATATATATATATATATATATATATATATATATATATAAAACTAACAATATATATATATATATATATAATACTTATAATATAAATATATAAAAGTAATGTCTGCGAAGTTGCGTACTTGTCAGTATCAGATGAACATCGAAGAGTCTAGTACGCTATCCGTTAGCAACAAGATTCAGGAAGATAGTTTTCTAAGGTGGATCCCACACTAGCGGTAGCTTTCCCGAGATGCTTTAGCCACACCGATCACGATCACTCCAAGTTAAAGTTATTCATGGCGGCTGAGTTGTGTGAGGACAGGTATCGAGCCAGGCAGCTGTTGTACCCACGCCATCGTGCGAAAATTTGTTTTTAAGATAGTGTTTCAATATGCAATTATACCCCTGTCCCCCCGCTAGTATTGGGTTTCAGACGGTTTGTAATGACAAATAGCCACCAACCCCCACACAGAACCTGAGTCATGCATAGTAAAATGGAGACCGTTGTGTGGTTTGTGTTATGTTTTTTGGTTTTTATCCAGGTGTTCAAAACCATCTTGTTCTTAATTCATTTGGTGTCGGTCTGTCCACGCAAATGCGCACGGTTCTGTTTGGTGTAGATTGGGGTTGGGGGTGGTCGTCGTCTTTCTTTCAAAAAAGAGTGAATAGCAGTAACATTAACATTACATTACAAATGGCATCTATATAATCAAATCAATACCGTTTTTGTTTGTATGTCCAAAATATCATATATATATATACGTATATATCTATATATATATTATATTAAATATATATATATAATTAATGTTGATATTATGATTTCACACTCAATAACTCAAAGTTTTTTGGTAGTCCAATCATCAGATGAGAAGTGGTTGAGATGTAAAAAACCCAGTCGTGAAAATTGGTAAAAATCAATTTATATACTATATATATATAATATATATATATGATACTATATATAGTTGTGTTGTGTGTGTGTGTGTTGTGTGTGTGTGTCGTGTGTTGAAAGAAAAATAAAGGAAAGAAATATGTTTGATGGATTAAAGATAGAATTTATTTTATTTTATTTTACTGACTATGGGGTGTTTCGGCAGGAGTTTATCCATTGCATACATGTATTATCATATATCAAATAAAATAAATAGTATATATATCTATATATTATATAATATATCTATTATATCTATGATTGATAGATTTGTAATAGCAGTTCATGGCTTTATCAATGCAGTATTAATATCATTATATAAGTATATATATATTCTAGTAGTAATATCGACGCTATAGCGTATACGGTCTTTATGATTTCTTTAGAGTTTTGAAATGAAGGTCCTTATGTCGGATACTTCCGTTTTTTTTTGTCAATGATGCGGTATCCTTGTCACGAGTGGGGGGAAGCTCATACAAATGTGTGGTCGTGTGCTTGGTTTGGTTCAGCGATCTCCTAATTCACACAGTATGAAAAATGTTCACCATTGAAGCAAGAACTCATCCAGTACGTCCCGAAGAAGATCTAACAGAACCAAACCACGTTATAAGTTCGACATCCTACGGCGACTACAATAAATATCCTTTCTACACATCCCGTGTTGTCTATCCTTTCTCCATATATATATATATATATATATAATATAAGTATATATAATATATATATGAGAGGTGGGTAAATAAACAATGTGTTTATAATGATATGGCTTTAGCGACTAATTTTTGAGGATATGTGCTTAACTGAAGTCATACTAATTTTGAAAATTAATTAGTTAATGATTAATGAATTTAGGCGGGCATATCTTTCAAATGTAAGGCTAACAAATTCGGGACGAAATGTGCCAATCCGCTGAATGTACATTTCGACTATTAGGTCTGCATCAGCAAGGGTTAATAGAACATGGGCGACTGCTCCGCTGTGTGACTTCGAAACTTCGACCTTTTTGGAGTGGGGCGCCCCACCAACCATCAGCTCCTTACTTTACCGCACAAATCCCTGTGGCTACTCATAAGCTGAGTTGGCGGAGGCCGTATCGAACTAGGAACCTTGGGGTTTTTAGCCGAACTCTCTACCTAGCTGAGCTAACCCGGCCTATAGTTCATTCAGTAATACCGGTGTATAACATGGACTTTTACTCACATTTTCAAGCAGAAGAATTAGCATGTGCGCATTAACATGAGTTTAAATGTCATATTTTTATCCGGTATTGGCAAGACTATAGCTAGCGGCTACACGCATCGCCTGGGGTAGAGGGAGATTTTTAAAGTTGTCCCGCAGATCCATTATTACTGAATGTGAGTTGAATCCTCGTGGGATGCCCTATGTAAAAAAATAGACCTTGCATTGATCCAGCAACTCTGAAAATAAATGTTAATGTCTACTATCTAAAATATTAAATGAAAAAAAAAATCCATCCTGTTATCATTTAAATTTTATTTTTTAATTATCTTCACGAATATGAATCAAATCTCTGTTATTTTTACCCAGAAACCAAGCCTGGTGATATTTAATGTGTTATATATTTACTTTGTCGTTAATTGTTTTATTTCGTAGTTTCCTCTGACATACATATACACACAACTGCCCTTTATAGATGTATAGAGATAGACGATATGACCGAATGTATGTTTGTTTATAATTTTGTTTCTCCAAGTTTGAGATTTTTATTGTCACAAGTGTAGTGAGATAGCCAATGTCGTGTTATCTCATTTACATATGTGTATGACAGCAGGAGATATATAGAGATAGTTTAGAGGACATAATATAACTAGCTACGAGAAGCTAAGAGATAGAGCTGCGATACGCTCAGAGAATTACTACTATTGCTACAACAAGGAATACGAAACTACACATCACAACAAGCTTGTTGCATTTATGTGAACGAGTCCGTGCACTTGTTCTAACACAACACAATGTTCAATTTCTAGACATAACACAAATGTTCAATTTCTGAACAACAAACAACATGTTCAATTTCTAAATACAATACAAATGTTCAATTTCTAACACAACAAACATGTTCAATTTCTAACATAACAAAATGTTTCAATTTTCTAAACACAACACACATGTTCAATTTCTAAACACAACACACATGTTCAATTTTCTAAACACAATAACATTCTAAATACAACACAAATGTTCAAATTTCTAAACAAAACACAATGTTCAATTTCTAACACAATACAACTGTTCAATTTCAAACACAACAAATGTTCAATTTCAAAGCATACGTAATCTGTATGAATTTATTTTTACTCTATAGCAATGATTCCCAACGTGGGGCTTACGCCCCACTGAGAGACAATTCAATAATAATAGTGGGGGGGGGGACAATATGAAAAATATAGTAATATCAACATTTTTATTTCATTTTACCCTATATGGGTTAAAATTATAAATTTATAGGATAAAATTGTAATTACAACCTAGCTGAGAACAACAGCTTATGCAATCTAGTCAAGTGTTCACCCACTAATGTTATCGTGCATCTGGCACCAGCTATATGCATGGCTTCTGACTTGTTTAACTTTGCAGTTCTTCATCTGTTACCCTCCCCCGCAATTATACACATTATAAAATGGATTTTATTTAATTAAATTTGAAGTTAAACGCTTTAGTTTTATTTGAAAGATACAATCTTTTATGCTCTACTTCTTCAAAAATTATATTGTTATATTATACTAAACAATTAACGGGTGGGGGACATGAAAAAAATAGTGATAAAAACGGGGGGTGGTACTAAAAGGGTTGGGAACCATTGGTCTATATAAACCGGATAAAAAGTTGAACAAATGTTAGATTTATCGGCACTCCTAAACTTTCTCTAGCGTAGGCTTTCTTGTGGGGTGTTGTTTCCACGATTTGTTTAGGATCGCACGCAGCATTCAGGTGCAGCTACCATCTACCTTATTCTCTAGGCGTTTTGTTAAGCTTCACGTGGTGCAGCCATACAGTAACACATATACTACTACAGCTTGGAAGAATTGTCTCTTTAACTAGTCAGTGAGATCGGATTTCCATATGACAGAAAGTGAAATTAATGCACGCATGAGGAAGGCATGGTCTGCTTATAAAATTACCTTACGATGAATTTACTCGATAAAATGGCACTGTTGAACTTTCTCTGTCGTAGAAGCGGTGTTCAGTAAATTCTTATATCGTAAAAAAAAAAAAATAAGACCATTAAGCGTTAGATAGGGTTAGAACAATGCTTAGAGTAAGACAACTATGTCATTAAGAATTTTATTTTGTCAACTTAAGTTGAACATTTTCAGAAAATCTCCGCCGAACACTGGTTAGGGTTAGGGTTAGGAGTTAGGGTTAGGTTTAGGGTTAGGGATTAGGGCTAATCCATTTAAGCATTGAGAATCCCTGAACAAGACTGATAGCAAAAATAAATAATTTTAACCTATTTCTGAAATCTTTTAAAAGGAAGGTAGTGCATATATGCATATCACTGTAATAAGTAATTGAGAGTTACTTCCCCAGTTTTATTAATACCTCCCATTTGTGTAAATCTTTAGCTTTCTGAAAGTATAAAACTCCCCAAGAAAACTGCAACTGTATTCTAAGTAGAATAAAGCTTTCTCAAGTCCGACCGTGTGTGTTCATTTATTATTACAATCACTTGCTTACAAATTATTGTTTTTTTTTTAATTTGTTTCCTTTATTAGAATATCGTAGAACAAACTCAGGGGTGCGTGTCACCTACAAGTACGTGTAATACATGAATAACTATGGTCGTTGTTATTAGTGTAACCACGTGTCCGGTAAATCCATATTCGGTAAATACATCATGTGGTAAATTTATCTGCACTCCTGAACTTTCTCGACCGTAGGAGCGTTGTTCAGTAAATTCTTATACCTTAAAACAAAGACTATTAGCATAAGCACATTTGAAGCTCACTCATACCTCAAATTTTAGCTCTCTACACAGAGCAAAAAATGACCAAGTTTATAACTCAGAAAACTCATAAGTTGGCCAACTAGTAAGTCAAGGTACTACAGTATCAGATTCAAAATGGTTGTCTGCTGGGTAGTAAGTTTATCAGATTCAAAATGGTTGTCTACTCAGTAGTAAGCTTATCAGATTCATAATGGTTGTCTACTCAGTAGTAAGTTTATCAGATTCAAAAATGGTTGTCTGCTGGGTAGTAAGCTTATCAGATTCAAAATGGTTGTCTACTCAGTAGTAAGCTTATCAGATTCATAATGGTTGTCTACTCAGTAGTAAGTTTATCAGATTCAAAATGTTGTCTGCTGGGTAGTAAGCTTATCAGATTCAAAATGGTTGTCTACTCAGTAGTAAGCTTTATCAGATTCATAATGGTTGCTACTCCGTAGTAAGTTATCAATTCCAAAATGGTTGTCTGCTGGGTAGTAAGCTTATCAGATTCAAAATGGTTGTCTACTCATAGTAAGCTTTCAGATTCATAATGGTGTCTACTCAGTAGTAAGTTTATATAGATAGGTTTGAACAATGCTTTATTGTGAAGTAACTATATCATTAAGATTTTTTTTTATTTTGATAACGTAAGTTGGAAGATGTCAGAACTTTCCGACGTACACTGGTTAGGGTTAGGGTTAGGGTTCATTCATTCATTCATCTGATATGCTAGATTCATATGTTTATAAATTCTTGGGCCGTGCTAACAAACAAAGTAACACTTTCAATCAAATTCGTAATGATATAGTTGATTCACAATAAAGCATTGTTCAAACCCATCTATCGCTTAATGGTCTTATCTTTTTACGGTATAAGAATTTACTGAACACCGCTTCTACGGTCGAGAAAGTTCAACAGTGAAATTTTATCACCGGTAAATTAATCGTAGGTAAATTCATAGCAGACCATGCCTTCCCATGCGTGTATTAATATCACTTTTTGTCATATGGAAATCCAATCTCGCTTGTAATAGTATATGTGTTACTATATGTCTGGACCCTAAAAACGTCTAGAGAATAAGGTAGATGGTTGCTGTACCTGAATGCTGCGTGTGATCCTAAACAAATCGTGGAAACAACACCCTACAAGAAAGCAGCTGTACGGCCACTTGCCCCCTATCACACAAACCATCCGAATGAGACAAACAAGACATGCTAGACACTGCTGGCAAAGTAAGAACGAACTCAGGAGCGATAGCACTTAAACAAAACGTCATTTTATTATTATTGAATTTAGTTATTATATTATTAGTGATGGCGAATTAACTCTGCTGTGGGATATACCAAGTATGTCGATTTAATTATTACAACGTTTATATGTTTATTTAAGTGCCTATCGGCTCCTGGAGTTCGTTCTTACTTTGCCAGCAGTGGGTCCCTAGCATGTCCCTTGTTTGGTCTCTATTCGATGGTTTGTGTGAATAGGGGGGCAAGTGGCCGTTACAGCTGCTTTCTTGTTATGGGCTGTTGTTTCCAGATTTGTTAGGATCACACGCAGCATTCAGCGTACAGCAACCATCCTACTTATTCTCTAGACGTTTTTTTAGGGTCCAACATTAGTAAACACATATACTATTACAGACGAGAATTGGAATTTCCATATGACAAAAAGTGATATTAATACACGCATGGGGAAGGCATGGTCTGGCTATGAATTTACCTTACGATTAATTTACGTGATAATTTCACTGTTGAACTTCTCGACTAGAAGCGGTTGTTCAGTAAATTCTTATACCGTAAAAAGATAAGACCAATCAAGCGATAGATGGGTTTGAACATGCTTTATTGTGAATCAACTATATCATTACGAATTTGATTGAAAGTGTTACTTGTTTGTTAGCACGGCCGCAAGAATTTATAAACATATGAATCTAGAATATCAGATGAATGAATGAATGAACCCTAACCCTAACCCTAACCAGTGTACGTCCGGAAAGTTCTGAATCTTCCAACTTACGTTATCAAAATAAAAACAATCTTAATGATATAGTTACTTCACAATAAGCATTGTTCAACCTATCTATATAAACTTACTACTGAGTAGACAACCATTATGAATCTGATAAGCTTACTACTGAGTAGACAACCATTTTGAATCTGATAAGGCTTACTACCCAGCAGACCACCATTTTGGAAATCTGATAAACTTACTACTGAGTAGACAACCATTATGAATCTGATAGCTTACTAACTGAGTAGACAACCATTTTGAATCTGATAAGCTTACTACCCGCGAGACAACCATTTTGATCTGATAAACTTACTACTGGAGTAGACAACCATTATGAATCTGATAAGCTTACTACTGAGTAGACAACCATTTTGAATCTGATAAGCTTACTACCCAGCAGACAACCATTTTGGAATCTGGATAAACTGATACTACTGATAGACAACCATATGAATCTGATAACTTACTACCAGCAGACAACCATTTTGAATCTGATACTGTAGTACCTTGACTTACTAGTTGGCCAACTTATGAGTTTTCTGAGTTATAAACTTGGTCATTTTTTGCTCTGTGTAGAGAGCTAAAATTTGAGGTATGAGTGAGCTTCAAATGTGCTTATGCTAATAGTCTTGTTTTAAGGATAAGAATTTACTGAACAACGCTCCTACGGTCGAGAAAGTTCAGGAGTGGCAGATAAATTTACCACATGATGTATTTTACCGAATATGGATTTACCGGACACGTGGTTACACTAATAACAACGACCATAGTATTCATGTATTCATACACGTACTTGTAGGTGACACGCACCCTGAGTTTGTTCTACGATATTTTGGAACAAAAAAAAAAAAACATAAATGGAAAGCAAGTGATTGTAATAATAAATGAACACACACACGCGGACTTGAGAAAAGCTTTATTACGAATACAGTGCAGTTTTCTTGGGGAGTTTATATACTTTCAGAAAGCTAAAGATTTACACAAATGGGAGGTATTAATAAAACTGGGGAAGTAACTCTCAATTACTTATTACAGTGATATGCATATATGTGCACTACCTTCCTTTTAAAAGATTTCAGAAATAGGTTAAAATTATTTATTTTTGCTATCAGTCTTGTTCAGTGATTCTCAATGCTTAAATGGATTAGCCCTAATCCCTAACCCTAAACCTAACCCTAACTCCTAACCCTAACCCTAACCAGTGTTCGGCGGAGATTTTCTGAAAATGTTCAACTTAAGTTGACAAAATAAAATTCTTAATGACATAGTTGTCTTACTCTAAGCATTGTTCTAACCCTATCTAACGCTTAATGGTCTTATTTTTTTTTTTTTACGATATAAGAATTTACTGAACACCGCTTCTACGACAGAGAAAGTTCAACAGTGCCATTTTATCACGAGTAAATTCATCGTAAGGTAATTTTATAGCAGACCATGCCTTCCCCATGCGTGCATTAATTTCACTTTCTGTCATATGGAAATCCGATCTCACTGACTAGTTAAAGAGACAATTCTTCCAAGCTGTAATAGTATATGTGTTACTGTATGGCTGCACCACGTGAAGCTTAACAAAACGCCTAGAGAATAAGGTAGATGGTAGCTGCACCTGAATGCTGCGTGCGATCCTAACCAAATCGTGGAAACAACACCCCACAAAAAATGTCTACGGTAGAGAAAGTTTAGGAGTGCCGATAAATCTAACATTTGTTCAACTTTTTATCCGGTTTATATAGACCAATGGTTCCCAACCCTTTTAGTACCACCCCCCTTTTTTATCACTATTTTTTTCATGTCCCCACCCGTTAATTGTTTAGTATAATATACAAATATAATTTTTGAAGAAGTAAGCATAAAAGATTGTATCTTTCAAATAAACTAAAGCGTTAACTTCAAATTAATTAAATAAAATCCATTTTATAATGTATGCGGGGAGGGTAACAGATGAAGTAAAGTTAAGTCAGAAGCCATGCATATAGCTGGTGCAGATGCAACGATAACATTAGGTGGGTGAACACTTGACTAGATTGCATAAGCTGTTGTTCTCAGCTAGGTTGTAATTACAATTTTATCCTATAATTTTATAATTTTTAACCCATAGGGTAAAATGAAATAAAATGTTGATATACTATATTTTCATATTGTCCCCCCCATATCTATAATGTTGAATTGTCTCTCAGTGGGGCGTAAGCCCCACGTGGGAAATCAAGAGTAGATAAAATTCATATACGTATGCTTTGAAATAATTGAACATTGTTGTGAGAATTGAACAGTTGTATTGTGTTAGAAATGTGTGTTATGTGTGTAGAAGTTGATTTTTAGAAATTGAACATTTGTATTGTGTTTTAGTCATGTGTGTTGTGTTTAGAAATTGAACATGTGTGTTGTGTTTAGAAATTGAACATTTGTGTTATGTCATAGAAATTGAAACATCTTGTAGACGTAAGAAATTGACATGTGTGTTGTAGTATTCAGAAATTGAACATTTGTGGTTGTGTTTGAACAATGAGGCACGGTGTCGTTCACAAAATGCAACAAGCTTGTTGTGATGTGTAGTTTCGTAATTCCTTGTTGTAGCAATAGTAGTAATTCTCTGAGCGTATCGTAGCTCTATCTCTTAGCTTCTTGTAGCTAGTTATATTATATCCTCTAAACTATCTCTATATATCTCCTGCTGTCATACACATATGTAAATGAGATAACACGCCATTGGCTATCTCACTACACTTGTGACAATAAAAATCTCAAACTTGGAGAAACAAAATTATAAACAAACATACATTCGGTCATACATTCTATCTCTATACATCTATAAAGGGCAGTTGTGTGTATATGTATGTCTAGAGGAAACTATGAAAATAAAACAATTAACGACAAAGTAAATATATATACACATTAAATATCACCAGGGCTTGGTTTCTGGGTAAAAATAATAGTTTTTTTTATTCATATTCGTGAAGATAATCAAAAAATAAAATTTAAATGATAACAGGATGGATTTTTTTTCATTTAATATTTTAGATAGTAGACATTAACATTTCTTTTCAGAGTAGCTGGATCAATGCAAGGTCTATTTTTTTACATAGGGCATCCCACGAGGATTCAACTCACAATTCAGTAATAATGGATCTGCGGGACTAACTTTAAAAATCTCCCTCTACCCAGGCGATGCCGTGTAGCCGCTGCTAGTCTTGAATAACCGGATAAAAATATGACATTTAAATCTCATGTATAATGCGCACTGCTAATTCTTCTGCTTGAAAATGTGAGTAAAAGTCCGTGTTATACACGGTAATTACTGAATGAACTATAGGGCCGGGTTAGCTCAGTAGGTAGAGAGTTCGGCTAAAAACCCCAAGGTTCCTAGTTCGATACCGGCCCTCGCCAACTCAGCTTATGAGTAGCACAGGGATTTGTGCGGTAAAGTAAGGAGCTGATGGTTGGTGGGGCGCCCCACTCAAAAAGGTCGAAGTTTCGAGTCACACACGGAGCAGTCGCCCATGTCTATAACCTTGCTGATGAGACCTAATAGGTCGAAATGTACATTCAGGGATTGACATTTTCTCGATTTGTTTAGCCTTACATTTGAACATATATGCCCGCCTAAATTCATTAATCATTAACTAATTAATTTTCAAAATTAGGTATGACTTCAGTTAAGCACATATCCTCCAAAAATTGTCGGCTAAAAGCCATATCATATAAACACACTTGTTTATTTACCCACTCTCAATATATATATATATATATATATATATATATATATATAATATATATGGAGAAAGGTAGACAAACACGGATGTTGTAGAAAATGGATATTTATTGTAGGTAGTGATGTCGACGTTATAACGTTTTGGTCTGTTAGACCTTCTTCGGGACGTTGGATTGAGTTCTTGCTTCAATGGTGAACATTTTCATACTGGTGAATTAGGAGATCGTGAACCAAACCAACACACACACACACATTGGTAATGACGCTCCCACCCACTCGTGACCAAGGATACGCATCATTGACAAAAAAAAACGGAAGTATCCGACATAAGACCTCATTTCACCTCTAAAGAAAGTCATAAAGACCGATACGCTATAGCGTCGATATTACTACCTAGAATATATATATATAATGATATTAATACATGCATTGATAAGGCATGAACTGCTATATACAAATTATCAATCATATATATATATATATATATATATATATTATATATATATATATATTATTTTATTTTGTATAATAATAGATAGAATACATGTATGCATGGATAAACTCCTGGCGAAACACGTGTCAGTAAAATAAAATAAAATAAATTCTATTTTATCCATTCAACATATCCTTTCCTTTATTTTTCATTTCAACACACACACACACACACACACACACACACACACACATATATATATAATATATTATATATATATATATATATATATATAATTTGATTTTTACATTTCACGACTGGTTTTTTACATCTCAACCACTTCTCATCTGATGATTGGATACCAAGAAACTTGAAGTTATGAGTGTGAAATCATAATATGCAACATTAATTATATATATAATATATATATATATATATATAATATATTATATATATATATATATATATGTATATATTTGGACATAAAAACAAAAAGGTATTTTGATTTGATTTATATAAGATTGCGATTTGTAATGTAATGTTAATGTTTCTGCTATTTCACTGCTTTTGAAAGAAAGACGACCGACCACCCAACCCCCAATCTACACACACAGACGTGCGCATGCGTGGACAGACCGACACGAAATGATTAAGAACAAATTGTTTTGGAACGACCTGGATAAAAACAAAAACATAAACACAAACACACAACGGTCTCCATTTTACTATTGCATGACTCAGGTTCTGTTGTGGGGGTGGCTATTTGTATACAACCGTCTGAAACCCAATACTAGCGGGGGGGGGGGTATAATTGCATATTGAAACACTATCTTAAAAACAAATTTTCGCACCGATGCGTGGGTACAACAGGCTGCCTGGCTCGATACCTGTCCTCACCAACTCAGCGCATGAATAACTTAACTTGGGTGATCTGATCGGTGTGGTAAAGCATCTGGGAGCTACCGCTAGGTGTGGGATCCACCTTAGAAAAACTATCTTCCTGATCTTGTGCTAACGGATAGGTTATAGACTCCTTCGATGTTCATCTGATACTGACAATACGCAACTTCGCAGACATTACTTTCTAGTATAATATATATATATATATATATTATATATATATATATATATATTGTTACTTTTATATATATATTATATATATATATATATATATATATATATATATATATAATATTGTTACGTTTTCAAACATGAAAAATAGCACTTTATTGTATAATATCATTAAAAAAATAGAATGGGATGAATTATGTGCTGTAATATATTTTAATGTTCTTTGGCGTGATAAATTTGGAAACGTAAATGTTTTTACTAAAGTAATTAATATAAGCGTATCTGAAGCTTGCTTGTACATCAAATTTTAGCTCACAACACAAAACAAAACAAAAATATGCCTGAGTGACAGCATATAACTTGAAAACGCGTAAGCTGGGGAATACATAAGTCAAGATACCACTGTACATATACTGTCAACAAACTTATTAACATAAGCGTGTCTGAAGCTCACTCGTATCTCAAATTTTAGTTATCAACACAAAGCAAAAAATCGACATAGTGACAGCTCGTAAGTTGAAGCACTCTTAAGATAAGTTGCCACTGTGTGTGTGTATATATTATATATATATATATATATATATATATATATATACGTAAGTTGAAAATGGAATTGAATCCGACGATATGTTGAAAGGAATAATAAATAAAGTAAAGAAATGTTGAATGGATAAAATAGATTTACTAACACGTGTTTGATGAAGGCCGCTATTCTTTGGATGCTTAAAGATTTTATAATCTTTTATTATTATTATTTTATTTTATATTTCAAAATAATAATAAATAGAATACATGAGTACATGAACAAACTCCTGGCCAAAACACGTGTTAGTAAATCTATTTTTTCAATTCAACATTTTCTTTCCTTTATTTACTATTCCTTTCAACATATATATATATATATATATATATATATATATATAATATATATGTGTGTGTGTGTGTGTGTGTGTGTGTGTGTGGAGGCACATGGTGTAATGATTATCTCTGTAGGAAATGGACTCGCGCCCCGAGTTCAAGTCCTGGAGGAGGCCGTTTGCATTTCAGATAGTGCAAATACCTTTGGAAATGATATGCATCCAACTATTCTCCCCCCACACCTAGCTCATATGCTGTTGTGTAGGGCATCATGGGAAGGGTCAAACACTTGATTCTAGTTCAGTCTGCTTGATTCTAGTTTATTTGTGGAACATGGTCGGGTGGCTGGTTTTCTTCGTGTGAGATTTAAGGGATCACGCAATTTAAGATTCACTTCGTTTGAAAATCGCATAGGCGAGAAAGTACCAGTAACCAAGTGCTGTTGACTTCATGTCTTCGCTACTTATTTATAAAATCCTCCGAAATTATTTCTCTGAATTTGTACATACCACAATAAAGATGAGGACAATAGTCCGAAAAATCAAAATTATATCCTCCGAACTTGTTTTTATGCTTTTTGTTGTGGTTTTCGTTCAGATTTTTTTACACGTTTCTGTTATATACTTACATGCTCATGTTGGGTATATACACAATAGTTCGTTTGTGTCAGAGAGAGAGAGAGAGAGAAGAGAGAGAGAGAGAGAGAGGGGGGGAGGTAGACAGAGTATCAGAGAGATGAGATGCATAACTTTCTTTTTTTTGGGGCTATTTGTGCTCGCCTAGTTTTTCTTGATTGTTGTTTCTTTCTATTTCTTCTCGCCATGTTGGATTCTGTCTTGTTGTTGTTGGTTCTTCATCTCTTGGCCGGTCTTCTAACTAATACATGCATCAACCAACAACGCCATGTTACTTTTTTACTACTTTATTCTTAACTAAGTTTCTTTACTACCTAACACAGCACGCGCAGTTGACGAGTCCAGCTAAACAAGAAATGTCTTTCTTGCTCAACATCCTTGGCTGGTACTGAGGATATAACTAGCTCTCACGTCACTTCACGTGATTTTCGGTTTTCCCGCCTCTGGGGTCAAAAGTTCCCCAACGGTCTGTAACTTTCCATTTTTGCTACACAGTATTGTCAATGATCTATGCTACCATAGATTATACAACATTTGTAACTAAATCATAAACTAAAAACAATAAACTCTATGTGAATAAATAACACTGGTGAACACAATTTTTGTTGTGTTGGATCTGACACTTGTTTTTGACTATCCTTTTATCTCTGAATACAAAAATGATCCCAGCTTTTCTATATCGCATCAACTTTTTGAGCTACAGGATACCGACGATTTTTCTCAAAAACCATAGAAATACACCATTCTAACAAATTTGTGCATATTTTATGGAATGTTTTTAAAAATTTTACCCTTGATCCACATCCGTAAACTCCCAACACACTGCTTGCATATCTTGTGAGGGTTCCAAGACTTGGCTCAATCACCAATCGTCCAGTATATAAAAAAAAGATTTTCCTCATCATGTCTTTTTAGCGGTTAAGAAAAGGTGGTTGCACCAGAGTTAGATCGCCTCTGGTGGGGTCTGCAATGCGAGGGATGTATGATGTTGTAAGACCCGAAACATCCCAATGAACTTTGCATAAAAACATCACTGAAGACAACCACCGGCGCCCAAAAAGAAATGAGCGTATGTTTAAAGTAATTTCAAATATGCAAAATAGACTAGCTTCACAAATGTTATTCCTTTCTTGGTTAGACATTCAACATGCCGTCCTGCTTTCATGGTTAATGTAATTAATCAACCCCCCCCAGAGTGTTTGAACGTGACACAATGTTGTTTTAATATGGGTGCCCCACAGGAAGAAATTATTTAACCAGCCCCCACCCCCACTGATCGGATTTGTTTCAGTGTTAGTTTAATATAAAGTTTATGCAAATGCCCTGAAGAAAGGCAGTGATCCATCTCGTCTCCCTCCAGCTATTAGTAAATTATAGAGCAGACTCAGTTCTATAGCATTGGTAAAGCAACTGGACTATGAAAGAAAGACTTTCTAAACCAGCTGTACTCCTCTTAAAAATTGAGCTTATGAAAAATTTTGCTCGTGGTGTAGAGGTTGGATAAATACGTGTGTTGTTATATATATATATATATATATATATATATATATATATATATGTATGTATGTATATGTTATATATATATATATATATATATATGTATATATGTATATATATATTTGTATATGTGTGTAAATATGTATATATATATGTGTGTGTGTGTGTGTGTGTGTGTGTGTGTGTGTGTGTGTGTGTGTGTGTGAAGATAGGAGGGTTGGACTAAAATCCGACAGTATGAGGTAAGGTAAAAGGAAAAGTGGACAAAAAATAATGACTCAAACAAGTAGAAGTTGGAGAGAAATATTTCGTTCCACGAGAAACTTCATATATATATATATATGTATATATATATATATATATATATATATATATATATATATGTGTGTGTGTGTGTGTGTGTGTGTGTGTGTGTGTGTGGAATTAAATAAAAGGCCCATTTCCCTTTTAATAATTTTATTAACAATCTTTTCGGGCTTTCTGGTCAACTTCTTTACATTTTGGATGGAATCCGTGGATTAGTCCACCGAAGTTTTTATCCCAATTACTTTATCCACACGCATATATATATTATATATATATATATATATATATATATATATATATATATATGCGTGTGTTTGTATGTGTGCATGCGTGTGTGTGTTGTTATATATACATATATGCATGTGTTTATATATATGTGTGTATATATACGTGTGTCTATGTTTCATCAGCTATTAAAAATGTACAGAATTAAAACGGATTTCTTGAGAAGGACGACAAAATATTTTATGTTATTTGCGTTGAAATATCTTTTTCCTGGTATGAGGGTAAACTCCGCAATCTATGAGGAGGAAGTATTACATAACTTACAAGGCAGTATTACATAACTTACAAGGAAGTATTACATAACTTACAAGGAAGTATTGCATAAATTACAAGGAAGTATTACATAACTTTAAGAAACGCACTATCTCTTGTTAGTCCGTTTTATTTAATAGAAATAGCCACAAAAAATTGATATAAGTAAATATTATATTGAAATAGAAAAACTGGTAAAAAAGAACTATTTCCTCGTAAATTCCTACCATGTTTTTGCAATAAATGTTTTATTTTTCTTGCACCCGTTATTTTACAATATCAAATATATTTTATTTGTTTATTTTAACATTCACTTCAATGTTTATATCCTAAAAGTTTTTATTTTGTGAAAATGTTTAGTTTTAAAGTGGGGGCTCGTTTTATAATTTATGCATAAATTGGATCCTCCTTTTATGACCGTAATTCTGTTTTTTCGTCGACGATTATTAAAATCTGACGTTTTTATTTTAGAGTACGAAAGCCAAAAAGAAAAGAAATAACAACAAAAGGTAATTTTCAACTTTTTACTCGTAAATTTTATGGTAGGAATTTACGAGTAAAAAGTTGAAGTGTAAAAAATTGAAGTGTAAAAACGAACCCCCACTTTAAAACTAACCATTCTCACAAAATAAAAACTTTTGGAATATACACATTGAAGTGAATATTAAAATAAATAAATAAAATATATTTAGTATTGTAAAATAAAGGGTGCAAGAAAAATAAAACATTGCAAAAACAGGGACATAAAATGAGGGTTCAGTTTATTTCATGGTAGGAATAAACGCGAAAACTGTTTTTTTTTTTTTTTTACCGAAAAACTAATGAAATTAAATACGAACACAAAAAAGAATACACTTATTTTTACTTTATTCTTACTGGTTTCAATATAAAATTATAAATAGGATTGCTTTTAATAAGTTTAATTATAAAACAAGTTTACTAGAAATCAATTATTGGGATCCTTTCCCTCCACTAAAGTCGATGGCGTAGTGTCCAGAAAAAATAAAATAAAATAAAAATGAAAAATAAAAATTTATCTGCGCAAGTGACTCTGCAGTCCAATCCTTGAGTGACAGTCTTTAGTGCACTGAATGCACACCAACTGTGATGCTTTCTGGGGCTGTTGGCATTTCTCTCTCTTTCTGGCTCTCTTTTCTGTCGAGGCTACTCTCCTCTTTGCCTCACCCTTCTCCGTGCCTTGCTTACTGTTGAGGCGCCAGGCCGCTCTATTTTTTTGCATCTACCTCCCACGTGTTTGAGTCAATATGGCATATCCCCATAACTCTCCTGCAGGCATCTTTAAATCGTCGGCGTGGTCTACCAACCGATCGGGAGCCTTTTACTAATCCGCCGTACAAAAGATCTTTTGGGATGCGTCCATTTTTCATTCTCCGGACATGTCCAAGAAATCAATAACATCAAGTAATTATTTATCAAACAGGGTTTTATTAAAATCGGTATGCAAATTATTCACACCATATACTATATAAACATTTATTTCTTAATGATATATAACATACATTGCAGGATATCTAACGCATCAATAATATGGGCTGTTTTGGGGTAAATCTAGCTCAGCTAGATCTTAATAGATGCATTGATAATAAATATGATAATTACGGTTATATAATTGTTATTTAATAACCATTGAGAATAAAACATAAATAACTAAGTCACCCAAAAAGTGCGATATACATACCAGTTTAAAATGAACGAGAAATTCTGGAGAAACCAGCTAGTGTAGTGGTTAGAATGTCCGCCTGTCAACCTGACTGGTAGGGTTCGAATCACGCACAACGCACTGCCCTGTCTAGAGCTCTGCTGACGAGGCCTAATAGGCTGAAATGTACATACAGTGATTGACTTTTTCTCGATTTGTTTACGCTTTACATTTAAACCGATATGCACGCCTAATTCATTTAGTTATAATTAATTAATGAACAAAATTAGGTATGACTTAAGCACATAATCTCCCACATAAATAACTAAGAGAATTGTAACGTTGGTGGTGATGTAGTTTCAGTTACAAACTGACAGCCACACAATCTCCATTATAATAAGATTATACCCCTTTTTTCTTTGTTGTTGGATTTTTAAACTTAACAATATCAAATCAAGTGAGCGATGTAACATGTATGTTATATATAGACTTTTATTAATGCCTTATTATAAATAAGTAAATGATATGCAATTTCATTGATTGAGCTATTGTTAATCTAAACATTAATTACACTTTTTCGAGAGATTTGTAATGGAATACTGTCAAAGTAATTTGTACAATTCAAACTGTACAACATCAACAAGAAATACTTATATATATATATATTTACCAACCCCTCCGCACGAGCAGGATGTGACACAAGGTCAATTTCTTAAGCGGAGTTTAACAGGTTTGAATTCAGAGTTTTCCTTCTCCCTAGACTGGTTACCTAGCCAAAGTTAAAGAGCCCAGTCTGCCCTAGTATTTACCCATAACTGGAGAGAGAATTGGATTCATACCTTTCCCAAGGGTATTAACACTATGGGAAATTCAAACAGCTTCGTTCAGGAATTGAACTCGGGTCGACGAGTCCATTTCCTCCCACTCTAACCATTAGACCACGCGCCTCCAGCCACATGTAAATAGCCAAATATAAAGAAGTACATTTGGACTTTAGACAGATATGTATGTTGATACTTAATGAAACAGTCACACCCAGACTATTAGAAACAGCCACACCCAGATAAATAAATAAATAAATAAATATATAGGCCTTAAATACCATGGGTATTGTGGTTATGGACCATTTCCACTTGTGGGTATCTAGGGCCCATGAGCTTCTTCAGACCACGTATATCTCTCTCTATATATACGTGATCTGAAGAAGCTCGTGGGCCCTAGATACCCACGAGTGGAAATGGTCCATAACCACGATATCCATGGTATTTAAGGCCTTTTATTCACAAATAACTTTGCTCTGTTTACAATAATTAAACATTGAGCTCTCTTACGGAACCTGAACTCTACCACAAACTACTGGTAGAGAATAGGACCAGCCTAGAATCACCTTGTACCAAGAAAATTGGTACCACACCAAAGTATATATATATATATATATATATATATATATATATATATATATAGAGAGAGAGAGAAGAGAGAGAGAGAGAGAGAGAGAGAGGGAGAGGTAGGTAGACATTGGTAGACAAAGATAGATGAAAAATTGAAGAAAGACAAAAAGAAACAAACAATATGCATAGATTTTTAGTTGATACATCAATTGTTGTATACTGGAATATAGAATGTTCGGTATACTAGTACATTCAAATAAGGGTTCGCGCTAACAATAAAGCACATCGCAACAGAGTGCAAATAAATGAGGTCGTAAGTAGAAGGTTCAGCCACTTCTCTAAACAGCAGTAGACAAGTAGTCTTGGACCAATTCATTTACTCTCTAAGGACAGACGAACCTGAGGATAAGCTAATCCTCAATATCAAATAATCAAGGCTTAATAAGAAACATTTTTAGATAAATTGAATTAAACCAAGTGCTTCTGATGTATATATAGGTAAAAAAAATGTTTTAAATAATTTTTAAAACTATTGTGAACTTCATTAATACATTGATTCTTAAAAGATTAATATTGCAACTAAGTATGAAGTGTTTACCTATTTAAAATGATTTTCAACTTTTTTATTACATTGGTTTTTAAAACATTGATATAGCAACTAAGTATGTAGTGTTTACCAATTTGAAATGAATAGAAACTTAATATAGCATATCAGCTCTTAAAAAATTGGTATTGCAAATATGTATGAAGTGTTCACCCGTTTAAAATGATTGTGGATTTCATTTAAACACGGTTTCTTAAAACATTGATATAGTAACTTAGTATGAAATGTTTATCTCTTTAAAATCATTAATACTGTTATATAGTCATATAAACCCACATCATACGTCGGGTATATAATAGAGAGAGACAGATTAGATGATAGGTTATGATAGGTTCGCCTTGTTGGCTGGAGCGTTAGAATGCACCAACTGCACCTCTACAGAGGGGTAAGAATCCCCAAATGGGACCACCTGTTGGCCGTGGGTGGCGACCCGTGATGCTTAAGGATAGAACCTAGGTGGATGAGCAGTCCATGACTTGCAAAACTCCACTTTGGCCATTTCTTGGACTAGACGTGGAGCACCCCTTCATCACCATTGCTTCCTGATCTACTCTGACCCGGAGTGGTAGTAGGGTTAGGATCCCATCTATGGGTTAAATAGAAAAATATGAGTTTATAAACAAAATTTTATTATCCATTAAGAATTAATTTATTTCAAAACTTTGTCGGCTTTAAATGACCCACCGAGGTTGATATGCCGTAAAACAAACCAAACCAAACCTTGATGATTGGTCTTGGTAATTTCTGCTTATTGCTTCTTTGTTTAGGTCGTCTAACTTGTCTACTGGTTCTTCATCTGGTGGTTTTATCTTGTTGGCCTTTTCTGTTGATCTGTTGGGCTTCTTTTAAGAATTGGTCGTCTCTGCTTTTAATTCTAACGAACTTTATTTAAAATTCTAACTACAGGTACATTCATAAATTATGACTGCTCATAAATTATGTAACAATACATTGGCTCTTAAAACATTGATATTTCAATTAAGTATGAAGTGTTTACTTATCTAAAATGATTGTGATTTTATTAATAAATTGGATCGTAAAATACTGATATTTCAACTAAGTACTTACTTGTCTAAAATGATTGTGATAAAATACTGATATTTCAACTAAGTATGAAGTATTTAACTGTTTAAAATGATTACGTATTTAATATATTACCTATGAGAACATTGATATTGCAAATAAGTATGAAGTATTTACCTGTTAAAAATGATTGTGGACTTTATAGATACACTAGAAGTGGCTACCTGGCGTTGCCTGGGTGGGGCAAAAAGTTAGTCTCGCAAATCCATTATTACTGAATTGTGTGTTGAAGTCTCAATTACTCCACCCATTTCGTTCTGTGATAACTCAACTCGTTTTTGTTCAAATCAAACATTGACGTTTTGATAAATTTGAATTAGTTCCATATATTCTTAAGAAATGTACATATGTTTTAGATAAAGGAAGATATATTTTGAAGTAAGACCCACACGTTTTACATAAAGGTACATACATTTTTAATAAGTGTCATATATTTTGAATAATGTTATATGTAATTTGCAGAAAAGGTCCATATGTTTTGAATAACGAAACAGATTTCTAAGAAAGACCAATATGTTTTGAATAAAGACACATCTATAAAAATTAGTGGATGTGAGTTTGAAACCAACACTAAGTCTTTATAACGCCTAAGGACATCCAGAAATAACCTAACGCTGAATATTCGGTAAGGAAAGACAGTCAATTACATCAAATTAACAATGTACATAAGTATGTTTAAGATAACATGTAATATCAGATACAGGATCCACACGTCTCCAAACAAGTAAAATGCAAAATATGTTCCATGCACAAACCAAGCATAAGAAAGAAAAGGTAAATAAAAAAACTTGCAGGTCTTCCCTGGCCATTCTGTTGGGTGAAAGTACTGCTCTATGAATAGAGCTGGGATGAGAAACGAAAGGTTCAAAGGGACTGAATTGTCCCGTGACCAATGGACACGTGACATGGAAACACACACTGAAAATCCAAGGCAAGATAATTATCTTTGTCACCCTATATATATATATATATATTTGAAGGAAAGTTGACACTTTGTCTCCCTATATATATATTTTGAAGGAAGGTTGACACTTTGTCTCCCTATACATATATTTTGAAGCAAGGTTGACACTTTGTCTCCCTATACATATATTTTGAAGCAAGGTTGACACTTTGTCTCCCTATGCATATCTTTTGAAGGAAGGTTGACACTTTGTCTCCCTATATATATATTTTGAAGAAGGAAGGTTGACACTTTGTCTCCCTATACATATATTTTGAAGCAAGGTTGACACTTTGTCTCCCTATGCATATCTTTTGAAGGAAAGTTGACACTTTGTCTCCCTATATATATATTTTTGAAGGAAGGTTGACACTTTGTCTCCCTATATATATATTTTGAAGGAAGGTTGACACTTTGTCTCCCTACGAAAAGGTTGACACTTTGTCTCCCTATGCATATCTTTTGAAGGAAGGTTGACACTTTGTCTCCCTATGCATATATTTTGAAGGAAGGTTGACACTTTGTCTCCTATGCATTATTTTGAAGGAAAGTTCACACTTTGTCTCCCTATGCATATATTTTGAAGCAAGGTTGACACTTTGTTACCTATACATATATTTTGAAGGAAGGTTGACACTTTGTCTCCCTATACATATATTTTGAAGCAAGGTTGACACTTTGTCTCCCTATGCATATCTTTTGAAGGAAAGTTGACACTTTGTCTCCCTATATATATATTTTGAAGCAAGGTTGACACTTTGTCTCCCTATGCATATATTTTGAAGGAGGGTTGACACTTTGTCTCCCTATGCATATATTTTGAAGGAAGGTTGACACTTTGTCACCCTATACATATATTTTGAATGAAGGTTGACACTTTGTCTCCCTATACATATATTTTGAAGGAAGGTTGACACTTTGTCTCCCTATACATATATTTTGAAGGAAAGTTCACGCTTTATCTCCCTATACATATATTTTGAAGGAAGGTTCGCACTTTTTGAATAAGAATTACATATATAATCCGATATTTCAGAAACTACCAAAAGGAAGACAAGGTGATTATGAATAAAGAGAGGTAGCACATGAATTAGGAATTGATATTTAAAATTTACCACATCCATTATTTTCCTAGTAATGAGATTAGAACCAAAATCGAACTAAAACTTATAAGACCCCCAATAAAGGTAGGATTAAATAGAACTCTAACGCCATGACCAAATGTATTAAGCTACAAAACAATCTAGACAGTCAAAAACGTTTCGAAACGTAGGCGAGATTTATGCAAACTTGTAGGTGGTGAGAGAATCAGGTTCTGATCAGCCCTGATTGAGTCACCTGGGAGAGAAAATACAATCTTGAAAGACCATTAATTTTCAATGATCCCACGTACATCGCTGACTACTCATACCTTGTTGTATACTGGATCATACAGTATTCAGTATACTAGTACATTCAACTATATAAGCGCCAGACTTATAGTAACTCGCGACAGAGTGCTAAAACCTCGAGGTAGACGGTTCGCGTAATGATTCCGTAATCCTTACAGTTTCAGGGTATTTTCCTCTCATCCCACCTATGAGGGCGTGACACAAAGACATTTTATGAGGGCCCACTCACAAGCCGAAGCTCATGGGTCGTAGGCACAAATAATGCGTTGATCCCGTTGGCTTTCCCCCACTAGGTAGTCGCCTCTGGCACTGGACAATAAACCCAGCCCTGCCCCTTTAAGTCAAGGGGGTAGGTATTGCCTGGGGATATATTTGTCTCATACCCCACTTGTATGGACTGGGCACAAGGCCTCGTTTTAATGTGGGCCCACCACCCGTAGTTGATGGGTGGGAAAGAACAAAAATTGCGTCGATCCCCTCGGCATTCCCTCTCAAGGGTGACGCTTCAGGTGCTGAGCAATAAACCCAGCATCGCCCCCAAGGAGGCAGTTATTGCCTGGGGGATAGTCCCCTGGGATCGACGCTGTTAATTTTATTGCCTAGCCACTCCAGATGCCGAATCACTCTGGCGCAGTCTCAGCAAATCACCTCGATGTTCTCAGACAGCCGTGTATAAATAATCCTGGACCAGCACATTCACTCTCTACGCAAGGTACACTAGGCTAGTCCACAACACACCTTTTCATCAAAAACATGTATTTTACAACATTTTGAATAAATGTAGATATTGTGAATAAAAGTCAATATATTTTGAATAAAGAACCATATTTTGAAGAGTCTCACGTTTTAAACAAATGCCAATACGCTTTTAATAACCTTATATACATTATGACTGATTCTAATGGCATGCCAACCCGTTTAGGATTATTTCATAACTAGCGGTTAGGGAATCAGGTTCATTGTACGTTCATATTTATATTTTTTGTGTAGTAGTTACTTTAGAGTTTTTTTTTTTGTTGTTTTTTTTTTTTTTGTTGGGGGTACACAGTTCTATCGAATACGGATAATTTTTAAACAGATGTATTTGACCTCTAGATGGTAACTTAACAAGTACTAAAACTCCAGGTCAGAGTGAACCTGGGAATAATAGGTACAAAGGAGTAATCGAAACTCCCCAGGCTTCCGGAACTGGAACCTTATCATCAGAAGGAACTTCGTACGTATGGCCCAAATTTCAAATTTTTAACCCCCATAAAATTCTACAAAACTCAAAAGCCATGAATGAAACTTAACGTGATTTTCGATGTATTATGAAAGATGTGGCGCTCCACCTCAGGCATAAATTATTCTCCCTGGTTTAGAGCAATGGAAAATGAGATTCACTCCCTTGCAGTCCGACTGATACTGACAATAGGCTACTTTACCGATATTTTACTTACTTATGAAAGGAAGCGCGTGGTGTAATGGTTAAAGTCATAGGAAATGGACTCGTCTCCCCGAGTTCAAATCCTGGACGTGGTAATTGCATTTCACTTAGCGCTAATACCATGGAAAAGGTATGAATCCAACTCTCCCTCCAGCTATGGGTAAATAGTAGGGCAGACTGGGCTCTTTAACCATGGTCAGGCAACCGGTCTAGGAGAAGGAAAACTCTGAATTCAAACCCGTTAAACTCCGCTTAAGAAATTGACCTTGTGTCGCATCCTGCTCATGCAGAAGAGTTGGTAAATATATATGAAAGGAAAGCTTTTTTTAATCCCAGGTAGAAATTATTTGTTCTACAGTCTTTAAAACGGCAGAATTTTATAAATCAAAATCTGTCAAGATGGCGTTCCCCCCACCACCATCTCTCTCTCTCTCTCTCTCTCTCTCTCTCTCTCTTGTGACCAGGGATACGCATCACTGACAAAAGGAGAACTGAAGTATCCGACAAAAGACCTCATCTCACGTCCTAAAGAAAGTCATAAAGACCGATACGTTATAGCGTTGATATTACTACCTAGAATAAATATTCATCCTTTGAAACATCTCTGGATGTTTACCTCTCTCTCTCTCTCTCTCTCTCTGTTTTTTAATGTGATATAACGTATTTCATTGTTATCATTAAAAAATTCATATATATTTTATGTACGTTTAGGCTCTTTTTTAAGGGAAAAAATAGAATGAAATAAGTGACAATTTATGAAATTACATTTTGGCCATACCTACAGTTCAGTGTCTTACCCAGGCCACACACTTTCTGAAGGGGGTCTTACTCCCCTTAAAGGGATACAGTCAGCGTATTCTGAGCCCCGCCAACGGGGCTAATATATTCTGAATAAATTTCTTCTAGTCTTAAATAAAATGGCGTATATTTTTGATAACGTTGCGTACCTTTTGAATAAGGGTATTTATGCCTTGAATGAAACCTCCTTTTGAAGGGAGTCTTACTCCTCTTAAGGGGATACAGTCAACATATTCTGAGCCCCGCCAACAGGGCTAATATATTCTGAATAAATTTATTCTAGTCTTAAATAAAAATGGCGTATATTTTTGATAATGTTGCATACCCTTTGAATAAGGGTATTTATGCCTTGAATGAAAAATAAATAAATAAATAAAAGAGTGAACAGTGTAATATGTAAACCAGGCAGGCATCATGATTATTTTAAAAGATTTACTGACTCAGTAGTTTTGTTTCCCCGGGCAACATTGTCGTAAGCTGGAGCTAAGATATTTAGTCTTGTGTTAAATATTGTAAATAATTTTGTAGTCATATACTTTCTTTCTATTTCACTGTCCCTGTTCCCCTGATAAATGTTATATCTAATGCATAAAACATATACATATATGCTAATATAACACGTCTTGTGGGACAGAGGTAGTAGTTTTTATCTTAGGCCAGGTAACTGAGGGTGTGTACTGACTAAAGCCAATCAGCTCGGTGTAAATCTTACTGCTACTGCTATAACATATACCCGTGTTGGACTGTCACAATCGGAGGTAGTAATGTCGTTTTGGGAATTTCGTTCCTATTCTCAAGTTAGTCGTAAGTTTAAAGTGAAAATTTCTCTTATCACTTCAGTGAAAATAGATTATCAAATTTCCCCGTTACAAATGTTTAGGATTGAAAAAGATTGTGTAAAAGTTGCATGTCCTTAGTTAGAGCCTAAAATATCCAACGCTCGGTCAATTTGTTTTCGCTAGCAACGAGAGTATTTTGATTAAGTAGTGCGTATATTTCCGCTTGTGTACAGTGCAATTATTGACAAATCCTCTCCGCCCCGGTTATATTTATATACAGAAACAACAGTTGGGGTTATATATGAAAGACCAATATCCAGGATCGAGGTGTGACCCCATAACATATATATAAAACCCGTAGCGACAACTGCTATTTTCAATATATATATATATATATATATATATATATATATATATATATATATATATATATGTATGTATGTATGTATGTATTTGTAAAGACCTGGATTTTGAATAACCAAACGGATCAGTAAACATGAAATGTCATACGTTTTATCGGGAGACGTTTTACGCCCACTACGGATTTTCACAGATTTGACAATATATCTGAAATACTACGTGCACACCTGCTTATAGGGTTGGAGCTAATACCTCGGAAGAAAAATGCTTCAGTTGAAAAAAGAACTTACCTCTATATCCAAAGCTCCATAACTTTTACCTTCCAACCACTTATACATCAAAGGAAAAATGATCAGGTACGTAAAAATAACCATCTCCTTATTTGTTTATATATACTAGCAAGAATAAACGCTCGCTGCCGGGCGTAAGTATTGAAGTTTTAATGTAATTAAATATATTAAATTATAAAGACTAACGAAATTAAATAAGAACGCATAAAAAAATTACACCTGTTTTAATAATATTTTAATTGGTTTCTATATAAAATAATTCATAGGATTGATTTTAATACGTTGAAGAATAAAGCATCTTACAGATCAATAGCACCAAATAATTATCTATTAAACCCTGTTTTGTTAAAACCAGTATGTAAATTAACCACACCATATATTATGTAAACTTTTATTTCTTAGTGATATATAAGACACATTACAGGATTTTAAATGCATTAATAACTTGGGCTGTTTTAAGGCAAATATAACTCCGATTTTTTTTATAGAGACATCATGAATAAATAAAATTTCTTCTATATATTAATGATTTTGAGTATAAACTAAATGCTTATTGATAAACTTACGCAATTCCAGAGGGTATTGTGACGTTAGCAGTGACGTAGTTTCGGTTAGAGACACCGAACTTCGATTATAATAACAATAATAATAATAATAATAATAATATATATATATATATATATATATATATATATATATATATATATATACATAACAAAAAATACAAAAATAACAAAGTTAAAAATAAATTGATGATGTTAGTCAGGTGTCCCCAGGTCTTAGAATACGGTGTCTGTATCCCCTGCAGAAGTGTAACAATCCTTCCCTTCCACAAAAAAAATAAATTGGCATCCTGGGTACGACTCTTCACTAAACCTGATGGTGAGGCTCCAGCTCCAGCTCTGGAGATCTGAGGTGTGTGGAGTACCCTTTCATTGCCATTACTCCCAGGTCCACTCATACCTGAAGTGGTAGTACCCGATTGGCTTCCATCTAGGGATCAACTGAGATCTGTTTATAAACTATTCGTATCCAATAGGATCATGTGCGAGAAATTAAAAAAAACAACAACATTAAGACTGCTTTTCATTATCAGGTATAGATTGAGAGAGGGCATGTTAGATGCTGAGAAAGTCTAAGAAAAATAATTTATTCTTTTTTTTTTAAATCCCTCTGACCCGGAATGGTTCCTAGTTGGTTGATTGGTTGGATTTTACAGCTTGTCACCCCATTGGATCATTTTATGCCGAAGACGTTTTGTTTTATTCATTCTTAATAGGTACTCAATTTTTTTAAATTCAATTTTTAATCATATTTATTTTTTAAACATGCTGTTCAATTTAACCCATAGATGGGACCCTAACAGGTACGGATCAGAGTGAGCCTCGTAATAATTATGATGAAGGCGTACTCCACATTCCCCTGGGCTCCAGAGCTGGAACTTTACCATCAGATAAGATAACGTCATACACAGGACACTAAGACCCTCAGCCACCGACTTGTAGCACATACATGATAAAAAGGATTTGCCTAAAGAACAATAGGATTGGAACTATCATATAGGTGCTAGGGCTTGACGTGATTTGCCGATTGATCGGAGGAGGCCTTTCCGACCGCCCGTCTAGCTTTGTCGCTTGGAGTATCATTATGGTTGTTTTCATTCCTTTTGTGTTTTCTATGTTGTTTTTTTCTGTTAGTTCATATTTATCACTTGCTGTTATTTATTGCTGTAATTAGTCTTTATTTACACTTTTTAGTGTATTCTGCGAATCCCCAAATGCGTGTGAGTCATTCTCCTCCTTCTTTTCTCAATACATGTAGTCTGTCTCTGTCATCTCTCGGTTGTAATGCTTTGTGTATAGTTATCAATTTCCTTGTCGGAGTCATTTTTCCGAGACCATATGACCTTTAGGCACCCCTTTTGCGATCTCGATTCATGAGTACATTTTATTCATTTACACTGTCAACATCCGGTTGTTTGTTAGGGGTTAGGGTTAGGGGTTAGTTTTATAATTTTAAAAAACTCTAAAAATCTTCTGTTAACAAACAACCGGGTGTTGACGGTGTAAATGAAAAAAAATGTACTTATGAATCGAGATCGCAAAAGGAGTGCCTAATGGTCATATGGTCTGATTTCTCTTTGGATTTTCACCTCGGCAAGGGTTTTTCCTCCCGCTGTTAATTCCACTATTTAGATTTTTAATGGCTGTCGCTAATAATTCTATGACTTGGTTGGATGTCTTGTACATTTTTGATATTCAATTATCCAACTTTATGGAATCTTATCATAGGCTTTTCTGTCTATTCATGCTATCGCTACATTTGTTTTGTTTTGTTTTTTTTTTTGTTTTTTGTTGCCTTTAGAATGTGCTATGTTCCTATTGTGCATTTGCGGCATCCTTTCTATTCTTCTGGAAATAGCATTCAAGCGAGTTACATATTTCTTTCTTTATCTGTCTGTTTAGGATTTTCCGCATAATATGTTGACATGTTATTGGTCTATAGTTGCTGAGGCTTGTTCTTTTGTTCTTTTTATTGGGGGGGGGGATTTCTGGATCAGGGGAGTTTTCTATTCGTCATCCATTCAGGTATGCTTGCTTCTTGTAGGCATTTACTCAGGTGCTGAGACAATCAGTCGTCAATAGACGTAAAATTTTAAACCAGAATCCATTTATACCCTCATGGCTAGGTGTTTTCCAATTTGGTTCCTTCTTGAATGTTGTTCTTAGTGAATCCAGCTGTATGTTGGCCTCAGGACCTTCTTTGAGTCCTTGCATTTTTTTTCTATTCGATCTTTCAGTTATGTTCTTTCCTTCGCCTTATTTTGCCACCCTGCCTCCTCCAAAAATAATTTTTATCTCCTTTGTATTTTGTCTCCTTTAAAAATTGACAAGATCTGGTAAAATTTTCTTTCCTTATTTTGGACTAGAAGCCACTACGCAGCATCACCTGGGTAGAGGGGGCATAAAAAGGTAGTCTCGGGGATTCATTATTGTTCAATCACGAGTTGGATCCTCACAGGATGCCCCATTAAAAAATCCTACGTATAAAAGGCCTTGTAATGACCCAGACAATTTGAAAAGAAAAATTAATGTCTCCTATTTAAAATACTAAATGCAAAGAAAATTCATGCTGTTCTTATTTAAATTTTATTTTTTAATTATCTGCATGAATGAAAATCAAATGTTTATTTATTTATTTTTGTTCAAAAACTAAGATCTAGTGATAATGAATGTGTATATATATATATTCACTTTTTCATTAATTGTTTTATTTTCGTAGTTTCCTCCGGATATACATACACACAACTGCCTTTTATATATGTATAGATAGTCCTCTTTTACTTGTATTGTTCGGTTCTGTTCCGGTATTGTTTGGGACTTCCTTCTTTCGCTAATACCTTTTGTAGTATCAGGTCTGACTCATTTTTTTCTTCCTTTTTCTTTTTTTTTTTTTTCAATCTTTACATTTCATTGTGTCTTTATATCTTTTTCTTCTTTATTTGTTGTGGTTTCTCTATTTGTCCTTCTAGCATAATTTCCCATCCAGTTTTTATTTTTCTGTTCGTGTTCTGCAAATCTTTGGTTTGTTGCATTGAAATTAGCTACTTCATTCTAAATTCATATCACCCTTTTACATTTAGTTGCTATTGAAATATATGTGGAGTACAATTATGTTGTCTTCTCTAGTTAATTTTCCCATTGATGCCTTTCAGATGCATAATTGTTTTGGTCTTCTTTGTGAACCTGAATTCAGAACAGCCAACATTTGCAGGATGCCTGTCATGCCCCCCATGTTTGCCATCAAAGGAGTACCGCCGATCATAACACTCAGATCAGAAATCTGAGTCGCATGTTGATTTGAATTTATATTTATGATGTTTTTCATGGTAATTAGTTTTACTGTGGTAATACCAAACTCAACATGTGTTCCGGTCACAGATGTGACCTGGAATTTTAAAAATAAAGAACTCACAACAACGTGGCACAAAAATTTCCATATATATATATTATATATATATATATATATATATATATATTGAGAGTTTTTCCCATCCGCCTTTGCTGGTGGGCATTCGCTGTAGGCTGATTGACAAGTCCCCTTAAGTCTCCAGGAATCGTCTGAGTATTTCAGATAAATAATGGACCATTCTGTTTTTATTATAAAGAAAGAAAGGGAAGAAAAATGGTATGCTACACAGAAAAAATATAATAAGAAAGAAAGAGAGTAGGAGAAAGATAGAGAGAGGGAATGAGCGCGGGAAAGTGATAACGGTAATCTGTTTCAATTGAACATAATGAAAAGAAAGAAAGAAAGAAAGAAGAGTGAGAGAGTTTAATCAAGATTATAATTCTTTTTTCTTTGTTATTATTTAACACCTTGAGAGTTTTTAACACCAGCGTTAGTTGATGATCTTTAATTGAAGTCTGAGTGACAACAAGTCTTCTCGGGTGTCCTGGACTCTTCTGAGTATTCTCACTGATCATAATAATGCTATTTTCTGGATTGTCTCAATTCTTCCTCTGATTTCCAATTCCTCTAGTTTGCTTTCTAAACTTTTTGGAACCGTTCCAAGTGCACCAACTACAATTGGTATCACTTTCATACTCATATTCCACAGTGATTTTAATTCTCTGACAAGGTACAGGTAGTTGTCTATCTTTTCATTTTCTTTCATCTTCACCCCGTGATCTGATGGGACTGCAAAATGTACCTGTTGAAAAGCTCTCTTTTTCTTGGTCTGGTCTTTTGACTGGGATGAAGTGATCCGTCTTTATCTCCAAGTTCCAGTTTCATTTTCAAAAACAGATTCTGATTCATGCATATACCATTTTGTTGAATGGTCAAAATTGAGTTTCTTTCACAATTCCCAGTGTATCACCTTTTCCATCCAGTCGTGTTGTGATCGTATTCTCATTGTGATAATTTGGTGCATTCACTTAATACCTGGTTGATTCTCTTATCTCTGTTTCCACACACTCTACACATTCTGTTTGTTGTGTCTTATCTATTTTTGTTTTGATATAGTTTGTTCTTATGACATTGTTTCGTGCTACAATTATGAGAGTTTCTCTCTTGAGCTTTCCTTTTCGTAACCATGTCCAATTCTTTTCATGGCCAAACTCTCCAATTTGGCCTTTGAAGTATCCATATAATTGTTTTTCTTCTCATTTCTGTTTTCTTGTTTTTGTTGTTTTTTCTGCTTGTCCCTATGTTGCAGCTGCTGTTATTGGCTGCCGTAATTAATCTTTTCTACCTCTATTTCGGTGTATAGTGTATTTGCCCAGCCATTCATATAAAACCAGAGATAAATGAATGAAGGTTTTTCTTCGAAAACTATTGAATATATTAAACTGGGAGTTTTCTAAATATAAATATTTACCAGTCCCTCCACCCGAGCATAATACGACACAAGTTCAATTTCTTAAGCGAAGTTAAAGTTTGAATTCAGCGTTTTATTTCTCCTAGATTGATTGCCTTATCCCAGGTTAAAGAGCCGAGTCCGCCTTACTATTTACCCATACTTTGTATTCATACCCTTCCTAAGGGTATTAGCGCTATGTGAAATGCCAACAGCCTCGTCCAGGATTTGAACTCTTCTTCCCGTATCCATTTCTTACGACGATAACCATTACACCACGCGCTTCTAGTTTTCTAAATATATGAGGACTACTCATTATCCTCCATGCCCCAATGTAGCCACCTGTTGGCTGTAAGTGGCGGCGACACGTGATGCTTAAGTACGGAATCCTGGTGGTTTAGCGGTCTATGACATGCAACACTCCACTTTGGCCTTTACTTAGACTAGACGGGCGATCAGAGAGGCCCTTTTCGATCAACCAGCTGGTCATATCAGACCCTAGCACCTATATGATTGTCCCCACCTTATTGCCCTTATAGCAAACCCCAACCAGGTTTATCATACATATACTAAAAGGCGGTGGCTGAGGGTATTAGGTATGGCGTAAATGGTGAAGTTCCAATTTTGGAAATTTAGAATACTCCTTCATCGCCATTACTCCCAGTTCCACTCTGATCCGGATTGGTAGTACCTGTTAGTGTCCCATCTAGGGGTTAAATAGAAGAAAAAAACGAGTTACAAATGTGTTTGAAAATGAATATCCATCAAGAATGGAAAAAACAAAACCTCTTCGACTTAAAATAACCCAACAAGGGTTGACATGCTGTAAGATCCAACCAACCAACCAACCAACCAACCAACTACATATTATCACGAACTTTTTAAAAATCTTAGATAAGTGTCGGTTTGTTTGGATTTTTCTAAGATGTGTATCAGTATTTTTATTAATCATTCTTACCACTCCTATCATTATTAGAATTGTAGTTGTTTGTTGGGGGTTTTGTTTTTGTTTTTTGTTTTTTTGTAATGCCGCTTTTGTTTAATTTCTATTTCCAGTGCTTTATATATTTTGAAAGTTTATCAAATTCTTTTGTTGAGATGTTTTTATCTTACGGAATGATCAGGCCAATGAAATCAGGTTTTTATTTTCTTGCAATCTTTTATCAAAATATTTACTCTATTAGCATGTGGAGAAATGTAGCCACTAGATGGAAGTTTATTATTGGTGATAATGTCGACGTTCAAATGTTTCGGTTTATATAAAAAAAAACCTTCTTCGGGACAATATGATAAAAGTAAAGGAATAAAAAAAGATTTTTGTTGTTAAAAAAGAGATGGATGTTTTTGAATGAGTTGAGTTTGTAAATATGTAGAAAAGGTTCATAACCATTAATTGATTAGCGTTCAAATCGAATGTTTATGACGTGATTGGTACATGCGAAAACGAAAATTAAGATTTGATTGGAACACGTGAGTTCGAAAGCGAAGATGTGATTGGTACACGAGACGTTAGCATGTGTAGTGTAGCTAGTGTGTATGCTGAAGTCTCAGAGCAAGTCATACCCAGGAAACTAAAACCCGCTGCCACCGCCTTCTAGCACATATATGAGAAAAAGGGTTGGGGGATGCCATAAAGGCAATAGGTAAAGTGAGGAGCTAATTGTAGGCGTTGCACTCCACCTCATACGCAGAAACGATCTCCTTGGTCTAGCGTTAGTGAAAAGGGGATAGACTCCCTCGCTGTCTGGCTGATACCGATATTAGGCCACCCCGTCGAATTTGCTTACTTCCAGGGGTGCTGTCAGCGTCTTCTACTGTCCCAGCCGACAAGCGATCAGAACGGGGGGTGGGAGATTAAAGTTCAGATATCGGACATATATATCGAAAGGGGGGTCCTCCCTTAAAGAAAAATTGTGAAAGTGCAAAAAGTAACTGGTACCTATAAAAGGGCGAGGATGGGGTCATTCCTAAAATAAGGTAACCAAGCGAGTACCCGGTACGATTAGTATTTTGTAATTAATCCATTGTAGTTCTTTTTGACAATAACAAAATAGATAAAATTGTTCTAATAAAAGTAAAGTCGTCGGGATGACCTAAAGTCGGTATCAACCAGACAGCGAGGGAATCTATCACATTTTTACTAGTGCTAGACCAAGGAGATTGTTTTGACATATGAGTTGGAGCGCCTCACATACCATCAGCTCCTTACTTTACTGCACAGATCCCTGTGCTACACATACGCTGAGTCGGCGAGGACCGACATCGAACCAGGAATCTTGTGATTTCCTAGCCGACCGCTCTACTGACTGAGCTAAACAGGCATGATTCTTGCAATCTATTAGATTTCCATATGCAACAGTTGAATGAGCTGTCTATCTTTATCAAATTCTTGATTAGTTAAGTTAAATTTAAAGTTAATAGAAAAAAATGTATTTAAAAAATGACATAAGTTACCATAACTTATTTTAATTCATTATCTATATATATAAATAGATTATTTATATATTTACATAATCTAGATAATAAAAGTTATGTTATGATATGAGAATTTTTCCTTAAGAGACTCTTTCCAACTTTTCGGCATATATGTCAGGTACCTAAACTTTGACCACTTCCCACTGATCAGGGTTCATGTTCAGCTGAGTAATTCTGGTCAGAAAAGTAGGATCAGATTCTGTGTCAAACGTCGGGACAATGTGACAGAAACAGTTTACAAGTTGACACAAGCTTATGGAGATCAAATTGCGTCGCGGTCATGTGGTTTTACATGATACAAGGTAGTTGAACGATTGTTGAGCGATTGTGGAAGATCAATCCATTCTGGTCGGCCGTTCAATTTTCGCAAAGAGGAAAACTGATGATGAATTAACATTGATTAACTTAAGAGTTTTATAATTTACTTGAACCATTGTGTTTTATATATATATATATATTATTATTATTATTATTATTATTTTATTATATCATATATTATATTTTACTTCTTTTTTTTAAATATACGCTCCTACATTTGGGGCGCTGGTAGTTGTGGTCAGTGATGTAGTATGCATGGGTCACTGGGAAGTTTCGGGTCTTTCAACATCAGATTTTGCTCGCCATACTGACCCTATCAGAGATTATTAAAACTCTGATCCACCAACCACCGTGAGACGTTTGACTTTTTATTGTTTTTGGACGATTGTAAAATTCTCTACCGCGCATCAATCAACAGCCCGAATGTGTGACTGGTTGACTACTTAATCACTGATACCGAGAGACGTCCATTTACAATTATTGACGAAGGACTTGCCAGACTGAGGAGCACCAAGGAACAACCAAAGGATTCTTTACTCGTAGATCGAAACTACGCTCTGCTCAACACAAAGGAAATATCCGCTAGACAAGCGCTCTTGCTTTGAAGCCTAAAGGATGGCCCATAAGATTGTAACAGTTTAGACACAGTTATATGTATTATCAAAGGTGTAAGTTGAAAATGGAAGCGAATATCCATTTCGGTGGTACTGATGTTATAAATTTTCAACTTGCATACTGTCCAAGAAAAGAAATTTATATTATCAAGTGTCTATATATCAATACTCATGATCCTTAATTGTATGACCATTATCATCTTGCAACACCTTCTGATATATCCATGATGATATTGATGCTTCTATTTAGGAAGAGGTGTAGGATTCTAATTAGCATTTCATAGTCAACAGCTCAGTCCATGATGATATTGATGCTTCTATTTATGAAGGAGTGAAGGATTCTAATTAGCATTTCATAGTTAACAGCTCAGTCCATGATGATAATGATGCTTCTATTTAGGAAGGAGTGAAGGATTCTAATTAGCATTTCGTAGTTAACATCACAGTCCATGATGATATTGATGCTTCTATTTAGGAAGAAGTGAAGGATTCTAATTAGCATTTCACAATTAACAGCTGTCCATACTGGACACCGTTCGTAAATAAAGTCGTCGAGGTGGCCTAAAGTCGGTATCAGCCAGACAGTGAGGGAGTCTATCCCCTTTTCACTAATGCTAGACCAAGGAGATTGTTTTTGAGACTGAGGTGGAGCGCCACACCTACCATCAGCTCCTTACTTTACCCCGCACAGATCCCTGTGCTACTCATACACTGAGTTGGCGTGGGCCGGTATCGAATAGGAACCTTGTGGTTTCTAGCCGAACGCTCTACCAACTGAGCTAACCCGGCCTAAATCTCGGGTAACGTCGGGTAGCTCTGCTAGTTATTAATAATACAATGGTAGTTTCAACGGATTGCTCACCGATGCACGAAAGTGAGTTTATTCAGGATCGACGGGTGAAAGGTTTATAATAATTCTGGTTGTTGTAATGTTAGCCTCGTTGTGAGGGCTATATCATTTGCGGGCGTGGACCAATTGTAAGGGTTCAAAACATAATAGGTAGAGGAGGTCTGTGGTTGAAAGACGTTAAATCACTAACAAAAACATCACCGTCGCTTCGCCCCAGCGCGACTATAGAATGTTTTTCTCATTTAAAAAAAAGAAAATATTTACTACTTCACCCACTGATATTGTTCAAATGGTTGTGTTCAAGAAGACATATTAAAAATCATATATATATATATATATATATATATATATATATATATATATATATATATAAACAAGTTTTTGGTACAGCTAAATTTACATATAATTTTGAAAAGTATCATACTTATTTATGATCAGCAATTTAAACGAATTAAAAAGGAAAAGAAAGCGAAAGATGATATAAACTTATAGGTCCTTTCGACCGGTGCTTTTTCTAAAGTTAACAACCGGTGGATCGTTTAAAAAAGTCAAATTTGACTTTTTTAAACGATCCACCGGTTGTTAACTTTAGAAAAAGCACCGGTCGAAAGGGCCTTTAAGTTTATATCGTCTTTCGCTTTCTTTTCTTTTTTTAAATTCGTTTAAATTGCTCATCATAAATAAAGTATGATACTTTTCAAAATTATATATATATATATATATATATATATATATATATATATATATATATATAGAGAGAGAGAGAGAGAGAGAGAGAGAGAGAGAGTCAGATCTTAGCCCTGAAGTGCATTAAGCGAAACTAATAGTAGGTTCGTCTGACTCATTAGATTTATCTTTATTATTTATCTTTATTATTTGCTCTACTGAGCACTTTTTATTTATTAGCTTATTTTCCTAGCGGTTGTATGAATATATATATATATCTTATATACATATATATATATATATATATATATCTTCTTTTTTTCTTTTGGCCAAATACTGTACCAATAGGTTATTTTTTTGTTGGTACGACTATCTTGGTCTTTTCTTTTTCCAAAAATTTTTTCTCCCCGGTTGATATTTGGTAGTATATTAAATTATATATATATATATATATATATATATATATATATATATATATATATATATTATATACGATCAGCTATCAACTCTACACTATATATCTAATTATCTCTCTCTCTCTCTCTCTCTCTCTCTCTCTCTCTCTCTCTCTCTCTCTCTCTCTCCCCCCCGTTTATATACACGGCGTATTATGTGGGTATATATGACTATGGAAGCGCGTGGTGTAATGGTTAAAGTCATGGGAAATGGACTCCTCACCACAAGTTCAAATCCCGGATGTGGTAATTGCATTTCACTTAGCGCTAATACCCCTGGGAAAGGTATGAATCCTACTCTCCTTCCAGCCATGGATAAATAATAGGGTAGACTGGACTCTTTAACCTTGGTTAGGCAACCGGTCTAGGAGAAGGAAAACTCTGAATTAAAACCTGTTGAATACCGCTTAAAAAATGACCTTGTGTCACATCCTGTTTAGTGTGGAGGGGTTGGTAAATATATATATGACTATATGAAAATAGATGGAAATTGATCCGACAGTATGAATTTAACTTTTTTGAAAAAACAAATGATGTTTATAATTGCTGACAGAAATCTGTTTCGACCGCTTTAATAGATCGGTCATCATCAAGAGCAACATATGAGAGAAAGACGGGATGAATAACCGTTAGAAGAAAGGCTACAAACAAAACGCTATTATTCAATGCTGGAATTTTAAAAAATGCGTGTTCTGTGTTAAAAATAAAATAAATTTCTAATGGTTGTTCATCTTGTCTTTCTCTCATATGTTGCTCTTGATGATGACCGATCTATTAAAGTGGTCGAAACAGATTTCTGTCAGCAATTATAAACACTAGCAAATATATGCACCCTCCGGGTGCAAGTATTTAAATTTTAAGTTTTGATATAATAAAATATCATATTAAATTAGAAAGGCTAATGAAACTGACTAAGAATGCAGATAAAAAGATCTGCAACAGAGGGGGTATAATCGAAAAATAAAACAACTTTGAAACTAACTATTCTATCATTTTCCATTACTCCCCTGTTTCATTGGTAAATTTTCCTAATTTAACTATTTAGTTAAAATAAGAAGTAAAGGATAATATTACAGTTATTTCTTCTTGTAAATAAATTTCTTTTAAGATTTATCCACGAGATTTTTGTTTATATTTCTTAAGATAAAACCAAACAATTAGAAATCAATAATACCAAGCACATATTTATTAAAATAAAATTTTAAATATCAATATGCAAATTAGCCTTCTCGTTCAAACTGTAAACCGCTATTTTGTTGTATATATAAATACAATTGCATGTTATTAGTACGTAGATATGGTCAACAGTATTAATAATGTAAAACAATTTTTATTAATAACTGAAGGTTTAAAAGAATGAAATCATGGAGAATTTGACGTAAATAATTAAGGGAATTGTGACTTGAGTAGTAATATAGTTTCGGTTACAGACAGAAAAACACACAATCTCCATTATAATAAGATTATTTGTTTTTTCAGGAATGTTAAATTCATATATGACTATATAACAATAGCAGAAAATATTACTGGATCTAAAAAAGCAATATAAAAGTACGTTACAAAACATTACAAAATCATTTTAACTAAAGCAGAAAACATTACTGTATATAAAAATCAGTAAGTGGCGTGGCCTATTGTCGGTGTCAGCTGTACAGCGATGGAGTTTATCCCCTTTTCATTAGCGCTAAACCAGGGAGATTGGTTTTGCGTCAGAGGTAGAGTGCCCAACCTACCATCAGCTTCCTACATTACCGCACAAATCCAAGCTGTGCTACTCATGCACTGGGTTATCTAGGGCCGATATTGAACCCGGAACCTTGTTGTTCCTCTACCGACTGAGCTATACCGGCCATTAGCACAAAATAATGTCATAAAGACTAAGTATTTTAAGAATGCTCATGTATTTGGTTGACATGTCGATCCGACCCAACGAAGGTCGTCCTCGTTTTTTTTTTTTTTGTTTTTTTTTTATATTTTCCTCGGTTCGTGAAGTGACCAGTCGACCAGAACCACTCCGTGCCGCATAAAAAGCCCACACCCGGAAATCTAGTGGCGAAGTTCCAATTCTGTAACTCTATGGAATGTGGTGTACTCCTTTATCTCCATTACTCCCAGGTCAACTATGACCCGAGTGGTAGTACCTGTTAGGGTCCCATCTATCGGTTAAATAGATAAAAATGTGTTTAAAAAATTGCGTTTGAAAAATAAAAATTAACTACCCGACAAAAATGAACAAAACAAAATGTCTTCGACATAAAATAACCCAACAAGGGTTGACATGCCATAAAATCCTACTAACCAACCAACCAACCAGCCAACCAACTAACTACGCCCGGGATATAACTAGATATCCATAAACCAGTTTTTACTAGTTTCTCTCGGACATTCCCGAAATTCGATCCGGAATTTGATCATATAACGCAACTCTATATTTTCGTATTCCATTTACCAAACACAATTGTAACTTACTCCAAGATTACTCAGCTAAACATAAATACCCCCCCGCCGGAAATTTGATGGGTCCCAATTAAAGTTTCTAAATAAATTGTAGGGTTTTTATTTATGATATGTGGAAACAACTAAAGCCATCTAACTACTACCTTTTAACCTATACTCTGTAATTCATTTCAAAGAAACTATTGAAATGTATTTACAGTTAACTTGAAATGGTGGGACAGAAAAAAGAAAAACATTAGGATGCATGGATATGATTTTACTGCGTCCTTTTATATTTTAATGCGTCGAGGACGCAGGACGCGTACCTATCAGCATCTCTGCGTTACTGTATATAAAACGCAAGCTAACGGTACCTTACAAAACATTTTAGTCCTAGCAGAGAATATTAATGTATATAAATAGTCAGTTAGCTATACAGTAGAAAACGTTACAAAAAATGTTATCTATAGCAGAAAAAGTTTAGAGTCACACTTAATGAAACACAATTGTAATAAACTAAAATTACTCAGTTAAACATAAAATCATGGTTGCCAGCCTGAAAATATTTTTTAAAAATCACTTTCATAAGTTTGTACACAACCATGCAGCTACAAACATAACAAGTCTTGTCGCTCGAATCAGCATTATATATTTACCCAGCCCCTTCTCCGGGATTGCGATCAAGTCACGCTGAAAGCACCTGTTCTCGCTAAATCATCGAAATTAAGCAACGATGAGCCTGTTCAATAATTAACTGGGTAACCATTCAAGCAATAGAGGGTACTGTAAATAACCAGAGTTCTTTGCTTATTAAAATGACTTGATTAGGCAATAAATGTCACCCAAAGGGTCGATATGCCGTGAAACAAAACAATTAACCCTTCCCCACGGGCAGCGTCCGACACAAATTCAACGAGTATGATTTACGCAGCCTCTCCACCACGAGCACCATGTAGCACGTGGTCAATTGCTAAGCGGTGTTCAACTGGTTTGAATTCAGAGTGTTCCTTCTCCTAGACCGGTTGCCATACCAAGATTAAAGGGCCTATTCCGCCCTACTTTTCTACCCATAGCTTTGGAAAGAATACTTGCATTCATACCTTTCCCAAGAGTATTAACACTATGTGAAATGCAAACAGCTTCGTTGGGTATTTGAACTTGGGTCGCCGAGTCCATTTCAATTATCGTTACGCTAAAAACGCCTCAAGTGAAGTACAGCTAATTAGAATTCATAGTTTTCCTTCTCCTATGCCAGTTGCCGTACCGATGTGAAAGAGATCGGTATGTCCAACTGTTTATATGTTGCTCAGGGGAGAGCAGTTGGTTTGATGCCTTTTGCGAATGGAAGCACAAAAGGCCTTGTTCAGTATTTGAACTCGGCTCACCATGCCCATTTCCAACGACGATGACGGCTGTGACAACTGGGAATCTGTAGTAACATTTATATATCAATACACTCGTACCTATCTACGTGTGTCACGCCCCGTCATCATCTCAGATAAATAATTGACTATTCCGTTTTGAAGCATGTGTACAAATTTTATGCCCCAGATAAATGATGGATAATATGGACAATATCGTTATGGGGGGAGAACGTGCTACAGGTCAGAGAAAGAAAGGTGAGAGATAGGAAGTGATAGCACTTATTGTCTGTTTCAATGAAATAAAAAAAAAGCAGAAAAGAAGAAAAAGAAAGTTAGGAAAAGAAGAAGAAAGAGAAAAAGAAATAAAGAAAGAATTTCGGTAGCGATTGTTATACTTTTGAAATATTGAACTATTTAGCAATAACTCTTATGTAAACAATAAAATTATCAAACCGTATTATATCCACGGTCCCCGCTCGTCACAGATAATGCTGCCCGACACAACTGTCTTGTTTATTCATATTACATCCAGGTTTTTATAGATGATCACTGATGTTTACAAAGATTTTCGTGTTAAAATATTTTTATTTATTTATACTAACATGCATCTCATTTTCAAAATGAAATACCACAAATGTTTGTCTGATAAAAGAACTTTTGAACATTGTGAGTGATTGGGGAGTTTGGGGGTGGATTTTTTTTTGGGGGGGGGGTGGATTTTTTCATAATATGAGAAGGGATAGATTTGACAGCTCATATTGGCGTGGAGGGTATATTTGAGATGGCAGACAACTAAGACACACAACAGAACATGAGGAAACTTATTTGGTTTCATAAATATATTTGACCACTCCTATTGGCTTGGGGAAGGTGTACCTGAGTTGACAGACAACACACACAAAATAAAAAAATCATAAAAAATGTTTGAGAGCAAATTGTTAAATAAACCGAGATTGTATTTCTTTAAATGTGATAAAACTATGAATTTCTCTTTTGCTTTCTGTATTAATAAAAAAAAGTATAGCATTATTACCGTATTTGACGGCATATAAGACGCACAGGCATATAACACGCACCCCCATTTCAGCAGGTCAGATTCAGGAGAAAAAAGTTTTTAGTGTATTTAAGCATATATTGTTGAAAACAGTCTAGCTGTGTATTACACAAGCAGAAACATAGCTGTATAAAAGCAATTCGGCGGTACAGGAAAGCAATAAGCATACACAAGACATCTTAATAGCAGGAAATAATAATAATAATAATAATAATAATAATAATAATAATAGCCTAGGCCTATGGGAGGTCTCAAACTTCACCTACGATGTATAAGTATATAATGGAGATTCGGTGTCTGTCTGCAACCGAAACTACGTTACTGTTTAGGTCACAATATCTTCATGAATTGCATAAGCATTTAATTCATAATCAAGATCATTAATACATAGAATAAATCCTATTTATTAACGAAGTCTCAAAACAGCCTGTTTTCAGTGCGCTTAAAAACCTGCAATGTGTCTTAAAGTTATTTACTAAGCTTAGCTTGGATGTGGCACAAGGCCAAAAGTATGGTGCACCCAGTGAGAATTGAACTTACAAACAATGCTCTGTGAATCTGTGACAAGAGGTTAGGGAATTGCGTGTTCTGTACGTTTATATTTACATTTCTTGTGTAGCCGTTTCTTAACAGTTTTTCTTTTTAGCACACGGAGATCAAATACAAATAATTTTTAGATAGATCTATTTAACCATAGATACCATCCTAGCAGATACTACCACCTTGGGTCAGTGTGGACCTGGTAGTAATACCACTGAAAGAGGATTTCACATTCCCCAGATCTTTAGAACTAGAGCCTCACGATGATCAGATGGGGTTTCGAGTCATACCCCGGACGCCCCATTTTGGTGGAGAGGAGTCTTACACTTCTACAGAGGATATTATTTCAACAGGGTGGACTACGATAGCATGGTACAGCGTGTACCATAGAGAAATAATAAAGGATAAGTTCTAGGTGATTTTTTAAAAATTGTTTGGCAATAACAATAAGAAGAAAGAGTACAAATTTATATCCAAAATTGATTTTTTTTAATTTAGAATTCAGTGGTACCTTTATTTACAAGAGCCCCAACTTACAAGTACCCCAGCTTACAAATTTTCCGAGTTACGAACTGTTACTCGGTCGATTTTTGCTGTGTGAGTCGAGCTAAAATTTCAGGTAAGAGCGAGCTTCAGATACGCATATGTTAAGTTCACTAAAAACATTTAAGTTTCCAAATTTATTATACCAAAGAAAAATATTATTTATTAAAAAAATGGACCATATGACCTTTAGGCACCCCTTTTACTTTGATGATTCATAAGGACATTTTTTTTTATTTACACAGTCAACATCCAGTTGTTTGTTAGGGGTTAGGGTTAGAGGTTAGGGTTAGGATTAGGGGTTAGTTTTATAATTTTAAAAAACTCTAAAAATCGTCTAACAAACAACCGGATGTTGACGGTGTAAATGAAAAACTGTACTTATGAATCAGTAATGCAAAAGGGGTGCCTAAAGGTCATATGGTCGAAAAGAATAATCATTAAAATATATTACAGCACATAATTCATTACATTCTATTTTATTAAGTTTTTGCCCAATACCGTGCTACTTTTCTCATTTAAAAAATCGTAACAAAAAAAATTAGGGTGTTTTTTTATGGGGCGGCACTGGAACGGATTAAAGGCATTCCAGTTTATATCAATGGGTAAAATTGATTTGATATACGAGGAAATTGAGTAATGATCGGAACGAATTAAAATCGTAAGTCAAGGTACAACTGTATTTCCCATTTCGAGGGGAAATTCTTGGGAATATTACCGTTGTCAGAAGAATTTCGTTAAATTAATGAATAAATTAATGACAGTTTCCTCAGGCAACTTAGATCGCCAGCATTTCTGATTTGTCAGCGTTGATTTGGCAAGACTCTTGTACAGTGCGACTTCATTGGTTATAATAATAAATCCTACTAGTCAACTCGTGATTAATTCTGAGTTCAAATTCCAGCGATACCCAATACCAATTATAATTTATTTATCAACTCACCGGGTTTTATTTCTATTTTATTTTGATTTTGATTTTTAATTTTAACTGCTGCCCTAAGCCGATTGTATTACATTCGAAATATTCTGAGAATTTTTTTTTTAATTTGTTTCGCGGCAAAAATAAAATAAAAAAGGGACAAATAGTAGAATTGGAAAAGTTGGGTCGGTGATTAGAATACCAAAAATCATGTTAATTGAAAAACACATATCTTGATTAAATTAGCAAAACAATTTTGTAAGAATAAATTTTGACATTTTCCCATGTTAAATCATGGGAACAAGATGATTAAAATTTTCAAATTAACAGGGCCATACCCTTTTTTTCTTTTCTTTGTTTTTACGTAACTTTACCATTCAAAAGTGGAGGTGGACTTCCACGTGGCATAGTAGCTAATGTGCTGGACTGCGATATCGTGGTACTCGCGTTCGAACTCCAGTCGCGCTATTATTAAGTTCACTTTTGGAAAGGTACGAACCTCCTCACCCCACTGCTTTTGGTTAAATAATACCACTACTTTTCTTATTCAAGGATGAAGAAGCATGTTTTAGTCAAAACTGTTTACGAATGGGCTGAACATAGATTTGCCACTATAAAGACCGAGTTCAAAAGACAGTCCATGGAATGGAAACTCACTGACCCTCCGTCGATTTCGACGTATGAAGTTTCGACAACCTCTTTAATTTAACCTTGTGTGTTAATCGCAGGTGACATTTCAGCCCTGCCAATGATTTGCAAAGAAGTCCACAGATGGAACAAGAGTGTGGATTATTAGAATGTATTGCTGGGACACTAGCCAATGCTCTAGTCCTTTCTCTAGCTTGATGCAGCTTGGTGACCTCCGATGCTGCAAAATTCTTGATACCATTGTAACACAAAGTCCTCCACGTTTTACGATCGAGTGCTGTGCTCTCAAAAGTAGCGTGATCTATATTTACAGCTGAGAGGTTACTTTTTAACTTGTCCTTAAACCTGAGCAAGCTGACTATACATGAGAATCTTTGGTATTCTGTCATCATGCATTCGCAAAACATGACCAGCCCAGCGCAATTGTGATTTTATGAGGAAGCTCTCCATTCCGTCAATGTTACACATGGTGAAAAGGTCAGCATTAGAAATTCTGTCTTCGAGGGTGAGTCCATAGATTGCTCGTAGGCAACCTTTATGGAAAACGTCTAACTGCCGGATCTGTTTTCGATACAGTGTCCATGACTCCGAGCCGTACAAAAGAGTGGTAAGAACAACAGCTCTGTATACCTGAATCTTGGTTGCAAGCCTAATGCCCCGTTCATTCCAGAGTCGGTGGCGAAGCTTCCCGAAGGCACTAGAAGCTTTGGCAATTCTATTAACAATCTCATCATCCAGGGTTCCATATATGAACACACATATATATATACATATATATATACATATATACATACATATATATATAAATACATATATATATACATATATATATATATACACACACACACATATATATATACATATATATATAAATACATATATATATATATATACACACACACACACACACACATGATATATATATATATGTGTATATATATATATATATATATATATATATATATATATACCGATTGTTACGCGTTTCAAATTGAAATTTGTCTACGCTATGCTTTTTGATATTGGAGACGAGGTATTAGATAGATTTACAAAAAGATAAATAAATGACAGTTAAACTATTTTTCAGCGTATCTGTCTGTTGGTCGTTCAATTTATCATGCTGTTTACGTCATTTGTAAAAAGTTGATCTGTTTACGAACAACACAACTAAAATGACCATCAACCCCAGACATACGCATACAACTTAGGAGTTCTCTACAAAAAGAAAACATCATTTAAAAAAAACAACTTTACTAACAACTCAACGCCCTTTCGACCGGGGCTTTAGAATACACTGACTGCACCTCTACAGAGGGGTAAGAAGCCCCCATGTTAGCCATGGGTGGCGACCTGTGAGACTTAAGGACGGAACCCTGGTGGATGAGCAGTCCATGACATGCAACACCCCACTTAGACCCTTACTTAGGCTAGACTGGTGGCCAGAGAGGCCCCTTCCGATAAATCGACATGTCAAGCCCTAGCACCTATAAAAAAAAAAGACAGGCCATTGCCCCAACCCTATTGCCCTTATGGCAGCCCCAACCCATTTTAACATATGGAGTGCTAGAAGGCGGTGGCTGAGGGTTTTCATGTCCTGGAATGACGTCAAACTGTATCTGATGGTGAGGTTCAAATTCTGAAGTTTTGTGGGAATGTGGAGCACCCCTTCATCACCATTGCTCCCTGGTCCACTCTGACTCGGAGTGGTAGTACCTGAGTTAAATATAAAAAATTTGTTTATAAAAAAAATTGAGTATCCATTAAGAATTAATTTATTTCAAAACTTTATCTGCATTAAATGACCCACTGAGGTTGATATGCCGTAAAACAAAACAAACAACTCAACATGACTTGTCTCTTCCTGTTGATTACAGCATTAACTGTGTTTTTCACTTTACACTTATCTAGTATCTATCTCAGTCTTTTCATATATATCTATATATATATATATATATTATATTATTATTATTATTATTATTATTATTATTAATGGAGATTCGCTTCCAGTTTTTGTCTATAACAAAAATTACGTCACTGCTAACGTCACATTACTCAAAATCGTCATAACATAGAATACACTCAAAATTTGAATATGCAACATTAGACAGTCCTCGTTGTTTTTTAAAACAAGTTTTAATAAATACATGACTTATATATCTATATATAGTTTGTTTTATTTAAATACATATTTAAAGTTTACATTTAAGATTGTTTTATTTTTTAATCCTGTAATGAATTTGATGATTTTACTTACTTAAGGTACAAACTCGCTGACATTGAAATTTTTACTCCCACCCCTCTGGCAATATGTACCAAAAATTTATTTTTACATCACCCGGAGGGTGTTTTTTTTTTTTTGTACTAGTATATATATATATATATATATATATATATATATATATATATATATATAAGCAAAAAATACAAATCAGGAGACAAATTTTGCCGACTTTGCACGGAGGAAAAACTTGCCATAGTTAACTACAAAAACAAACAAAAAAAACAAGCGAATTATTAAATAATTATATCACAAGTTTTTGACGAATTTTTAATTCTTAACATTTTATGCCAATTTTTTCCCACTTTGATACCCAGTTATATAATAAAAGACGTTTGTAACAACCTCCTTCAGACAGAATTATCCTGATGAACCATTCGGGTGAAAGCTAGGGAGATAGTGTCTTACTCCCATAGGTCCTTATATCAAGCTCTGCTTGATATATGATATGATAAGATATGATATATATATATATATATATATATATATATATATATATATATATATATATATAACATCTTTTTGTTTTTATTATTTTTTTTATTTTTGTTTTTATTCTTTTTGTTTTTTGTTTTTATACGCATTGTAATTGCCTTCAAATCATTAATATATTATAACATACTTAACAATGCTTCAAGCAAATTACCAAATACTTATATATATATATGTATGTGTGTGTGTGTTGTGTGTGTGTGTGTGTGTGTGTGTGTGTGTTATATTTACAAAAATACAAGCTCTATTTCATTGATAAACCATGTATATATAAGTCAGGGTAGCGTGAACAAGAAGTGAACGTCGCTTGGTAAATGACAGTTTCTCGCCTTTTCAAAACTAGTGCACTTGGTTTGAAAATCGCATTGGCGAGAAACTATCAGTTATGAAGCATCGTTGACTCCATGTCCATGCTATGCATAGACAATCGTAATAGGAGAAAATTCCGGACTCTCCAAGATGCACACTCGAAGAATGGAGACCAGGAAAATAAAAAAGGCGACCGTGTACGGACAAATGCATGAAAGTACTCCGTGCACTAGAGCGAGTACGTAGTCTACCTTGGACAAACACATAGACATGCATAGACATGTGCAAGTGTGTATACAGATGCCTTTACCCCCCTCCTCCAGAAAAAAATGAATAAGGCTCCTAATACGTGGAATCGGGCCAGACACGCTAGCAACGACCTGCGATTAAGATCAAAAGGAAAATAAAGAAAAGCGAAAAGATTGACAAATACTTAGATCTTGCCAGAGAACTAAAAGAATGTGGTTATTTCCTAGTTGAGTAACATGATATTACAGGATGACCCAGAAAAAAACAGAACGCAAATTATTTATTTATTTTCCTTTAAACTAACCCTAAACCCTAACTACCCCAAAACCCTAACCCTAACCCCCCAAGTTGAGTAGAATAATATTACAGGGTGACCCAGAAAAACAGAACCTACACATTTTGTAATAAAACTGTTGTTGAGTTTTTTTATTAAGTTTTATATATAAAGTGTGTGCTAGATCCCCACCCATACTTATAGACTAGCCGAGATCATGTGATCTGTTCCTTGGCCAATCACTGGTAGTACTCTGAGGCTGATACAATACTTAACCCACCCTACTGGTCATAATTACTGCAGCGTTCATTGACGATGGACATAGGATTAAATCATTGGACCTTTACCAATACGCAGGATAGGACTCATACGATTACCAAAGGATTCCATAACATAGGACTTTCTTTAAGCCCTATTTCAACTGGCCAAGGATGGCACTTAAAAACTTTACAACTGTTAATTTTTATTCTTTATTTCTTTTTAAGTTTAAGTCCAACAAGAGTTGGGGTTAGGGCTAGGGTTGGGGGTAAGGGTTAGTTTAATGGGAAAATAAATAAATAATTTGGGTTCTGTTTTTTCTGGGTCACTCATGTTACTCAACTAGGAAATAACCAAAAATGTTGTTGAGCATGAGGGTGACAATGACACTAATCATAATTGGTGCACTTGGGCCAGTCCATTTGGAAAGGAGACCGGAAGAAGTGGATATCAGAAGATGAATTGAAACCAATCAAACCACAGCATGTTTAAGATCGGTTAGAATACTTAGTTGAGTCCTGGAAACCTAAGAAGACCTGCTGTCACTTAGACTCCAATGAAAGATAAATTGTTAAAAACTGGTGTGAAAAAGTCGCAATGAGGGAAATAATAATAATTTATACGAGGGCGGTTCCCTTTGTAAGATATTCTGGATCATTCTGAAAACGAACAAGGGTGG
>CM042160.1:55485627-55488127 GCA_023376005.1 Doryteuthis pealeii | reverse complement strand
GATCTCTCTCGATCTCTCTCTCTCTCTCTCTCTCTCTCTCTCTCTCTCCATCGACCATCGGCCCTGAGAAGACTTCTAGTCGGAATCCAGTGTCCTCGCAGAGCTGATGAATGTAAATTTTTGCTGGTAGGCTCAAACTGGAGTTGTTACATAATTATTGGATCCCTAATACTTTTTTAAGGTAGTGTAGAAATCATAATGGCGATTAGTGCAGCTGATGGTCTTGAGGGTGAGTGACAGCGCTTGACCTCGCTCTCACCTTGCCTTCCGGGGATGGTTCGTGAGAACCGGAAGGCATAGAAGACCCTGTTCCGGTTTAAGGATACTAAGTAACTCAGTCAGTTAGAAGTTAGAAGCCGGGCAGTTAGCAAGTAGAAGCCGAGCTCGAAAGATGTGATTCTGACTGCGCAGGTGTCTGGTTGGGGATTTACAAATAAAGTAACATCAACGTAAATCGAAGTCTTGTGTTTATTACCTAAAAACTAACAATGACACAGGGCTTCTGATAAGGAGAAATCTCTGACAGAAACCAGACCCGAAGTCATTCATAGAAGACCAGACTTTAGAAGATATACCAGACCAAGATGTTAGAAGATAGAACCAAAGCCGGCCAGAAGAGCAGACGACTAGAAGTAAGAAGTAAGAAAAGGGTATATAACATTATGCTGATTTGGGAACGTGAAAACGTCAGTATATAACAGAGTGTCCATCTGTAGCATTCTATAAAAAGAACGTCGCTTGTGAGTTCGTCGTGCCCAGCATGTTTTCTGAATATCTTTTATAAGAAATCCAAAAAGTTATTTTGATTTCATCTCATTGAACGAACATACATTTAAAGCCATATTTTTTTTGTCTCACGCAATTAGTACAGCCATATAATAGTACTTAGACGTTTATAGTTAGGAAGTATTCCTGTTTTATTTAATCCGAGAGACCCTATTGCTTTATGGTCGTTAACATGTCAATAGATTTACCTATGCGTATATTGACATCACTTTCAGTAGATGAGATATTGCTACCGAGGTATATGAATTGGTTTACTAATTTTAGAGATTTGACGTTTAATGGGGAGATAGGATCATTTTGATTAAAACATGAATTCTGTTATAACCAAATTCACATATAGACCAATGCCTCTTGCTGCCTGTTCCAGGCTACGGAGCAGAGATTTGGCTTGGTCTGGTGAATTTTCAAGAAGCGCTTGATCATCTGCGTCTTCATCAGTAATATATATTTTTTGTGGGATATCGTCTATTGAACATTACACTGTCAAAATGGATATTATTAGGTATTATTCACTACCGAATTCTACAACGATGAAATTCCGTAGTCAAGAAAATAAAATAAATCGTGATAGATAGATTTGAAAAATCACTTCCTGGTGCATCGGGGTGTATTTATTTGTAACTGCTTTTTCTGTAAAATTGGAACTAGATAATATCTAATAATGGGTAATGAAGGACTATTTGCTCGTAAATTCCTACCATAAAATAAACTGAACCCCCACTTTATGTCCGTGTTTTTGTATTAAATGTTTTATTTTTCTTGCACCCGTTATTTTACAATACAAAATATATTTTCTTTATTTATTTTAATATTCATTTCAATCTACATATTCTAAAAGTTTTTATTTTGTGAGAATGTTTAGTTTTAAAGTGGGGGCTCGTTTTACAATTTAGGCATACATTGGATCCTCCTTTTATGACCGTAATTTTGTTTTTTCGTCGACGATGATTAAAATCTGACGTTTTTATTTTAGAGTACCAAAGCCAAAAAGAAAAGAAATAACAACAAAAAGTAATATTGAACTTTTTACTCGTAAATTCCTGCCATAAAATTAGGCTTGGGCATTTTATGGTAGGAATTTACGAGTAAAAAGTTGAAGTGTAAAAACGAATCCCCACTTTAAAACTAAGCATTCTCACAAGATAAAAGCTTTTAGAATATACACATTGAAGTGAATATTAAAATAAATAAAGGAAATATATTTAGTATTGTAACATAACGGGTGCAAGAAAAATAAAACATTTATTGCAAAAACACGGACATAAAATGGGGGATCAGTTTATTTTATGGTAGGAATTTACGAGCAAATAGTCTTTCATTACCTAATAATGTCCGTTTTCATTGCATAAAATTGAAAGGAGTGTACTTGTCTATGGGCGTTACTGTACAGTAAATACAGTTCTACAAACTGATACGGGATAACCGAAAGCATGAACAGCGGGTCTCTTTTAGTGCGAACAAACTCAGCATGGGACAGTCTTGTTCGCGCAACAGGAAGTGAGCGATAATCATATCAACTCAGCGTGTCACATGGTTCCATGCTGTATACATTTGTACTTGCGTTACACGCGTTATTCATTTCTTTTCTTTTTGACGACGTTTTCGTGTTCATTTCCGATTCCAAAATGGACCACAAACTTCGACAGAGAGGGAGCATCAAAGTCTGTGGAAGATTTGTAAAAATCAGCTACGATGACACTTGAAACGTTAAGGC
>CM042160.1:55478127-55483127 GCA_023376005.1 Doryteuthis pealeii | reverse complement strand
TTTTGGATACCTTACATTTATATTTATATATATATATATATAGAGAGAGAGTCATCCACAGACACGTGTTTCGACTTATCATGTCTCTTCAGTGTGGCTAGACATTTTTAAGCTACCTACAGCCGGAATTGAAATCCGATCGGTGGGGTGCCAGTCCGACACCTTAACCATTAGGCTGTCTTCACTTACGGAATGCGAAGGGGAGTTTAACTGTTTTCATACACACATCGTTTTGTATGTAAAGGCCGTCATAGAGTGCTCCATCCCTTATATATAGGAGAGCGTTGCTTTTATGCTTGAGTTGGCGGCCCTCAACGGAAATCCCCCCCCCAAGAGTGCTCAACCCTAGGGGGATGGGGAGCAAGGAAAAAATAACGAAAAGAGATTTAGATTGAACCTATATCTTCTTTTCTTAAAGCAGGACTAAACTAGTTTAAATATTCAATGCATTAACTCTTTTTTCTTTCTGAGGCGTTAAATATTCGGCTGGCCGTCTCACACATGAATATTCTAAATTACAATCTTTTCTTGACTGACCGTCTATCCTTGACACTTATTCAAATCCAGACAATTGAAAAATCAAATAGTCGCCTATAAATTCTATTAAATTTCACTGGAAGTAAATGACTTATAATTCTTTTTTTAAAAGTCATATGCATCTCTTTAAACAGTAATGAACTAAATAGTTGCAGCTTTACTGTGACAAAGGACTTGTAATTGATCTTAAAAGCATGCGTGGGTCAAGGTAATCTATGGTACCTTCAGCCAAGCCTCGATTTCGCTAATGCCCATATTCGGCAAGAAAACAATATAAAGTAAGTGATTATTAGGTTAGTTGGTTGCTTAGCTGCTTGGTGGATTTTGGTTTGTTTTGTTTTGTTTTACGGCATATCAACCTCAGTGGGTCATTTAATGCCGATAATGTTTTGAAATAAAGCAATTCTTAATGGATAATACAATTTTTTTATAAATACATTTTTCTATTTAACTCATATATGGGACCCTAACAGGTACTACCACTCCGGGTCAGAGAGACCAGGGAGCAATGGTGATGAAGGGGTGCTCCACATTCCCCAAACCTCCAAAACTGGAACCTCACCATCAGATAGAGTTTAACGTCATTCCCAGGGCATGTAGACCCTCAGTCACTGGCTTCTAGCACCCATATGATAAAAAGGGGTTGGGGCTTGCCATAAGGGCAGTAGGGTTGGGAAAATCATATAGGTGCTAGGGCTTGACGTGACCAGCCGATTGATCGGAGGGGGCCTCTCCGACCGCCCGTCTAGCCCAAGATAGGGCCAAAGTGGAGTATTGCATGTCATGAACTGCTCATCCACCTGGGCTCTATCCTTAAGCATCACGGGTCGCCACCCACGGGCAACAGGTGGCCCCATTGGGGGTGTCTTACCCCTCTGCAGAGGTGCAGTCGGTGCATTCTAACGCCCCAGCTGATAGGGCGGTTGGTGGATTTTAATGGCATATCAACTTGTCTGGGGTTATTTTATACCTAGAGGTTAGGGAATGATATACGTAGTAGGTTTATACTTACACTTTTGTAGTTAATGGTTTTAACGGTGTATTAGCATCGTCTGGGATAGTGTTGAGGATTTATTAACGGCATATCAACCCGTCTGAGATTATTTTATACCTAGAGGATTGGGAATAATTTACGTTGTACGTCTATATTCAGACTTTTATAAATTTTTTTCTCGAGATTATAGCATCATCGGGGATTGTGTTGAATGGTTACTTTTGTGTGGTATTGTTCAGGTTTATGTTTATGCATTTTGGTAAATCTTGGTTTCTCTCAAAAAAAGACAGAATGTCATTTATGTTGACTTTAAAAAAAAATAGATCTTTAATTTTATTTGTGTTAAAAAAATCGTTTTCTCTTACGAGCAGAAGTTCAGCATTCTATGAGGAATTGTTTAACAGTACAGGGTGTATGACATGTTTCACACTGTGGTTGTTGTTCTTGTTTGATTATGAAGAATTGCGTAAGTCTTGTGTGATCAATGCGTAATCGGGATATAATAACTTGTTCCTTTCTAGACTTTCTAAACGCAGGTCTCCAATCTCTCAAAGAAGGTTTGATTAGGAAGAGTTTATTGTGGATGTTGTTATTCTAGTGACGTTATTATTTCATATGAAGGAATCTATTAATTTTAGGTTTCAAGCCAGTGTATGGAATCTTGTTAATATATGGAATCTTCGGAAGTTGGGTTATTAAAAAAGATATCCGACAGGTTACAACATCCTTTAAAATACGACCATTTTTTTCACATTTTTCTTCATTTCTTTTCTTTTTTTTTTTAATATATGTATTTAAAAACTCACCCAAACCAGCAGAATGGTCAATTTAAATCCAGAGTTTTCTTTCTCCTAGACTGGTTGCCTAACTAGTCCACCCTTCAAGTTTTGAATATATATATTTACCAACCCCTTCGCACAAGCAGAATCTAACACGAGGTAAATTTCTTAAGTGGAGTTTACCAGGTTTGAATTCTGTGTTTTTCTTCTCCTAGACTGGTTACCTAACCAAGGATGAAGAGTTCGGTCTGTCCTGCTATTTACCCATAGCTAGAGGGAGAGTAGTTGGATTCATACATCCCCCAAGAATATTAACGCTATGTAAAATGCAAATAGCCTCATACCTAGGTAGTAATATTTCATCCACAGAAAGCGATGTTAACACTCGAATAGGAAAGGCATGGTTCGCCACCAACAAATTATCAGTCATATGGTAATCCGATCTCCCTGACAAGCTAAAGAGACGATTCTTTCAGGCTGTGGTTGTGTCGGTACTGCTGTATGGCTGTACCACCTCGACCCTAACGAAGCGCCTTGAGAACAAGCTAGATGGGAGCTGCACAAGAATGCTGCGAGCGGTCCTGAATAAGTCGTGGAAGCAGCACCCCACAAAGAAGCAACTGTATGGCCACCTACCCCCCATCTCACAAACCATACGAGTAAGACGGACCAGGCATGCGGGACATGCTGGAGAAGCAGGGTTGAGCTCACAAGCGACGTACTACTGTGGAAGCCAGCACATGGGCACGCTAATGTGGGCCGCCCAGCCAGAACCTACATTGACCAACTATGTAAGGATGCTGGCTGCTGCATGGAGGAGCTCCCGGAGTCGATGAGTGATAGGGAGGGTTGGCGAGAGATTGTCATGGATATCCGTGCAAACAGCGCACCATGATGATGATGATTTCTACGACAGTAACTATGACACCACACGCCACCTTAAGTTTTGAATATAGCTCGGTGGTTCTTTTAATGCATCTTTGTTATCTGCATTTAATTTTTTTGATTATTTTATTTTTCTAATTCTCTTTATTTTTTTATTTTCTTTTAGGGAAGAAAGCTACTGTGGGGTAATACTCTGCTGTTGTCCCTACGTCACAATGCGCCGCTGCAGGAACAAAAACATGTGCGTCTTTGTGCTGCTGCTCTCCTGCGTTATTATGACGTCATCGGTGCTAACAGCCTTGAACTTTTCCATCCACTTAACCTCGAAGAAACGGCGGATGTACGTCACACCGGACGGCAAATTTGACTGTGCGGCCCTTATAAGACAGGTAAGATCCTAACTATGGCCCGGTGTTCCTTGTATATATTTGTCGTGAGGTTTTAAGGGGTCAAATAAGAACAAAACGACGGGTAACAAATGTAGGAAAATGTATTAACAAAAGAGTAGACAATTACAGTACAGAGAAGTGGGAATTACGTCCGACAATTGAGCTATGAGCTGACTCGCATTGGCTTACTCTCCAAGCCATAATTGTCCCTGTTACTTATAGTAAACGTCGGCGCATTCCATTAGTCTATAAGGTATATCACCTATAACAATATTTACCAACCCCTCCGCACGAGAAGGATGTTACACAAGGTCAATTTCTAAGGGGGTTTTAACAGGTTTGAACTACACCTTCAACACGAAGAAGACCCTTAGGTATTGGCCAACCCAAGGTGCTTAGCATTCGACGTATTTACAAAGCCACAAGTGTGCAGTACTCAGCGAGCTTGTACTGGTAAAACAGACAAATAGATTATAGAAAGATTGTGTTGCGGCAGTCGTCCAAATTAACTATTTTTAATTAACACCAGATTTATATCAATTATATCGGATTTTTCCTTCTTCAAGACTGGTTACGTAGCCATGGTTAAAGAGCCCAGTCTACCCTACTATTTACTCATAGCTGGAAGGAGAGCAGTTGGATGCATACCTTTCCCAAGGGTATTAGCACTATGTGAAATGCAAAGAGCCTCGCCAAGAATTTGAACTCAGATCGACGAGTCCCTTTCCTACGACACAAACCATTACACTACACGCCTTGTAGGATAAATCCAGTTGCCGTGGCTTGAATGAAACCACTACTTCGGTTCTTACTTAGGCAGTCGGAGAGGATCCCTCCGATCAATCAGCTGCACACGTCAAGCCCTAGCACCTATAGGATTGTCCCAAAAATATTGCTCTTAAGGCAATCCCAATTTTTATCATATATGAGCTTGAAGGCGGTAGCTGAGGGTCTTTGGTCTTGAGTATAACAGTAAACGGCATTTAGTGGTGAAGTTCTAATTTTGGAGCTTTGGGGAGTGTGATATACCCCTTCATCACCATTACTCCCAGGTCCACTGAGACCCGGAGTGGCAGTACCTGTTAGGGTCATATCTATGAGTTAAATAGAAAAAGATGAGTTTTAAAAAATTGGAATACCCATCAAGAATGAATAAAAGAAAACTTCGTCGGCATAAAATAATCCAACAAGGGTTTACATGCCGTTAAATCGAACCAAACAGCCATCAGTCTCCATCTTTATCTATCTATCTATCTATCTATCACTATTCCTCATCTTCTCGCTTTCTTTGTTTTCTTTCTTTCTTTCTCCATCCCTCTTTCTCTTTTTCTTTTCATATCATCTACTTTGGGACTTGACTCGCTTGCCTAATGGCATGTCAACTCATGTTGGGTTATTTCATGCCGAAATGTTTTG
>CM042160.1:55466025-55475527 GCA_023376005.1 Doryteuthis pealeii | reverse complement strand
TTCCGTTCACCGGTAGTTTCCAATATTATATATGTCATATTATAGTAAGGTTAATATGATTTGGTTATATACTATAATTTTTTAGAAGATATATGATAAGTTAGACGTTTTTAATTGAGGTTATTTGATTAATAATAGCATCATTTTGATATAAACAAAAATGAAATTTATGTTACTTAAGCAAAATTATAAAATGGATCCACCTCCGGGACGGGCAAGTTATCTGAAATCAGTTCCTCCTAATATTATGACGCGAACATAATTGATCGGTCTTGCTGCCTCATGGTTAGGCTAAACGGAGCAAGAGATTACGGTTCTTGGTCTGAGGAGTGAAGTTGACTATCTTAAGAAAGCGCTTGAATCATCTGACGTCTTACAATAGATAAAATATGGGATATATTTTATTTTATTGGGTGGGTTTAATATCAGTCCCTAATTGACATTACCACTTCTTGGCTTTTTCAATAATGGAAGGTGGATTGATTATTAGGTATTATTCACTACGGGCGAAGTTCTAGGGCAAGTTATGAAATTCCGTATGATGGCAAAGAAAGAATAATAATAAATCGTGATAGATAGAGAATTAATTCTGGACAATCAACTGAATCCGGGTGCATGCGGCTGTGTGTAATTTATTTTTAAGAAGCTGTTTTTTTGTAAAATTAGGGAACTAGATAATATCTACATGGGATAATGAGGCTATTTGCTGTAAATTCCTACCCGATAAAATAAACCTGAACCCCATTTATGTCCGCGTTGTTTGTTGTATTAATGTTTTATTTTGTTTTGCAAACCCGTTATTTTAGCAATGAGCAAAGAATATTTTTCTTTATTTATTTTAATATTCATGTGTCAGAATCATACATATTCTAGAAAGTTTTTTAATTTGTGAGATGTTTAGTTTTCCAAGTGGGGCTTCGTTTTACAAATTTAGGCATACATTGGGATCCCTCCTTTTATGAACGTAATTTTTGTATTTTTATCGTCGACGATGATTAAAATCTGACGCTTTGTTAATTTTAGAGTAAGCAAAAGCCAAAAGAGAAAGATAACAACGAAAAAGTAATATTCAATATTTTTTACTTCGTAAAATTCCTAGGAGCATAAAATTCAGGCTGGGGCAATTTTATGGGTAGGAATGTTACGAAGTAAAAAGTTGAAGTGTAAAACGAATCAATTTCAAACTAAGCATTCTCACAAGATAAAAGCTTTTAGAATTACACATATGAAGTGAATATTAATATATAAATAAAGAAATATATTAAGTATTGTAATATTAACGGGTGCAAGAAAAAATAAAAACATTTAATTAGCAAAAACCGGACATAAAGACATGGGGGATCAGTTTATTTTATGGTAGGATTGTACGAGCAATAGTCACTTCATTACCTAATATGTCGTTTTTTTGCAAGTGATTGAAAGGAGATGTCTGTCTATGGGCGTTTACTGTACGGTATAGTTCTAACAAACTGTAGACGAGGTAAGCCGAAAGCATGTAACAGGGGTCTCTTTTTAGTGGCGAACAAACTCAGCATGGGACAGTCTTGTCGCGCAGCAGAGAAGTGAGCGATAGATCATGATCAATCACGCGTGTCACAATGGTTCCATGGCTGGTATACATTTGTACTTTGCGTTTATCACGCCGTTAATGTCATTTCTTTTCTTTTTGACGGACGTTTTTCGTGTTCATTTCCGTTCCAAAATGGACCTCAAAAGTATCGACAGAGAAGGGAGCATGAGAGTCTGTGAAGATTTGTAAAATCAGCTACGATGCGACATTGAAGACGTTAAGGCCGACCGACCAGAATTAAACAAAGTTTTCATATCGTATATATCTTCGTCTGTACTCTTTTGTCATTCTCCTCTCCCTGTCATGTCTATGTCTGTCTATCTGTCTTGCTTGTCTGTTCTCGTCTTTCTCTCTCTCTCTTCTCTTCTATACTTATATATTATTATTATATTATATATGATATTATGAGAAGTAACAAACAGGACGGATGTTCTTGTGATATGGCTATTCTTTCCGCAATATTTGGGAGAATATGTGTTTTAATTGAAGGGTCGAACGCATTAATTTATGAAAGTTAATTTATATAATGAATTATCAATTAGGGCGGGATTACCTATTTAAGATATATATTATATTAAATTTGTTTGTTCGCTGGAAGTCCAGGGTGCCTTTTTTGTATATCTTGATATATATATATGTATTATATATATATATGTAGTTATTTTTGTGGTAGTGTGGTGTGATGTTGTGTGTGTTGTGTTGTGTTGTGGTTGAAAAGAGAACATAAAGGGAAAGAAAGTATCAGAATGGATAAAATTATGGGCATTTGTAAGAGTTAAATTCTTTTTACTGTTAGATACATCGGGTGTATGTCCGTCAGGACGATCGGTTGTTTATATAAAATTGTATGGTACTGTTGAGGGAAGATGCTGTGGTAGTATTATCCATGTGTAATTATTCAATCTATTATTATATTTAAATAACAAAATGAAATAAATAATAATAATAATAATTTAATGAATAATAAGTATAATAATAGAAAAATAGAATAATAATAATATAGTTTAATATAATAATATAATATAATAATATAGAATAGAAAAAATTTGTAGAATGGTTCCGCACACAGAAGATATCAGACCTTCTCGTTTTCGAATTTTTTTCTTTGTGTGCGGAGACAATTTACTACATTTTTTTCTATTATTATTATAATTCTATTTCATTTGGTATATTTAAGAAATATATAGTGTTGAATAATGTCACATAGATAAAACTCCTGATCGAATACCACGTGTAAGTAAATTAATTAAAATTCCTATTTTATCCATTCTATTCTGTTCTTTCCTTTTATTTCTCTTTTAACATACACGTCGGATTCACTTGCCATTTTTCATTTCACACGACACAACACACATCACACTACGACACACACACACACACATATATATATATATATATTATATATATTTATATATATATATGTGCCTAAATACAGGAAGCAATAACAACCAGATCATTTGCTTATAAATTCAAATTTATTTCAATGGTCCTTTTTTCAAAGTAGCCAGATTGAAGAAACAGTAGAAAAAAAAAAAAAGAATAAAGAAAAACCCATAATAAACTGGTGTAAATAAAACTAGTAACTGAAACTGCAAGCCACCCAGTATCTTTCGCTGAGAGACATTTTTTCTCTGTTTGAAATCTTGTGTTAAGGAATTCGTTCTAAAAGGATGATATATGTGATTATATGAGTAGACTCATAGCCAATCGACCGTTGGTATTTATAATCAAATGTATGGCGATAAACGGGAATCCGTTTTGGTTAACAGTCCCATCTATGGGTTCAAGTATGAAAATGTGTTTATAATAAGAATAGTCAGTATCCATTGAATGAGACATATTTTCATATTTATTTGGCATTAAATGACACTGAGGTTGATATAGTAACAACCAAACGATTCTCTCATCTCTCGTCTCTCTTCTCTCTCTCTCTCTATATACTCTAAAGTATAATATAGTAGTTATATATATTTTAATTATATAATTGATGTGTGTAATGTCTTTTCCCATACTACTTCACGTCGGTCTTTCAGTATCTATCTATTTCAGTTTGCTCATGTTATCTCGTCTATTATATATACTAGGCAATAATATATGCACCCGCTCGGGTTGCAAGTATTTTAAGTTTTAAATGTAGAATATATATATTGTATTTAAAATTAGAAGGTAATGAACTAATAGAATAGGACAGATAAAAGGATTTTGAAACAGAGGGAAGTAGATAATAAACGATTTGAAACAAGAGAGAGTATAATAAAACCTGGAACTGAAACTTACTCTTCCATCAATGTCGTCTATTTCATTGTTATTTTTTCTAATTTACGTATTTAGTTGATAAGAGGAAGTAAGATAAATGAAAGTTATTTTATCTTGTTAATGGATTTATTTAAGTTCATTGAAAGAGATTTTTACTTATGATTCATTAAAATAAAACAGAAACAATTAGAAATAATGAATACTAAGCACATATTTTATTTAAATTCGATTTTTAATATCATATGCAATTAGCCCTTGCCCGTTCACACTGTAAACGCTATTGTTGTTGTATATATTAAATATAAATTGCATGTTGGTCAGTATGGGAGACTTAGTTAACAGTATTAATAATGTTAGATAATTTTATTAATATTGAGGTTAGAGAAAATATAAAAGATCATGGAGAATATGATGGTCAATAATAAAGAGAATTGTGACTTGAGTAGGAATATAGTTTCGTTACTAGACAGAAACACACAATCTCCATTATAATGAAGATGTTTTTTATTATTGTATAATTATTATATATATATATATATTATTTCTAGTATACAGACAACCTGTTGCATGATATCTATGCCTTTTGAAGCTCTGCTCATTAAGATATTAAAATCGCTATTAGTTGACTAACATGCAATAATATTATACAGTGAGATTTTGAAAGATCCTATGTAGAAGTTATCCCTTACTTAACCAGTTTTGGAGTACCTTACATTTATATTTATATATAATATATATTATTATATAGTATATATATGGAGGAGAGAGAGTCCATCACAGGACACGTGTTTCGAGTTTATGTTCTTCATTGTGCTAGACATTTTTTAAGGCTACCTACAGCTGGAATGAAATCCGATGGTGGGGTGCCAGTCCGACACTCCTTAACCATTAGGCTGTCTTCTTACGGAATGCGAAGGGGAGTTTAACTGTTTATATACACACATCAACTTTTGTGTGTAAAGGCCGTCATAGAGTGCTCCATCCTTATATATAGGAGAGCGTTGCTTTTATGCTTGAGTTGGCGGCCCTCAAACGGAAATCCTCCCCCAAGAGTGCCTCAACTGGGGGATGGGGAGCAAGGAAAAAATAACGAAAAGAGATTTAGATTGAACCTATATCTTCTTTTCTTAAGCAGGACTAAACTAGTTTAAATATTTAATGCATTAACTCTTTTTTCTTTCTGAGGCGTTAAATATTCGGCTGGCCGTCTCACACATGAATATTTCTAAATTACAATCTTTTCTTGACTGACCGTCTATCCTTGACACTATATTCAAATCCAGAAATTGAAAAATCAAATAGTCGCCTATAAATTCTATTAAATTTCACTGGAAGTAAATGACTTATAATCTTTTTTTTTAAAAAGTCATATGCATCTCTTTAAACAGTAATGAACTAAATAGTTGCAGCTTTACTGTGACAAAGGACTTGTAATTGATCTTAAAGCATTGCGTGGGTAAGGTAATCTATGGTACTTCAGCAAGCCTCGATTTCGCTAATGCCCATATTCGGCAAGAAAACATATAAAGTAAGTGATTATTAGGTTAGTTGGTTGCTTGGCTGCTTGGTGGATTTTGGTTTGGTTTGTTTTGTTTTACGGCATATCAACCTCAGTGGGTCATTTAATGCCGAAATGTTTTGAAATAAAGCATTCTTAATGGATAATACAATTTTTTTATAAATACATTTTTCTATTTAACTCATATATGGGCCGCTAACAGGTACTACCACTCCGGGGTCAGAGGAACAGGGAGCAATGGTGATGAAGGGGTGCTCCATTCCCAAACTCCAAACTGGAACTCACGATCAGATAGAGTTTTAACCGTCATTCCAGGGCATGTAGAACCTCAGTCACTGGTTTCTAACAACCATCATGATAAAAAAGGGGTTGGGGCTTGCCATAGGGCAGTAGGGTTGGGAAAAATCATATAGGTGCTAGGGCTTGACGTGACCAGCCGATTGATCGGAGGGGGCCTCTCCGACCGCCCGTCTAGCCCAAGATAGGGCCAAAGTGGAGTATTGCATGTCATGAACTGCTCATCCACCTGGGCTCTATCCTTAAGCATCACGGGTCGCACCCACGGGCAACAGGTGGCCCATTGGGGGTGTCTTACCCTCTGCAGAGGTGCAGTCGGTGCATTCTAACGCCCCAGCCGATAGGCGGTTGGTGGATTTAATGGCATATCAACCTGTCTGGGGTTATTTTATACCTAGAGGTTAGGGAATGATATACGTAGTAGGTTTATACTTACACTTTTGTAGTTAATGGTTTTAACGGTGTATTAGCATCGTCTGGGATAGTGTTGAGGATTTATTAACGGCATATCAACCCGTCTGAGATTATTTTATACCTAGAGGATTGGGAATAATTTACGTTGTACGTCTATATTCAGACTTTTATAGTTTTTTTTATCGAGATTATAGCATCATCGGGGATTGTGTTGAATGGTTACTTTTGTGTGGTATTGTTCAGGTTTATGTTTATGCATTTTGGTAAATTTTGGTTTCTCTCAAAAAAGACAGAATGTCATTTATGTTGACTTTTTAAAAAAATAGATCTTTAATTTTATTTGTGTTAATAAAATCGTTTTCTCTTGCGAGCAGAAGTTCAGCATTCTATGAGGAATTGTTTAACAATGCAGGGTGTATGACATGTTTTACACTGTGATTGTTGTTCTTGTTTGATTATGAAGAATTGCGTAAGTCTTGTATGATCAATACGTAATCGGGATATAATAACTTGTTCCTTTCTAGACTTTCTAAACGCAGGTCTCCAGTCTCTCAAAGAAGGTTTGATTAGGAAGAGTTTATTGTGGATGTTGTTATTCTAGTGACGTTACTATTTTATATGAAGGAATCTATTAATTTTAGGTTTCCAGCCAGTGTATGGAATCTTGTTAATATATGGAATCTTCGGAAGTTGGGTTATTAAAAAGATTTCCGACAGGTTCAACATCCGGTAAAAAAAACATTCCTTTAAAATACGACCATTTTTTTCACATTTTTCTTCATTCCTTTTTTTTTTTTTTTTTTTTCTTTTTTTTTTAATATATGTATTTCAAACTCACCCGAATCAGCAGAATGGTCAATTTCTTAAGCCGCTTTAACAGATTTAAATCCAGAGTTTTCTTTCTCCTAGACTGGTTGCCTAACTAGTCCACCCTTTAAGTTTTGAATATATATATTTACCAACCCCTTCGCACGAGCAGAATCTAACACGAGGTCAATTTCTTAAGTGGAGTTTACCAGGTTTGAATTCTGTGTTTTTCTTCTCCTAGACTGGTTACCTAACCAAGGATGGAGAGTTCGGTCTGTCCTGCTATTTACCCATAGCTAGAGGGAGAGTAGTTGGATTCATACATCCCCCAAGAATAGTAACGCTATGTAAAATTCTAATAGCCTCATACCTAGGTAGTAATATTTTATCCACAGAAAGTGATGTTAACACTCGAATAGGAAAGGCATGGTTCGCCACCAACAAATTATCAGTCATATGGAAATCCGATCTCTCTGACAAGCTAAAGAGACGATTCTTCCAGGCTGTGGTTGTGTCGGTACTGCTGTATGGCTGTACCACCTGGACCCTAACGAAGCGTCTTGAGAACAAGCTAGATGGGAGCTGCACAAGAATGCTGCGAGCGGTCCTGAATAAGTCGTGGAAGCAGCACCCCACAAAGAAGCAACTGTATGGCCACCTGCCCCCCATCTCACAAACCATACGAGTAAGACGGGCTAGGCATGCGAGACACTGCTGGAGAAGCAGGGATGAGCTCGTAAGCAACGTACTACTGTGGAAGCCAGCACATGGGCACGCTAATGTGGACCGCCCAGCCAGAACCTACATTGACCAACTATGTAAGGATGCTGGCTGCTGCATGGAGGAGCTCCCAGAGTCGATGCGTGATAGGGAGGGTTGGCGAGAGATTATCATGGATATCCGTGCAAACAGCGCACCATGATGATGATGATTTCTACGACAGTAACTATGACACCACACGCCACCTTAAGTTTTAAATATAGCTCGGTGGTTCTTTTAATACATCTTTGTTATCTGCATTTATTGTTTTGATTATTTTATTTTTCTAATTCTCTTTATTTATTTTTTTATTATTTTTCTTTTAGGGAAGAAAGCTACTGTGGGGTAATACTCTGCTGTTGTCCCTACGTCACAATGCGCCGCTGCAGGAACAAAAACATGTGCGTCTTTGTGCTGCTGCTCTCCTGCGTTATTATGACGTCATCGGTGCTAACAGCCTTGAACTTTTCCATCCACTTAACCTCGAAGAAACGGCGGATGTACGTCACACCGGACGGCAAATTTGACTGTGCGGCCCTTATAAGACAGGTAAGATCCTAACTATGGCCCGGTGTTCCTTGTATATATTTGTCGTGAGGTTTTAAGGGGTCAAATAAGAACAAAACGACGGGTAACAAATGTAGGAAAATGTATTAACGAAAGAGTAGACAATTACAATACAGAGAAGTGGGAATTACGTCCGACAAATAGAGTTATGAGCTGACTCGCATTGGCTTACTCTTCAAGCCATAATTGTCCCTGTTACTTATAGTAAACGTCGGCGCATTCCATTAGTCTATAGGGTATATCACCTATAACAATATTTACCAACCCCTCCGCACGAGAAGGATGTTACACAAGGTCAATTTTTAAGAGTGTTTTAACAGGTTTGAATTACACCTTCAACACGAAGAAGACCCAAGTGTGCAGTAATCAGCGAGCTTGTACTAGTAAAACAGACAAATAGATTATAGAAAGATTGTGTTGCGGCAATCGTCAAAATTAACTATTTTTAATTAACACCGGATTTATATCAATTATATCGGATTTTTCCTTCTTTAAGACTGGTTACGTAGCCATGGTTAAAGAGCCCAGTCTACCCTACTATTTACCCATAGCTGGAAGGAGAGCAGTTGGATGCATACCTTTCCCAAGGGTACTAACACTATGTGAAATGCAAAGAGCCTCGCCAAGAATTTGAACTCAGATCGACGAGTCCCTTTCCTACGTCACAAACCATTACACTACACGCCTTGTAGGATAAATCCAGTTGCCGTGGCTTGAATGAAGCCGCTACTTCGGTTCTTACTTAGGCAGTCGGAGAGGATCCCTCCGATCAATCAGCTGCACACGTCAAACCCTAGCACCTATAGGATTGTCCCAAAAATATTGCTCTTATGGCAATCCCAATTTTTATCATATATGAGCTTGAAGGCGGTAGCTGAGGGTCTTTGGTCCTGAGTATGACAGTAAACGGCAGCTAGTAGTGAAGTTCTAATTTTGGAGCTTTGGGGAGTGTGATATACCCCTTCATCGCCATTACTTCCAGGTCCACTGAGACCCGGAGTGGCAGTACCTGTTAGGGTCATATCTATGAGTTAAATAGAAAAAGATGAGTTTTAAAAAATTGGAATACCCATCAAGAATTAATAAAAGAAAACTTCGTCGGCATAAAATAACCCAACAAGGGTTTACATGCCGTAAAATCCAACCAAACAGCCATCGTCTCCATTTTTTATCTATCTATCTATCTATCTATCTATCATATTCCTCATCTTCTCTCTTTTAATGGCATGTCAACTCATGTTGGGTTATTTCATGCCGAAAATGTTTTGTCGTATTCATAATTTTTGGGTATTCAATTTTTTTCAAAATCATTT
>CM042160.1:55451025-55461025 GCA_023376005.1 Doryteuthis pealeii | reverse complement strand
GTGGAGAACTAGAGATGTGATCCAAAGAGGACCAGCTTCATTTTCATGTATGATACATCTTCCTGTGTTGGTAATTATACCTGTACTAAAGAAAATGGCATTACTTTTTGAACTCCCCTCGTAGTATTAATAACCATGTGGTTTCAAGAAATTATTTTTACTTATCAATAATAATATCTGTAATTCAATAATATTCATTTGTTTGCATATAATTATTTGGTTTCAGGTGACTAATAATAATAATCCTTAGTAAACAATTATAGCTTCAAGTAACTATTCTTAATATAAAACATTACAGTTATATGATATCAAGAATTTCCGTCTAATACAAATAATTAGCACACAGTTATATGGTTTCAAGTATTCCTATCCAATATCAATTATCATATGATTTCAAGCAATTATTTCTATTTAATTATAGTTATTTTTTGCACTTAGTTATATGATAAGTATTCCCATCTAATACTAATAATTATGTTTTCAAGTAAATATTTCTATTTAATAATATTTATTTGATTGGACACAGTTATATAGTTTCAAGTAACTAATTATAATCCTTAGTGAATAATTGTAGCTTTAAGTAATTATTCTTAATACAAATGATTTACAGTTACCAGGCGTAATTTTTAAAATAGATCTATTTAACCCACAGATGGTACCCTATCAGGTACTATCACTCCATGTTCGTAGTGTACCTGGGATTAACAGCAATAAAGGAATACTCTATACTCACCTCAGCTCCAGAACTGGAGTGTCACCATAAGATGCAATTTAGTGTCATACCCAGGACTGCTTATTTTTTGGGGGGTAGCGGGTAGTCTTACCTCTCTGCAGGGTCAGCGTATTCCAAACCCCGACAGCCCTGTCGGCTGGGTCTTTAGAATACACCGACTGCACCTCTGCAGAGGAGAAGAACACCCCCAATGGGGCCACCTGTTGATCGTGGGTGGGGACCTGTGATGTTTAAGGATGGAATCCTGGGGGTTGACATACAATACTCCATTTTGGCTCTTACTTTGGCTAGACGGTCGGTCGAAGAGGACCCCTCCGATCAATCAACTAGTCACGTCAATCCCTAGCACCTATATGATTGTCCCAGTCCTATCGCCCTTATGATTGTCCTAACCCTTTTTTTATCATATATATGCTTGAAGTGGTTGTTGAAAGATTTAGTGTCCTGGATATGACGTTAAACTCTATCTGATGGTGAAGTTCCAGTTCTGGAGCTCTGAGGAATGTGAAGTATTCCTTCATTACAATTAACTCCCAGGTCCACTCTGACCCAGAGGGATAGTACCTGTTAGGGTCCCATCTATGGGTTGAATAGAAAAACATGAGTTTAAAGAAAATGTGTTTAAAAATGAGTTTCAAAAAGAAAAATTGAGTACCCATCAAGAATGAGTAAAACAACACATCTTCGGCATTTGCACACCCAATTTGCCATTTTTGCCCACTCTCAGGGGGGTTATCAAGCCTCGAAAATCACCTAAAACTCCTAATTCACCAGTTTTTTCACCATCAGTAAATTCAAGGCATTAGAATCCATGAGTTTTCATCAGAATACGTAGTCTTATAATGGCTGAAAAATGGCATTTTGGGCAAACCTTTGAAGCCCCATATCTCCCTTAATACTCAAGCGCCATCATCCATCTTTTACTATGTGATACTCCTCATCGAACTCTATCAGAAAATCATATTAGTTTGGCACTTTATTTGCACACCAAATTTGCAATTTGCCTAATGTCGGTATCAGCCAGACAGCGAGGAAGTCTATCCCCCTTTCACTAGTGCTAGACCGATGAGATTATTTCAGCGCCTGAGTTGGAGCGCCACACCTACCATCAGCTTCTCACTTTACCTCACAGATCCCTGTGCTACTCATACGCTATGACCCAGTGGATTGACATGTCGTAAAAATCAACCAATCAACCAAACCCTGATGATGGGTCAGAGGATTCTTAGAATGGACGAAGTCCACTAGAAGTAGTCGAAAGGTGGGCTGAAATGAAGATGTCGATCAAAGTCTGGTGAAAGGTAGAGCAAATAAGTTGGGCAGCAGACGATTCCAATTTTAGTAACCTGAGACGAGAAGAAATTATATATTACTTTTGTTCATCGACTTCTGTTTCTACTGAAAATTAAATTTTCTTCCTTTTAAAAATTCTAATGTATTAAAATTAGATTTTATCAATTATCTAATTTCTCTTTCAATCGCATAAAAATGGAGTTTGGATTTCATGGAAAAAATTATATTTTTCATGTTTTTCTTAATCGTATTCAATAGTTAGATTTTTTATGAAAGTTAAATTTTTAGCGAATATTCAAAAATGGTCTTTCTGAGTTTTTAAAGAATTAAATACACAAGAATGAATAAATCAAAAACATATTCGGCTTAAAATAACCCAAGGGTTTGACGTGCCGTAATATCTAACCAACACCTCTTTAACTATTAATCAGATCTGAGAGAAAATTTCTCCTTTTTTATATCGCATATAGTTATTTACTAAGCTTAGCTTAGATGTGGTATAAGGCCAGAAGTATGGAGCGCCCAATGAGAATCGAACTCACTAACAATGGTCTGCAAATCTAGCTTGCTAACCATTACACTATGTGAGATACCCAATTATTTTGGTATATAGTTATTTATTAAGCTTCGCTTAGATTTGACATAAGGCCAGAAGTATGGAGCGCCCAATGAGAACGGAACTCACTAACAATGGTCTAGCAAATTTAGCTTGCTAACCATTACACCACGTGAGGCGCATATAATTCGTCATTAGAAAAAGACTGAAAACAGCATTCTCTCCTTTTTCTTTTTCCCATTGAATTCGTTTTGAAGTCTCGTTGTATGTGACTCAGCTTGGTATATGTCTGTGAGAGGGGGGTTGTCACCCTGATTGATTAAGAATCTTTGGATTTCGGCTATGACTATGACGCTAATTAACCTGGCTCTAACCACGATTCTATGGGCCCTGGCTCTGACTGACTCGAACTCTGATTGATTATCTAAGCCCCGATCTCTGGCTTCATGATTCTCTGGGCCCAGGCTTTGACTATGTCTCTGACTCGAAGTTCTGACTATGACTATGGGGCCTAATTCTGACTATGACCCTGTGCTCTGTCTGGCTTTCTGGACCCCGAGTTTTGATTATGATACTCTGATGCCTAGCACCTATATGATTGTCCCAGTCCTATCGCCCTTATGATTGTCCTAACCCTTTTTTTATCATATATATGCTTGAAGGTGGTTGTTGAAAGATTTAGTGTCCTGGATATGACGTTAAACTCTATCTGATGGTGAAGTTCCAGTTCTGGAGCTCTGAGGAATGTGACAATAACCCTCTGGGCCCGAGCTTTATGTTGGTCCTAGATATGTCTATGACTCTCCGGGTTCTGGCTCTGACTATGACTCTCTGGATCTTAGCTCTGACTTACTCTCTGTGCCCAAGCTCTGACTATAACTGTGTTCGAACTCTGACTATAGCTCCCTGGGTCCTGGCTCTGATTATGACACTGAGTCCTGATTATGATTATGGTACTATGGGTCCTGGCTATGACTATGCCTCTGCGCCCGATCTCTACAGCCCTCTGGTTCCATGATCTGACTATGATACTCTGTGCTCGTGGTCTGACTCGCTGTACCCGAGCTCTGAATATGGCTCTCTGAATCCTGTCTCTGTGACACTGGGCTCTGATTCTGATTAGGACACTCGAAGCCTTTGTCTCCATTTGTCCTATCTCTAATTGCCTCCTTTTAATTTGTTCGACCCTCTTTTCTTTCAAGAATTCCATCGATAAACTAACCGACTAGTTGATTATAAAATATCTTTTAAAGAAGGAAAGAGTTCTGCATTCACCTTCTATAACTTATGTGCAAAAAGAATATGTAGATGATATATATATATATATATATATATATATATATATATATATATATATATATCAACCCCTCCGCACGAGCAGGATATGACACAAGGTCAATTTTTTAGGCGGAGTTTAACAGGTTTGAATTAAAAGTTTTCCTTCTCCTACACTGGTTACCTAACCAAGATTAAAGAACCCAGTCTGCCATGCTATTCACCCATATCTGGAGGGAGAGCAGGTGGATGCATGCATTTCCCAAGGGTATTAGCGCTATGTGAAATTTAGACAGTTTCGTGTAGGATTTGAACTCGGGTCGACGAGTCCATTTCTTATGACTTTAGCCATTACACCACGCGCTTCCACACACACACACGCACGCACGCACGCGCGCATATATATATATATATATATATTATTTCTTTATGTAGGTGGGATTAAGAACGGTAGGACTAAAAAGGAGTAACGAATAAAATTTATTTTGTATACAAAGAGCTGGAAGGAATTTGTTGAGGAGGGCCTCGAGTACAGCTAGGTGTAACTCGTTGGTTGAGGATGCTAATATGGTGAACATTGAGGGATTATGTGCTGTAGCACAATCAGGATTATCCAAATGGTGGAAGGTGAATTTGGATTGCTCGGGGGAGCAGAACGGTCCAAGATATTGATGCGGATAACAGATGGAAGATGCTGGTTTACTCTAACCTCCAATCTTTGACTAGTGCACCCAGTGTAGCAAACATCACATTTACATTTAAATTTATAAATGAGATAACTTCTACACCTTTTCTTATTAGTTGGAAAATGTTCTAAATATTTGAGGACATAAGCTAAAGCTTCTTTCTTTCTTCTTACTTATGTATTTTTAAATTAAATATTGGGACCATATGACCTTTAGGCACCCCTTTTGCGATCTCGATTCTTGGGGACATTTTTTTCCATTTACACCGTCAAAATCCGGTTAATTGTTAACAAACGATTTTTAGAAGGTTTTTTAAATTAAAAACTAACCCCTAACCCTAACCCTAACCCCTAAAAATAACCAGATTTTGACGCTGTAAATGAGAAAAGTGTCCTTGTGAGTCGAAATTGCGAAAGGGGTTCCTAAATGTCATATGGTTCAAATATTGTAAATCTTTTTATACCCTTTTTATTTCATAACAATGTAAATTTCAATTATTCTGCTATCTCGGACTAACAACTAAATTTCGAATATATCTTAAGAGCGTTCGGCTATATTGCATTTATTTTATCCCATCAAAAAATAAAATTATTTGTCTGAATTTATTAGACTAGGCTTGATATTTATGGACTGTTGTCCTCATCTTTATTGTTATATACACAACGTCTCGGCCGATGTGCTTTCTTGTCTTCTTTAGGTATTTTTTGTTGAATTCTGGAACATTCATTTTGTAATTGGAAGCCTTGACGGAACTTCGAACCGAACCCTTTATTTAATCCATTGGCTATGACTATTATTCACATTCCGTTAACCATGACTTAAGCTATGTTAAGTATTATACGTTGTTATCGCCCGTGGTCAGGATTGAACCTGCAATCTCCAAATGATTGCCACTTAGAACTGTATTAGTTCAACCCTTATATCCGTGTTCGCTCATATTCAGAGCTTTGAGAAGGTTCTCGAATTCGAAAGGAAGGTTTCCGAGTTCGACAAGAAACACCAGAAGAATGCTGGAGGGTACATCGGTCGAAACGTTGTGTATATAACAATAAAGATTAGAACAACAATCTGAAAAATCAGAACACTTGTTTACATAAATGTAAGATTTTACAAGTATTCAAGTTATTAGCTGAGTTTGCTGGATGTAAATTGTGAGACATTTTGTAGACGACGGGATTCTGATTGTTGAGGCTGGAAACAAATAGATAAAGAAAGGAGTGAAGAGAAAGAAAGAAAAACAGATACAGAGAGTGTAAGACAGAAAGAGAGTGGGGGAGAGAGAGGGGGATTTTAACGAAAGCGAAAAGAAGAAAAATAAAAAGAGAAAGAAATAGATAAAGAAAGAAATAGGGAAGAGAAAGAAAGAAAAGCAGAAAAAAAGAAAGAGTAAAAGAAAGGAGATAGGCGGGACAGAAAATGCCCAAAAAAATAGAAAGAAAGAAAAAGACTGAGGAGAATAGAGAAAAATAGAGAAACAGAAAGAGAAAGAGTAGGAGAAAGAAAAAGAAAGAAAGAGAAACAGAGAAAGAAGGGGAGTGAAAGAGAGAGAGAGAGAAAGAGAGAGAGAGAGAAAGAGAGAGAGAGTAGAAAAAAGAAAAAGCCAAAATAAGAAAAATATAAAAGAGAAAGAAATAGATAAAGGAACTCTTAAATTAAAAATTAAAAAAAAAAAGAATTCGTGTATTTCGTTAACACTTTTTGTATATATATATATATATATATATATATAATATATATAATGTGTGTGTGTGTGTGTGTGTGTGTGTGTTAAGACTCAAACATTTTTTAAGAGTCACCATTTTTAAAATCTTTTTACGGCTTCGGCGACAGATAGCTAACTTTTTTTTTTATTTTGGGGAGTGGGGAAAAAAGAGGCGGGGATTTGATAGAAAGCCATAGTAGATGAAGAATAAGAGAGAGACAAACAGAGACAGAAAATGACAGAGAAATAGAGAGAGAGAGAAAGAGGGAGAGAGAGAGAGGAGAGAGAGAGAACGAACGAAGTCGTACAAGAAGACGACACGAGATAAAGAAAAAAAATGTTGCTAGAGCAATTAACAAAGTAAAACCAAATTCTGCTTACTTTGCGGTATTTGTTTATTTATATACACTAGCTGAACCCACGAAAAACACCAGTTTAATTTGCATATTAATTTGCATATATATATATATATATATATATATATATATATATATACCAACCTCTCCCCACGTGTAGGATGTGACAAAAAGTCAATTTCTTAAAATTTAACAGGTTTTAATTCAGTATTTTAGTTCTCCAAGACTGATTGTCAAACCAAGTTTAAAGAACCCAGTCTGTCCTACTGTTTACCCATGGCTGGAGGGAGAATAGCTGGATTCATACATTTCCCAAATGTATTAGCACTATGTGAAATGCAAACGGCCTCGTCCAGGATTTGAACTCGTATCGCTGTGTCCATTTCGATTGTAATCATTGCACCACCCTCCTTTGTTTAACTCCAATATATCATCATCATCATGTCGCGCATGTAGCACGGATACCCATGACAGTCTCTCGCCAACCCTCCCTACCACTCATTGTCCATGTGAAGTCCTCTGCGCAGCAACCAGCATCCTCGCAAAGTTGGTCAATGTAGGTCCTTAGTGGGCGTCCTACGTTAGCATGTCCATGTGTTGGCTTGCAGAGGAGAAAGTCACTTATGAGCTCGTCCTTGCTTCTCCAGCAGTGTCCTGCATGCCTAGTCCGTCTCACTCGGATGGTTTGTGAGAGGGGGGGGGCAGGTGGCCATACAACTGCTTCCTTGTGGGGTTATGTTTCCACGATTTATTCAAAACTGCACGCAGTATTCTTGTGTAGCTCCCATCTAGCTTATTTTCAAGGCGCTTCGTATTCCTATATATGAATGATATTATACAATATTTATATATATATATATATATAGCTTTATTATTTTGTTTTTGTTGTTTCGTTTTGTTTAAAATTTCGCGCAGCAGTTTTGTGCAGCTCCCATCTAGCTTATTCTTTAGGCGCTTCGTTAGGTTTCAAGTGATGCAGTCATGCAATAGCACTGATACAATTACGGCTTGGAAGAGGTGTCTTTTTAACTGTATTAGCATTGATTTCTGTGAATGAGATATTACTACCTAGAATATGATTATTTTCTATTTTCAACAAATCTACATCTAGACATTCTCCAAAGTATAGATCGATCTGGTTTACACAAAAAAACATTCATTCAATTTTAATGGGTCATTTATTTACGCAAGTAATTTTTGAATAGTTCCTAGTCCTTTTTTTTAATATTTCAACAAGCAAAATTATTAATTTTTTTTAATTTCTTATCTGTCACTTTTTGTTCCCGTTTATTTCTCTCACTTTCCTCTTTTAATGAATAATTTAGGTTATTTCCTAGTTGAGTAATATGAATGACCCAGAAAAAACAGAACCCAATTTATTTCTTTTCCCATTAAACTAACCCTAAACCCAAACCCTAACCCTTGTTGGACTATATATATAGCGTGCGCCAGGTAATTGACAACAAATTTTAATTTTAAAAAGATAGCATTACATAAGATATTTTTTGAAAACAAAAATATCCCCCCCGCTCCCAAAAATATATGGTTTCTGTCCAGAATAGCCTACCATTGAAAATATACGTTATTTCTCCGCTAATGTTACAAAAAATGATACAGCAACTAATAAGATTAAGCGTAAATTATTAAAAAAAAAAAAAAAAAAAAATAAGGAAATATGACATTAAGGAAATCTATTTCATATTTTAGCATAGAATGTTTTCAAATTTTAAAAAAAAGTGTGTTATGGTGAATACAACATGTAATCTATTTGTTTCAAAGAATTTTGGATGGGTTTTGACAAATGAAAAACTCACTCTGATGAATGCCAAGGAGACTATTTTGAAGAAAATTATTATTTCATTCATTGTTCATTTCTATCTAGGTAAATACAGCTTTAGTCTTGATACTTTTTGAACACAACTTATATATATGAGTAATATGAGTAAACACATTATTTTTTTATTTTGGGAAAAAATCAAATATATCAAATAGAGAACAAATAATAAAAAAAGATCAATTAAAATTATTTAGTAATCATTTCTTTATAATATGAGAGATAAATATTAATGATACTAGTACAAAATAAAAAACACCATCCGGGCGATGTAAAAATAGATTTTTGAAACATATTGCCTGAGGGGTGGGAGTAAAAAATTCAATGTCAGCGAGTTTGTACCCTAAGTAAGTAAAATGATCAAATTCATTAAAGGATTAAAAAATAAAACAATTTGAAATGTAAACTTTAAATATGTATAAAATAAAACAAACTATATATAGATATATAATACCAGTCATGTATTTATTAAAACTTGTTTTAAAAAACAATGAGGACTGTCTAATGTTGTATGTTCAAATTTTGAGTGTATTTATTCTATGTTATGACGATTTTGGGTAATGTGACGTAAGCAGTGACGTAATTTTTGTTACAGACAAAAACCGGAAGCGAATCTTCATTATTAATAGATATATTTTCTTGAACTTTTATAGAACATACTTTTAATAGACATTTTAAGGACATGTCCGTGTCTGTGCTACTGTAGGGCTGCATCAATGGACTTTAACGAATCGCTTAGAGAAAAAGCTAGATGGGAACTACACAAGGATGCTGTCTGCTGTCTTGCTGGTAATCTGAACATTAGCGACATAAATGAGAGTAACCTCCCTTGTATATTTCCCTTTGAGGAAGCCATATGTTTTGGTCGGCCATTTTCATTTCACCATAAATCTACACTGAAAATACAAATTTGTTCGAATCAATACAACTGCATGTTCTAACACGAAAATATCATAAAATGTGTTGTTAATTGTGCTTGCGTATTATTTGAAATGTACTTAATTGCTATTAAGAACACATTTTATGATATTTTCGTGTTAAAACATGCAGTTGCATTGATTACAGTGAAATAAAAATGGCCGACCAAAACATATGGTTTCCTCAAAGGGAAATAAACAAGGGGAGGCTACTCTCATTTATGTTGCTGATGTTCAGATTACCCACTTGCGTTCTATCACACAAGCTATCTAACTATGAAAAAATGCATACGTCAAATTTCCTTAACCGGATATCACACTGATGCAGTTAACGATGATAGAATACCATGATGGTCTATAAAGATCAACACTTATTAAAAAGTCCTCAAAATAGTGTTTATATATAATGTTTATGTGAGTGTGAACTTGTGTAATCCAATCTTGAAAGAACTCAGGTCACTAAAAGAGGAATTCTTTTCATGAATAATGGTTTATCGTGAAATTTAAGATCATTAAAACATTCTTCTGTTCGGTACTTTTGTTTGCCTGTTTAATATATATATATATATATATATATATATATATATTATATGTGTGTGTGTGTGTGTGTGTGTGTGTGTGTGTGTGTGTGTGTGTGGTCAGTCTCTA
>CM042160.1:55428525-55446025 GCA_023376005.1 Doryteuthis pealeii | reverse complement strand
ATGACTGATACCGACATTAGGCCGCCCCGACGACTTTATATATATATATATATATATATATATTGGTGGATGATAGCAACTGTTTCCTTGATAGGATTCAACTAAAGTTGAGATCTCAAAAGTTTTGCATGTTTTATCACGAATATCAATGTTTTTAGTGAAAGTATTAGAACTATTAGTGAATTTTATGTGCTGTAATATGTTCTAATGTCTATTTTTATTAATATTTTTGACGCGATAAATTTTGACGTAATAAATTTGGAAACTTAAATGTTTTAAGTAACTTACAAACATAAGTTTTTTCTTAGCTAACAACACAAAGCAAATAAGTGACCGAGTGACATAAGTGGCATAAGCGTATCTGAAGCTCGCTCGTAGCTCAAATTTTAGCTCGCAATGCAGGCCAAAAAATAGCTTATGTTATATTGCTGGGAGCAATGGTGATGAAGGGGTGTTTCACATTCCCCAAGCCTCTAGAGCTGGAACCTCACCATCAGATAGTTTAACGTCATACCCAGGACATGAAGACTCTCAGCCACTGCCTTCTAGCACCCATATGATAAAAAGGGTAGGGGCTTGTCATAAGGGCAATATGGTAGGGACAATCATATATATATTTACCAACCCCTCCGCACGAGCAGGAGCAGGTCAATTTCTTAAGTGAGTTTAACAGGTTTGAATTCAGAGTTTTCCTTCTCCTAGACAGGTAGCCTTACCAAGGCTGAAGAGCCCAGTCTGTCCTACTATTTGTCCATGGCTGGAGGGAGTATAGTTGGATTCATACCTTTCCCAAGGGTATTAGCGCTATGTGAAATGCAAGCAGTTTCGTCTAGGATTTGAACTCTGGTCGACGAGTTCCATTTTCTACGACTCTAACCATTATGCCACGCGCCTCTATTAGGGACAATCATATAGGGACAAAAAAGTGACAGCTCGTAACTCGGAAAACTCGCAAGTTGAGACACTTACAAGTCAAGGTAATACTGTACTATTAAATAAGTATTTTTTTATTTACGTATTTAATGTTGAAACTTAAAAGAAAAAAAATGTGTTGCACAGTGTAACGACCGCCTATGAAATTTAGATTTAAACTTACATCATTAAGATGGGCTAATTATTGCAATTACTGCATAGTTCTTAAAACTGGAAAGTTGCAAAGGGTCCCTGTTTGCTTCGGTGCAGCCTGTCAGCCGTTCTGGTGACCATGTCGTCTTGACCCAGGGCAATTATTTGCAAAAGGGTCCAACCCTCATTTTTTTCTTCCCCCAAACTGTACTTGGTAACTAGGCCAAACGATTACTCACACAATTAGCCTACATTTTTCACAGTTTCTAAAAAAAGAAGACCTCGTTTAAAACGAAAACGTTATAGTCTACATTTCGTATAGTTATTTACTCAGATTTGAAAGAATCGTATTCTAAGTCACATGGAGGTTTAACCTGTTATCTACCGAATGTTTGGGTGTCATTTTTTGTAGCTTCTTAAAAGACTTTATCGTATGTTCAGAAATCATCAGGTCTTCGGAAAGCCAATAATGTACAATAATCTGCTTACTCTACTAATTAGCATCGTTCTTGTATTGTGATCCATTGTGAAAATCATCGTCTACAGTCCATCTTAATCATATAAAGTGGGATTATCTGCTAGGAAATATCTGCCTGAACTGTTGCATTACAAAGAAAGGCTTAATTGTCTTGTTTTTGGGTTATTTTTTTTTTAATTAGATCTGATTGCTGTAGAATTCCCAGATATTAACATCAAAGACTCTGACCTATCGGCACATTCTGAAGGGGTATTACCTGTTAGTGTACCATCTGTGAGTTATGTAGGAAAAAATGAGTTTTAAAAAACTTTGTTTAAAATGAATGAGTTTTTTAAAAAAATCGAATACCATCAAGAATGAATAAAACAAAACGTCTTTGGTAAAGAATAACCCAACAAGGGTTGACATGCCGTAAAATCCAACCAATCAGCCTGTTACTTATTATATATTAAGTTAGCAATTTCACATGAGCTGAACACAGTATTTTATCTGAAGAAGCAACATTGTCTAGGGTATTGCACTAAAATACCGGTTTATAGTGTGAACGGAAAGGCTAATTTGTATATTGATAATAAAAATTTGATTTTAATAAATATGTGCTTAGTATTATTGAAATCTAATTGTTTGTTTTTATCTTAATGAATAAGATAAAAAAAATCTCGGGGATGAGTCTCATAAGAAATCCATTAACAAGAAGAAATAACTGTAATTTTATTTTTTACTTCCTATTTTAACTAAATAGTTAAATTAGGAAAATTTAGCAATGAAAAACGGCAGTGATGGAAGAGTAAGTTTCAGTCGTTGTATTTTCTGTTTCAAATCTTTGTATCTGCATTCTTATCTAGTTTATCCTTTTATCTGCATTCTTATTTAGTTTCATTAGCCTTTCTAATTTAACATAATATGTTATTAAATTAAAACTTAAATACTTGAACCCGGCGGGGGGGCATATATTTGCTAGTTACTAATAATATTATAACGTTTATTTTTTCCTTTTTTTAGGAACCAGGAGCAGTGGAAGAGGCAGAGGAGTACACAGCCTTGCACCCTAAGAAGATTTTAGAAGATGGTGAATACGCCAGGTCGCTAGCAAAGAACTGCACCGCTTTCCGTCAACGAGGGCGCTACATGAGTTGGAAGAACGTCACCAAGGAGGAACGTGCATTTCCGCTCGCTTACAGTATTGTCCTTTACAAGGAGGCAATGCAGGTGGAGAACTTGCTGCGCGCCATCTACCGGCCGAGCAACTTTTACTGCATTCACGTGGACAGGAGTTCCAGCCCGTTGGTCATCAGCGACATCCGGGCAATTGTCCGCTGTCTGCCGAACGTGATTGTCGCCTCGCGTCTCGTGGATGTTGAATGGGGGAAGTTTTCCGAGACCGAGGCCGAACTGGTGTGCATGAGAGACCTGCTCCAAAAATACAAAACCTGGAAATATTTTATTAATTTAACTGGTCAGGAATATCCCCTAAAGACAAACCTGCAAATTGTCCGGATTCTCCAGGCTTTCAAAGGTGCAAATGATATTGCAGGCATTCGAAGCAAGTAAGCATTATTACATAGCATTACTTTTTTTTTTCAAAACATACAAGAATGTGGGAATGGCAAGCTAGTGTAACGGTTAGAGACTTCGTCTGTCAGCTTGACAGTCGAGGTTTCGAGTCACACACGGAGCAGTCTCCCATGTCTATAACCTTGCTGATGAGACCTAATAGGTCGAAATGTACATTCAGGGATTGACATTTTCTCGATTTGTTTAGCCTTACATTTGAACATATTTGCCCGCCTAAAATTCATTAATTATTAACTAATTAATTTTCAAAATTAGGTATGACTTCAATTAAGCACATATCCTCCAAAAATTGTCGTCTCAAAGCCATATAAAAAATAAACACATTTGTTTGTTTACTTAACCTCATAGCATTATTTTACAAATTAATTCTTTCTTCTGTGGCCCTATTGGTGCGGCTTAGAATAAGCTGAGTCTATCTCTTGCAGAAAACAAAAGAAACAACACACACACACACACACACACACACACACACATATATATATATATATAATATATATATATATATATATATATATATAAAGTAAAAGTAAAGTTAAAGTCGGTATCAGCCAGTCTGCAAGGGAGCTTTTCACTAGCGCTAGACAAGGAGATTATTTTAGCATCTGAGGTATATATATAATATAAATACCGACTAGCTATATATATTGAATCCTAGCAAAATTCCCAAACAGTACTACTTCCTACTCAAACATAAAATACTAACCAGTAAACATTAGGCAAAACCCCCAATTAAATCCCCAAACATCACCTTTCCCTCCTCAAAACCATAACACAAAACTCCTTCTCTCCCAACAAAGCACTGTACCACAGTATATAAACACACACACACTAATCCATTCACTTGGTTTGAAATCTCATAAGCGAGAAACAGTCGGTAATCAAGTGCCGTTGACTTTATGTCCACGCGACCCTAACTTATATATATATATATATATATATATAGAGAGAGAGAGAGAGAGAGAGAGAGAGAGAGGGAGAGAGAGAGGGGAGAGAGGGTGACAGACACAGACAGACAGATATAGACAAAGAAAGAGAGAGAGAGAGAGAGAGAGATAGGGAGACAGACACAGACAGATATAGACAAAGAAAGAGAGAGAGAGAGGGGAGAGGGAGACAGACAGACAGACAGATATAGACAAAGAAAGAGAGAGAGAGGGGGAGAGGGAGACAGACACAGACAGACAGATATAGACAAAGAAAGAGAGAGAGAGAGGGGGGAGACAGACACAGACAGACAGATATAAACAAAGAAAGAGAGGAGAATGAGAGAAAGATGGAGAGATAGATAGATAGATAGAAAGAAAGAAAGAAAGAAAGAAAGAAAGAAGAAGGCTAAAAGGAAAGGGAAGAAGAAGAAGAAGAAGAAGAAGAAGAAGAAGAAGAAGAAGAAGAAATTATGTATATACATCACACATATGTATCTTCGAAATGATTTTCAACTGGTTAATCTTTCATTATCTCCATCAGATCAATTTGACCCATAGATGGGACCCTAAAAGATACTATTATTTCGGGTCAGAGTAGCCCTGGAGTAATGGCAACGAAGAGTTGACTCCACATTATTTAGAATTCCAGGACACGATGTTCACCACAGGATGCAGTTTAGTGTCATACACAGAACACCATTTCTGAGGGAGTGTCACCCCTTTGAAGAGGATGCTGACATACTGGCGGTTCTGATAAAACCATTTGTTTATATAAACTGGCATAGGATTTATTAAATAAATACAAAACATTCATTTATTCTAATGATTATGTTGACACAGTAAATATTAAAAAGAGACATATTTATTGGAAGTAAAACAACTTTTCGTAACTTGAGATTGAGAAGGCATTTTTTTATATTCCTTGTAATCATTAGCGACTACAGATACTAAAAAAGCAAGTTGACAAAATGTCACCACCTATCTAAGTACTTACTTACTTACACTGTCGACCAAAGTACTTTACTACTTACTTACTCACGAACGAAGCAATGTCTGTCTCCTAAAGGCTTTTTTTACTGTTAGTTTAATGAGACCAAAGTTATACTAAATTATTCCTTACTTCTAGCATTGAGTTATGTTTGAAAGAAATCCATTTTAATTGGTTCTGATTAGTCGTAATTTGCTATTAAGTCAAGAACTGACCTATCTCTTACTACACATTCTGTCTGTCTCTTTCACCCTCTCTATGTATATCTTGATTACCTTCTCGTTGTATATGTTAGTTTCTCAGTGAATGGATATAGATAGATAGATAGATAGATAGATATACATATATATATATATATATATAATATAGAGAGAGAGAGAGAGAGAGAGAGAGAGAGAGATTTGAAAGCATCTTGGTTCTTGATAAATAGGTCAAACGTTCCCTTTATAAAACAATCTTACAAAATGATTTTAATTTTGTTTTTTTAATTCTCCGGTCGTATTCGTTTTTTTTTTTGTTGTTTTTGTTGTTTTTTGGGTTTGTTTTTTTCAATTCTAATCGCAATTATCTACCTAGAGCTCGATTAGTCACTAAACGGGTCACATTTTGTCTAGTTATTGTACTAAAGCTGAGTGAATCAATGATTGTTTGCTAAAGGTTTTTTTTTCCTATTCAGTTTAATGACACAAAATTCATATCAAAATATTCCTTAGTTCTAGGATTGAATTGTATTTTCAAAAACTTTTAGTTGGTTCTAATTAGTCGTAATCTGCAATTAAGTAAAAAAAGAAATGTAATAATATCCGTTTTTGATTGAATATAAATAAAATTCTGCCTTTTTGGTTTAGGAGAAAATTCAATTCTTTTGACGACTCTTCAACCAACTAATGCTCATACAATTTGATTTAAAAGGTTGTTAAATTACGTGACGATGTCATTTTATTCTTTTCGGTTGATATATATATATATTTGTAGGTAAATTGAAATAAGATTAATGTATATTTTGATGGGTGGGTTTATTCTGTACAAACACAACAAATTGTTGGGAGTGAATTTATTGATGGGTGAAACTCTATATAACTATGTGCTTAAATCTAAATCTTTATTTTCATTTGTGTGTGTGTGTGTGTGAGAGAGAGAGAGAGAGAGAGAGAGAGAGAGAGAGAGAGAGAGAGAGAGAGAGAGATAACTATATTTTATCTTTTCATTTCGGTGTGTGTTTCTTTTCTTTTCTTTCGTGAGGGTCTCTCTCTCTCTCTCTCTCTCTCTCTTTCTCCCCCCCTCTGCCAACCCTATATTTCTTTTCCACGTGTGTGTGTGTGTGTGTGTATAAACCAACCTTATGTTTCTTTTCATATGTGTGTGTGTCTATGCCAACCCTATATTACTTTTCTTTTAATTTCTCTGTGAGACTGTGTGTGTGCGTGTGTGTGTGTCTGTGTGTATCTCTGTGTGTGTGTCTGTCTGTGCGTGTGTGTGTGTGTGTGTGTGTGTCTGTCTGTCTGTCTGTGCGTGCGTGCGTGTGTGTGTGTGTGTGTGCGTGTGTGTGTGTGTCTAAGTGAACCCCATATTTCTTGTCTTCCCGTTTGTTTTAGATCAATTTCTTATAAATAAAACATCTGTTCCATATATTCATTAAGTTTTGTTGAATTTGGCCCAAGACAAAAATTGTATAACACTCAGCGATTATGAAAGATTTTGAAGAGACAATCTCGCTAAATAATTTGTCAGCAGCAGCAGCAGCAGCAGCAGCAAGGGATTTCTTTTTCTTTTGAAATAGAAACATGTAAATACCAGAACAATGAAAGATATATAATAAGCTTGTTAAGAATAATTAATAGAAAAAGTAATCTTAGCCTATGAGACATTTTGTTTTTGTTTTTGTTTTTTTATATATTAATATTTTATACAGAATAACAGAGGAACACTAGTTGTTATGGCAACTGAAACACCGTGAAAATTAGCGCAAACAAATTATTGTAATAACACTTTGCAATTAAGTCTAAGCTGCATAATGGAGACAAAGGCAACACATCCTAATAATTTTTTGGTTATTTTGCCAAGTCAGCAAGCGAGATGAACGTGGAATTATCTTCTCGTCGAACGGCAACGTATTCTGATAATCACTCTCCGTTATTTTTCAAAGCGCCAACTCAGCTGGAGATATGGACGTGGAATTGTCTCCTCACCGAACGGCAACGTATTCTGATAATCTCTCGGTTATTTTTCCAAGTGCCCAACTCAGCAAGCGAGATTGACATGGATTTGTATCTTCATCGAACGGCAACGTATTTTGATAATCTCTCGGTTATTTTTCCAAGTGCCCAACACAGCAAGCAAGATTGACATGGATTTGTATTTCATCGAACGGCAACGTATTCTGATAATCTCTCTTTGCTATTTCACCAAGCGCCCTACTCAGCGAGATGAACGTGGAATTGTCTCTTCTCAGAACGGCAACGTATTCTGATAATCTCTCTCGGTTATTTCATCCTTTTTAACAATTCATTTTTGAAAATTTGTTATTTCATGCTTTTATGCATGTTTTTTTTTGTTTTTTTTAATTTACGTTGCAAACCAAAGAGATCATTCTGTCACACCTTTTATTAACTTCAGGGTGAAGCTTCTGGGATGTTTAGTTCGTGAGGATAGTGTAATCTTTAAAACAAGGGTCTGAAAAACAAAGTGGCACACACTATTCTTTCTTTCTTAATTTTTTTAATAGGATCTATGTTAAGATTATCTTTAAATTTCGGACTGTTGTCCTCATCTTTATTGTGTATAAACACAATGTCCAGGCCACAGTAACCTCAGGCTCTGTTCGGATTCTTTTATAAAATACCCTAGAACAAGTCATATTCAGACGAGTTCCCATGAATTCAAACGTGGTTTCGGAGCTTAAATCATTACCACTTACTCAAGAGTGCTACAAGCAGCTTAAATGCCACCAGACTTATTGAACAGAAAAGAAATTAGATGTAGATAAATAAAATGGAAGAAGTTACTTTAGCTCAGTCGGTAGAGCGTTCGACTAGAAACCACAAGTTTCCTAGTTCGATACCGGCCCTGGCCAACTCAGCGAATGAGTAGCACAGGGATCTGTGTGGTAAAGTAAGGAGCTGATGGTAGGTGTGGCGCTCCACCTCAGACGCAAAAAACAATCTCCTTGGTCTAGCGCTAGTGAAAAGGGCATAGCATCCCTCGCTGATTGGCTGATACCGACTTTAGGCCGCCCCGACGACTTTACTTACTTATTTGAAAAAAAATATTTTCAAAAAAACGTATTGTGTTAGTATAGTATTCAGTTCTAAGACCAACAACAACAAGAAAGGAATTAATATTTCCTCTAATTCAAACAATTTATTGGCTAGACATAAAACAACAAACAACAATATAAAGTCATTTCTGTAGATATTATCCTCGTACCCCACTTGTACTAGGTTAGGCACAAGGCCCTATTAACATGGGACCTCCTACAAGCCGAGACTCATTGGTGGCGGGTTTAAAAATTGCGTCTCAGCATTCCCCTTCAAGGGGGGCGCCTCAGGCACTGGGCAATAAACCCAACCCTGTCCCTTTAAATCGAGGGGACAGGTGTTGCCTGGGGGATGACCCCCTGGGATCGACGCTCTGTATATAAAGTTGAGTTTAAGGGACTTACCAGTGCGTTGGAGAAGATATCTTAGGGTGATTTCTTGCAGCCCCTGAATTCGCTGCCTCGTGGCACCGCTGGTAGAATTTGTCTGACTTGGCTTTTTGGATATTGCGCCTAAAACTCTGGGCTATCACGTGATTGGTATATCCAATCACAGAGCCTCTCCCTCACTCACTCTATATACAGGAATAACCATTTTACTGACCCAACAAATCAACCTCAGTGGGTCATTTTCGATAAAGTTTTGAAATAAATCAATTCTTAATGGATAATACAATTTTTTATAAAAACTTTTCTATTTACCCATAGATGGGACCCTAACAGGCCACTCTTAAAAGCATGGCGTGGGTCTAATCTATGTACCTCAGCCAAGCCTCGATTTCGCTAATGCCCATATTAAAACTGATTATTAGGTTAGTTGGTTGCTTAGCTGCTTTGGAGGTTTGGTTGTTTTGTTTACGGCATATCAACCTCAGTGGGTCATTTAATGCCGATAATGTGAAATAAATCAATTCTTAATTGATTATACAATTTTTTATAAATACATTTTCTATTTAACCCATAGATGGGACCCTAGGTACTACCACTCCGGGTCAGATGGAAAGCAATGGTGATGAAGGGTGCTTTCCCAAAAAAACCGGAACCTCAATTATAGAGTTTAACGTCATTCCCACATGTAGACCGGCATTCTAGCATCCATATGATAAAAAGGGGTTGGGGCTTGCCATAAGGGCAATAGGGTTTGGAAAATCATATAGGTGCTAGGCTTGACGTGACAGCCGATTGATCGGAGGGGGCCTCTCCGACCGCCCGTCTAGCCTAAGATAGGGCCAAAGTGGAGTATTGCATGTCATGAACTGCTCATCCACCTGGGCTCCTAAGCATCACGGGTCGCCACCCACGGCCAATAGGTGGCCCCATTGGGGGAGTCTTACCCCTCTGCCGAGGTGCAGTCGGTGCATTCTAACGCCCAGACGACAGGGCGGCCTAAATTTTGGAAAAGAACGTGCGTCCTATATGCCGTCAAATATGGTACTTTTTTATCAGGATCTATGTTGCGTTTTTTTTAATTTTTATTTCCGTTCAAAATCCTAGAAATCATCCTGCTAGAACCTTATAGATTGGAAGCTTTACATTCGCGGGTATTTCTTGTACTATCTTCGGATATGCAACAATGGCCAGTGAAAATAGGTATGTAGCTGCGGAGATCTGTTAGCTCTAGACAGGAGTTTGAAGGGTTTTTTTCTCTTCTTTCTTTCTTTCTTTCTTTCTTTTTTTTTTCCATAATGGCTTATTCATTGCCCTACTTTTAAGATACATTTGTTTTCTCAACTGTATCGTTCTATTCAGCATCTTTTTCTTTTTCTTTTACTTCAACATTTCATCTGAAATAGACTGCTTGGAGCCGACTACTACAAACAAATATGCCTATCTCAGGATATTTTCTAAGCTGAGCCTAGCTTAGTACAATATCGTATATATATATATATATATATATATATATATATATATATATATATATATAGAGAGAGAAGAGAGAGAGAGAGAGAGAGAGATGTAAATATATTTATTTATCTTATTTACTCCTGTAAATATATATATATATATATATTCCACCCCCACAAAAACAGGAAGAGGAGGTGAAATACTCATGTGTATGTATATATATACACATGCATGTAAAAATTCATTTTCATATTATCAATCAAAGCCTGAAGAAGATACCAGAAGATCTTAAACACGTGTTGCATATGTAAAACAAAAAGAATTTAAAATTTTTTTCTGAGAACAAAATACATTTTGCGGACTTTCCTTTTTTTTATAATATATATATAATATATATATATATATATATATATATATATTTTGTTGAATTTTTTAAATATAATTGTTTTCCATAGGCAACTACCCAGGTTTCAAGCTATTTTGTTATCATCAGATTGCTAGTAATTCTTCTGGTGTTTATGTGAAGACATAAATATATATATATATATAATGGCTGTCAACTCGTGTTCGAGTAAGACCATTACCTGTTTTTTTTTTGTTTTTTTTTTTTTTTTATATCATAGTTAGGTGCCAGTAGCATTTGACACTCTATATTTGTGTTTTCTCAGATAACTCATCAGGCCAGCCCTGGAGAGACAACTCCTGCAGTTAGCTGTAATTAATCAATATCTTAATTAATTCAGTGGATTTAACCCTGAAGATCCTTATGGTGAAACTCGAGTAGATTATTTCTGTATACACTATATATATATATATATATATATATATATATATATATACACACCCGAGTTCGAAAAGAAGGTTCCGGTTCAAAAGAAGGTTCCGTGTTTGATAAGAAACAACCTAAGAGTGCCGGAGGGCACATCGGCCAAAACATTGTGTATATAACAATAAAGATGAGAGCAACAGTCCGTAAAATTGAAATAATACAATAAATAATACAATGATAATTATCAAGTCTCATCTAAAAAAATTCAGACAAATTGTGAAATTTTAATTTGTTATTTATTCATTATTTAAGTGGCCGGTTTAGCTCAATCGGCAGAACACCCGCCAAGGTAATCGCAAGATTCCTGGTTCGATACTGGCCCCCGCTAACTCAGCACACAAGTAGCACAAATAGGGTAATCTGATCTGTGTGGTAAAGTGTGGAACTGACGGCAGGTGTTGCGTTCCACCTCAGTAAAAACAATCTCCCTGTTTTAGCGTTAGCAAAAAGGGGATAGACTCCTCGCTGTCCAGCTGTTACAGGCCGCTTTGCCAAATTTAATTATACTTATGTAATTGATGGGGAGGCCCTGCTGTGTGTGTTTATCTATGAATTAACACACGTGTAAATCAAAATGTTGTTTTGTTTGTGTTTTTTGATGATGTTTTTTTTTGTTTGTTTTTTGTTTTTTTTTTTTGTGGTGTTTTTTTGTTTTATTTTTATTTTATCTAGGCGTTAGTTCAGTCGGTAGAGTATTTGGCTGGAAACCCCAAGGTTCCCAGTTCGATACCGGCCCTCGCCAACTCAGCGTATGAGTAGCACAGGGAACTGTGCGGTAAAGTAAGGAGCCGGTGGTAGGTGTGGCGCTCCACCTCAGACGCAAAAAACAATCTCCTTGGTCTACCGCTGGTGAAAAGGGGATAGACTCCCTTGCTGATTGGCTAATACCGACTTTAGGCCACCCGATGACTTATTTATTTATTGCTTTTTTTTGCTTTTTTTTTGCTTTTGTGTAAAGTCTGTGATGTTAACGATGACTGAAATAACAAATGTATTTTTATGTTGTTGCAGTGAATATAAATTCCGCACCGAATACGTCTTTGTCAACTTCCGGCCACGTCAAAAGAAAGACCCACCTCCCCATAACATCACAGTGTCTAAGGGGAGTATTCACATCACAGCATCACGTGGTTACGTTGACTTCCTCTTGAATGACCGACGGGCACAGGATTTTACGAATTGGGTCAAAGATACTAGAAACCCGGATGAAACACTATTTACATCTTTAAACCACAATCCACACCTCAAAGTACCCGGATCATTTGCAGGTAACTATTTTACACACAGCTGGACTTTGTAGGCCCCTGAGCTGCGGGTATTATGAGACCTATAGGGTGCAGATATTTTATATCCGTGTGTTACAGCTACTGTTGGAGCACTTGGATACAGCTAACAATGAGGTCCCGAGGTTGTAGGTGATTTAGCTCCCTGGATTACCGTTACTGTCAAACCATATGTAATATATATATATTTACCAACCCCTCCGCACGAGCAGGATGTGACACAAGGTCAATTTTTTAAGCGGAGTTCAACAGGTTTGAATTCAGAGTTTTCCTTCTCCTAGACCGGTTGCCTAACCAAGGTTAAAGAGCCTAGTCTGCCCTACTATTTATCCATAGCTGGAGGGAGAGTAGGATTCATACCTTTCCCAAGGGTATTAGCAAAAATGAAATGCAATTACCACGTCCAGGATTTGAACTCGGGGCGACGAGTCCATTTCCCACGACTTTGACTATTACACCACGCGCTTCCTACCATAAGTAATATAAGATACCCGGGGCTGCAGGTGTTTTTATATCCCTTGGTTACATCTACTGTCGGACCACTTGCTTACAGGTAATATGAGACACCAAGGCTGGGGGTATTTTTCAGATCCCTAGATTACCGCTATTGTCAGACCACTGGTTATCGATATTGTTAGACCTCTGGACTAGTGGTCATATGAGGCTCAGAGGTTAGAGGTATTTTTAGATCCCTGTCAATCCTGCCTGGTGGAGGCTGGGAAAATATATAGTTGTAGTTTGATTCTGTATTTACAATCGAAATATCAGTTCACTGAATCTCTGGAGACCCCTTCTCGAATTGATGGAAGCCTCTGGGTTGTAGTCTCTAAAATTCATGCCTTAATCTAGCACTGCCAACTGCATTTGAACCCAAAATACATAGGCTAGATTTTGGATTGACTTATTAATGTCCACCGACATAACTACTACTCCACCACTCTCCTAATTCAATTGAGTCATTTTACAATAATAAATTAAATATTTCTTATGAAATAACTGGTTACTTAATATCTAGAGACCTGACGTAACCAGCCGATTGACCATAGGGGGCCTCTCATGCTCATGTCACTCGTGCTGACCAATCTGGTTTGCTTAATTTCCCTATCATTAACACTGTTAGTTTTGGGCATAATTCGATTCGTTTTAATGCAATTAAATCTTGGAATACTGTTCAGTCGTTATTTTTTGATAAAGAAAAGATGAAGCTTGTTTCAGTTAATTATTTTGTCCTTAAAACACTTTTGAAAAATCATTTTATTGCCTCTTATAAACAACAGATTTGCATTTAGATTCTCACACGTCTAATTTGTCTCATAATATATATGTATATGTTTACGTTGTGTGTTTCATGTATTTTTCCTGTGAGCGTCCAAGGGTGGTCATGTCCATGGGATTAGCTTCACGCTATTAGACATGGCCTCCCTTCAATAGTAGTTTAAACCAATAAAGTTTTTCTTTTACTTATATTTTTTTTAATAATTTGTACTACTATTGATTAATAAATTTCTTATTTCTTATTTCTTATTATTTTCTCCGACTACACATCCAGCCTAAGAAAGGTCCAAAATGGAGTGTTGCATCTCTTGAACATTTCAGTCACTATCTGCTACCCCACCACTTTCCTAATTTACTTGAGTTATCTACAATAACAGATTAAATATTTCTGATGTAAAAGAAAAAAATTAAGACAGGTCCCTAATGGAAAACCCTTCTTCACCTCTGGACTCTTTATTGAAGCATTGAATTAATATGATATATCAATTCAATGCTTCAATAAAGAGTCCAGTGGAGGTGAAGAAGGCTTTTCCATTAGGGACCTCTCTTTTTTCTTTTAAGAGAGATCCTTTGGAAAGGATTTCTTTTTCATTTATTCCATTCATTTTTTATTCCATTCATTTTTCCATTAATTTTTAATAAATAATTTAGAAGCATACGCGATGAATTATATATATATATATATAATATATATAATAATATAATATATATATATATCTTCTTCAAATAAGAAATTTTCTCCTGACGATGCCTAAGGTCGAAACTAGTTGAGAATAAACAACATACAAGAAATATTCCTGATTGTCTTATTACTTTTTGTTCATATATATATATATATATATATATATATATATATATATATATATATATATATATATATGTTTCTGGTATGTACGTGTCGACTTATAACTCCGAAAAGTGATGTCATTCTGATTTGAAATCTCGTAGACACATTATGTGTTTCTAACTAAGAAACATACAAAATTTGTTTTTGATTTTTACTAATTAAGGGATATAATTTAATAATTAAACAAAATCAACCAATTTCTAAAACTCTTCAAAATAGAGTAAGGAAAATTAGGTCAAAAAGGAAATAAATTATACTAATACATTTCATTTTAACTCAACAGGCTAGGTACTCTCTCTTTCATCAATTCTGCTCCCCTCTCTCTCTCTCTCTCTCTCTCTCTCTCTCTCTCTCTCTCTCTCTCTCTCTCTCTCAAATAAAATTATTTTTAAAACAAATTTAGGATTACATTTTTTTAAATGATATTCTAAAAAGCATTTCCTAAAAAAAACATAATATAAGAATTCTTGCGATATTTTTTATTTAATAAAATATTTTCCTCTTATTCTCTCTTACTCCTATTTTCTCCTTTACTCATTGACCGGGTACTTTTGCTAGGATATATATATATATATATTGTATTTTATATGTTTATTTTATGAGTAGATAACACTCTAAAGTTTTCAATGTGTTTTTCAGGTGCTCACATCGAGAAGAAACCTTTTATTTCCGCCATAAACTGTGGAAAAATGTTAACCGCGAAGTTGTCATGGCAAATGGCTTCGGTCAGTGTGTGTATTCGGCCCTGGAGATCTGCATGGATTAACCAATTCCATCAAATTGTTTGCCAACAAATTCGAATGGGCTTTCATGCCCGTCACCCTGCAATGCCTAGGTGAATGGCACTACAACCGAACACGTGACGAGTACAATGGTCACTATTACTTTACTGCAAACAGATATAAGAACATGCCCCAGGTTCTTCAACGGATAACGTAAAGCAACCAAGCCGGGACCAGTGAGTGACAAAAGAAAAAGAAAAAGAAGAAAAAAGAAGCTGCTCTTTAGAAATAAAAAAATAAAATTAAAATAAATAAATAAAAAGGGGAAAGAGAAATTATATCGTCAACGAACGATTGAGACTAAAGAAAATGAAATATTTTCAACAAGTTCTTCTACACATATATACACACATTCAGAAAATAGGGTCACATACGTTTTGGCGCCCCCTTTTGAAGGGCCCACTATTTTGGCACCGCCATTTTAACGCGTAACTGTTTTGGTACTCGACTGTTTTTGGCACCTTTTGGCATATCTTGAACAGATTGATAAGATTATAAGAAATGGCTATATATATATATATATATATATATATATATATATATATATATATATATATATATATATATATATATATATATATATATATATATATATATATATATATATATATATATATATATATATATATATATATATATATATATATATATATATATATATATATATATATATATATATATATATATATATATATATATATATATATATATATATATATATATATATATATATATATATATATATATATATATATATATATATATATATATATATATATATATATATATATATATATATATATATATATATATATATATATATATATATATATATATATATATATATATATATATATATATATATATATATATATATATATATATGAGTATAGATAAAAGGATATGAAAACAACACACAATGCTGTTAAAGTGAAAAGATTTTATATCCTATTCATAGCTAATATTGAACAATATTTCGATTTATAAAAATCATCTTCAGAGCTTGTTTATACTCCAGACTTATCAATAGCGGAGACTAAAAATATATATATATATATATATATATATATATATATATATATATATAAAATAGGGTAAAATACGTTTTGGCACCCACTTTTTGGTGCCCACTATCTGGCACCGTCGATTTGGCACTCAACTGTTTTTTGACCACATATTGTTAGCTATATATATATATATATATATATATATATATATATATAAAGAAAATAGGGTCAAATAATTTTTGGTGCCCCCTTTTTTGTTCCCACTATTTGACACCCCCAATTTAACGCGTAACTTTTTTAGCACCTTTGGCATATCTTGAATAGATTGATATAAAGAATGAACAAATATTGTTAGTTATATATACACATATTAAGAAAATAGGGTCTGGTACGTTTTGGCACACCCCACTTTTGGCGATAACTATTTGGCATTGTCATTTTAGCACTCTACTGTTTTTAGTTCTTTTTTGGCATGACTTGAATAGATTGATAATGGTCAGATATTGTTAGTTATACTAGCAAAATAAAAAAAACGCCCTCTGGGCGACGTAAAATAAATATTGCCTGAGGGGATGGGAGTTGAAAATTTAATCTCAGAGAGTTTGTATCATAAGTAAAGTAAAATCATCAAATTTATTAAAGGAGTAAAAAATAAAATAAATTTATTAAAGGAGTGAAAAATATTAAAAAATTGAAATGGAAACTTAGTTCTGATAACTTTAAATAGATATTAAAATTTAAAAATAAAACTATATATAGATAGATAATACCAGGTATGTATTTATTAAAACTTGTTTTAAAACCAATCAGGACTGTCCAACATTGCATGCTCAAATTTTGAGTGTATTCTATTTATGACGATTTTAGGCAGTGTGACGTAAGCAGTGACGTAGTTTTTGTTACAGACAAAAACCGGAAGCAAATCTCCATTATTAATAGATAGATATACACACATATTTAGATAATGGGGTCAAATATATTTTGGCACCCCTTTTGGCACCCCCTTTTGGAGTCCACTATTTGGCACCCCCAATTTGACGAGTACTGTTTTGACACTCGACTGTTTTGGGAGCCTTTTGTGATATCTTGAATAGATTGATTATAATAAAAAACAATTGGATGTATTTCTTACAATAATAATGAAAACAAATAGACCGAATAAATATTAAAGACTTGATGTATCTCATAGTTGTAGGCCAAATTAGGCAATTGTTTCAATGGGACACGTGACTCAAACTATTTTAAAATATTTAGATTGCGCTCATCGACCCTAATGTATTTCAAACGCTTTTGATTTGGATCATTCCCAGCTCAAACCCTGGATCAATTCATCTGAGTGATTTC
>CM042160.1:55341025-55423525 GCA_023376005.1 Doryteuthis pealeii | reverse complement strand
AGAGTTTTTTTCCTTGTTTACATAGTATCGTATTAAGTTTTTTTTCAAATAATTTTTTTCAATAATTTTTATTTTCTACATTTAAAATAATACTAAAATGGACAAACTCTTTGGTCGAAACACGTGTTGGCATTTCAATAAATAAATTTTTATCCATACAATATTTTCTTTCCATTATATTCCAATATGTTATATATATATATATATATATATATATATATATATATATATATATATATATACGTACTATTACGGCCTATGTGAGTATTCCATAAATACATGCACACAAATACATATGCATACACAGACAGACAGACAGACAGACACACACACACACACACACACAATACACACATATATATGTGTGTGTGTGTGTGTGTGTGTGTGTGTGTGTGTGTGTGTGTGTGTGTTGAAATTTTCAACCCACATCAATATCGATTTTCTATCCAGTACAGCATAATTCTGGCGTACCATGAAATGAGCACGAAAGGTTCTCGGTGTAAAAATTAAAGATGCATCTGTTTTAAAACATGTTTCAAAAATAAACTCACCGGTGTGCACCGGTCCAAACGATGATCGTAACCGATCGTATATGGGTAAAAAAAAAAAAAAGAAAAAAAAAGAATATTAGCTTGATGGAGCTACTATTACCACTTGCCCAATTTCACTCTGCACCACCTGGTGACAATTCAAAATGTGGGAGGTTTTCTGTTGCATCCTACACACACATGCACACACACACACACACACAATACATACATACACACATACATATATATATACATATATATACACACATATATATATGTATATACCAAGTCAATATATTTACTAATACAGCCTAAATAAATGAACAATACACACACACACACACACACACACACATATATATATATATATATATATATATATATATATGAAGATAGGAGGGTTGGAGTAAAATCCGACAGTATAAGATAAGGTAAAAGGAAAAGTGGACAAAAATAATGACTCAAACAAGTAGAAGTAGGAGAGAAATATTTCGTTCCGTTCTGATCAACCAAATCTTCACAAACTTTCCCCTCCCCTGAATTTCATCACCAAACTCACTTTCTCTTCTATAAATACAAATGTACGTACATTGTTTTGAATAAATTAGACTGATGAAGTTCCTCGCGTAAAGTGGAACGAAATATTTCTCTCCTACTCTATTTGTTTGAGTCATTATTTTTTGTCCACTTTTCCTTTAACCTTACCTCATATATATATATATATATATGTGTGTGTGTGTGTGTGTGTGTGTGTGTGTGTGTGTGTGTGTGTGAACAAAAGTGAGAAGACAAATAGGGTTATTTTGTGATATTTATTTTTTTGATTGTTCTCAACTAGTTTCGACCTAAGGTCATTGTCAGAAAAAAATGTTTTGTGGAAAAAATGTATTTTTTAAAAAGATTTCAAAAAGTTTTTTTTTTAAATGATTCGATATGCTGTAAAATAAGCAACGAAAAAATGTACAGGTGACGAAATGTGTCTATTTGTTGAATGAAAATGATATATAACAATATATTTCAAGTAAAAAATAAGATAATTGTTAAAAAAATTAAAAATTTTAAAAAATAATAAAAACAGGATAAAAACGCACGGCTTCAATACTGGAAATAATGTTAAATACTACTTACCTCGCCCAGTGAGCTTCGGTTGCTGGATCAGGTGTAGTAAATTAATAGCGTCGATCCCAGGGGGCTATTCCCCCAGGCAATACCTGCCCCCTTGATTTAAAGAGACAGGGCTAAGTTTATCGCCTGAGGCGCCTCCTGGGGGGAAATGCCGATGAGATCGACGCAATTTTTGTGCCTACCACCCATGAGCTTCGGCTTATGGGTGGGCCCACGTTAAAACGAGACCTTGTGTCTAGCGCTAATAAGTGGGATGAGAGGCAAATATACTTACCTGACCCAGACCGGGAATTTAGTATGCTTCGGCCTCTGAACAGGTTAAGTAATTAAACAGGCTATCCACCCCCAAGGCAATTCCTGTCCCTTGATTTAAAGAGACAGGGCTGAGTTTATTGACCAGTGCCTGAGGCGCCACATTTGAGGGGGAATGCCGACTGTATGTCACCCTAGTTGGGTTATTCTATGCCGAAGACATTGTTTTATTCATTCTTGATGGGTATTAAGAAAATATTTAAGCTCTTTTTTTAAACAATGCCGACGGGATTTTTTGCACCTACCATCCCATGAAACTCGGCTCGTGGGTGGTCCCACATTAAAAAGACCTTGTGTCACACCCGCATACGTGGGATGCGAGGTAAATACATACTACTTCACCTAAAGATCGACAACGTGAGTTTTTTTTTAATTTTGCTTTGTTGCTATCTTATTTTATACTTGAAAAGATTGTGATATTATTCGGTTGTTTGATTGGTTGGTTGGATTTTACGGCATGTCAACCATTGTTAGGTTATCTTATGCCGAAGACGTTTTTGTTTTATTCATTCTTGATGGGTACTGATTTTTTTAACTCATTTTTTTTATTTAACACATAAATGGGCCCTAACATGTACTATCACTTCGGGTCAGAGTGGACCTGGGAGTAATGGTGTGAAGGGGTACTCCACATTCCCTCGAGCTCCAGAATTGGAACTCAGATCATCAGAGAGTTTAACGTCATACCCAGAAAAAAAACTAAGACCATCAACCACCACCTTGTAGCCCATATATGATTAAAAGGATTGGGGCTTGTTATAAGGGCAAGAGGGTTGAACCAACCATATAGGTGCTCGGGCTTGACGTGACCAGCCAATTGATCGGAAGGGACCTCAGTTTCAGTTTTTATATTTATTGGAGCTATTGTCAATCATCAGTGCAATATTAAGGATTTCAATTGATTTCAAGTGAGATGAAACAAAAATCTCTTAAAAACAAATTTTTCAAGAAGCTTCATGACATCGCACATTAAGATTGCCTTGATGATGGTTAATATATCCGATTTAGATAAAAACCGCAACGCTCGAAAGAGGCAGTATTTATTCATTCATAAATAAATACATCCTCTGAATTTTTTTTTTTTTTCATATTTTTCATATTTACATACCGTCGGGTATTTTTTCCTTTTCCTTATATATATATATATATATATATATATATATATATATATATATATTTGTATTTGTGTGTGTGTGTGTGTGTGTGTGTGTGTGTGTGTGTGTGTGTGTGTGTGTGTGTGTGTGAGAAGGTACTGTTCGTAAAGACATCAAACATAAAAAAATATGGTAAATTTATTATTTTTTTAAATTTATGTATCGTCGCGGCTTTTTTGCTCGGGACAGTCATGATATTTGGTGGGTTTAATTTTAAACTTAAAATTTTATATTAATACATTTTCTTTGACCGTTTCTGACTAATTGTTGCGGGATAATTGTTTCTAAAAGGAATTCAAAGTTTAAAATAAAAAATAAAAACATTATTTAAAAAGAAATCTTTTTTTTTATCATTATTTGGACAAAAGTCCTCGTGGATTTTTTTTTATTTTCTTGATTTTTTTGATTTTTTACTTTTTTTATTTTTTATTTTTTTTTTTTTTTTTTTATTTTTTTTTTTTTTTTTTTCACATATGAAATTTTTAAAAAAGTTCTATGTCTCTCTATTCTTATTTGCCACTTATAAAATTAGAAGAAGAAAAAATAATTCATATTACTGCCTTGATTTCTGTGTTGGTAAGACTCCTACAAGTATATAGGTATGTCATCCTGACCTCCAGCCGGATTAACACAAAGTCTTTTCGGTTAAAATTGAAACTCGTCCTCAAAATTAAATCGGAAAAATTCGCTTGGGCATAGATTTTAATGAATTTAATTATTACTAAGGACACGATTTATGTTATTTTTAAGTTAAATTTTAACCGTTAGTTGTGTTTAAGAAAAAATAGATAAAATAAAAACAGATGAATGATAAGACTAGTCAGAATTAATAAACATGTACAAACACAAAAAAAGTACTTTCTATTTCAATATTACAGGCGACGCGTGCTTTTCTTAAGTATGGATGACCAAAAGTGTAATGATCCGTGTTTTTTGTGTTAATACATTCTTGGAAAATATTTATCTCCCTTAAAAATTAGTTCTCTTGCGGCCCTCTGTGGGAAAATAACGTCCCGTGAAAAACGGTTAAAAACATAACTAACGGTTAAAACTTAAGTAAAAAATAACATAAATCGTGTCCTTAGTTATAATTAAATTCATTAAAATCTATGCCCAAGCGAATTTTTTCCGTTTTAATTTTGACGCTGATTTGCAATTTTAACCGTCTTTTCAATGTGGGAAGCCATGCACAAACCGAAGCTCTTGCGATCTCCAGTGCAAAAAAATGCATGGTCCCATCGGCATTCTCCTATTTAGCAATAAACCCGGCCCAATGCATAAGAAAATGCGTGGTCCCGTCGGCATTCCCTTTTTTGGCCATTAAACCCGGCCCTGCGCCTTATAGGGGATAGGTGTTGTCTGGTGTGTATGGGGGGGGAGGGCTGAGGCCACGCGATTCATCTCACCTCACTCGCTCAACAGGAACCGAAGTTCCTATGCCAGTCGAATAAAAGTGAAAGGTGTGCGACAAATCTTAAAATGGATAAAACAGAGACCCGAGCAGTCATAAAGTATTTGGATGAGGCTTATAACTTTTTGAACGAGCCTCGTATCTACATTTATTGTGACTTGTGACAGTTGAATTTTGCAAAAGATCCCCCTCCCACAAAAAAAAAGACAATGGGAAATCTGTTTTAAATATTAAAACAAATGTAGACAGTTTGGGGGAGTTACTTAATAGCAGTTGGGTTTTTTTTTTTTTGTTTGTTGTTTTTTTTTGTTGTTGTTGTTGTTGTTTTTATATTTACACAATTGGTTTTCAAGCGACAGACTTTTTTCTCCGTTACTTGAGTCTAGTCTAGGGACGCCTCTAACAAACTAATTCCTATTATGTATTATTATATATATATATATATATATATATATATATATATATATATATTTTAAACTTTTATACTTTTTAAATCTAAATCTTTTTGCTTCTAAAATTAAACATGGGATTAGTATTTTCTTTCATCATAATTGTTAGTTCCTTTTCTTTTCTTTTCTTTTTTTTTATTTTTTTTTTCACCTTAACTCACAAATCGTTATTTTACCAATTAGGCTATCGGAGCCACTAGTTTGCCAAAGTCCCAAACAAGTCTTTATCACATCTCTTTTCTTTGTCTTTCAATCTATCAGCGCAATGTTTGTTGTTATGTTTATACTCTAAACTAGAGTCTAGTTTATTGATTGATTTTAACGGCATGTCAACCCGTCTACGGTTATTTTATGCCTAGAGGTTAGGGAATTGCGTTTATTGTACATTTATATTTACATTTGTGTGTAGTTGAGCCTTAAGTGTTTTTTGCACACAGTTATATGATATCAAATATTTCTACTCTAGGTGTGTCTGAAAAGTAATGATACTGTTGTCCCAAACAATTCATTTAAAATCCAAACACCAAACTAAATGTTTTCTCCGCGTATTGCGTACCCAACAGACACACACAAATCTAAAAGGACGCAGTAAAATTGTATCCATACGTCCCAGAGTATTTTTTCTTCCTCCATCATTTCCACCTAACTGTAAATACATTTCAATATTTTCTTGGAAATGAATTACACGCTATGGGATACAAGGTATGGGGTTAGACGGTTTTAGTTATTCATAGATAAAAACTCTACAATTTATTAAGAAACTTTAGGTGGGACTCATCAAATTTCCCGGGGACTCATTCAAATCAAATACATGCGTTCCAGGACGCACTGAATTAAAAAGCTATCAGCATCACTGCAACATGAACATTTGCTTATCCTTCTAATCTGTCTAGTGTACGTATATTTGTTGCATAATTGTATGAGGACGTAGGGCTTTTGATAAACCTTGTAGCGAGAGCTCTGAGGGAATGGAAATATACCAGTGATGGTTATTGGCCCCAATTGACCTCAGAGGCGAGAATATTGCAAGTTACGTGAGATTAGTTAGTTACTCAATTCCAGCAAGAATGGGACATAGGGCAGACGTGTTCTACTTCGGACTCACCTCGCGCGATAAGTTATATATTCTATTTTCTAATTTTTTCCATTACGTATTTTGTTTCCTTAAATCATTCCATTGTTAAATGCATTTTTCAATTTCATTTGCTCTGTTAATATTTGTTATTGTCCTTCAACATGTTTTTGTTGTGCACTTTTATGTTATTCTTCACCCAGCTGTTTTCTTTATCCACACTGACAACAATAACAGACCCACGTGTTAATAAACAAAGCAACTACTCCAAGTGGAAATAGAATAATAATTGACACCTACAATCTGAAATCAACCTCGGCTCACGAACAAAGATTACTCAAAGTCACTGTAAACACGGCCAGTTGGCCACTGTATATATATCATGGCCAAGTACCTTGTCAGGTTTGCAAGAGGAAGATACTTCTTTCTCAAATGATGTTTTATTCCATTTCATATTTCCAAGAGAGCTGAGATTTTGTGGGTGTGATGGGTGTACAATTTCTCTAAAACAAACATCTCACAAAGGTAATAAGAAATATTATTCATCCTACATTCAATGCCGATATTTTATCCATTCAAATATATTCCTATAAAAGCAATAAAGAATCTATGTACTAATAAAATAATTGAGTGTCCTATATGTAATTTATATGCATAGGATCACCTAAGGTGGCCAGCATCAATTGCCTTACTATAGATATTTGGCACAATTGCTTACTATAGATATTCTTGGGCCACACAATTGCTTTACTATAGATATTCTTGGGCCACACAATTGCCTTACTATAGATATTCATGGACCATACAATTGCCTTACTCTAGATATTCTTGGACCACACAATTGCCTTACTATAGATATTCTTGGATACAATTGCATTACTATATATATTCTTGGACCACAATTGCCTTACTATAGATATTCTCGCAATTGCCTTACTATAGGGGACACACAATTGCCTTACAATAGATATTCTTTGCCTTACTATAGATATTCTTGGACCACGCAATTGCATTACAATTGCTTACTATAGATATTCTTGGACCACGCAATTGCATTACTATAGATATTCTTTACTATAGATATTCTTGGACCACGCAATTGCCTTACTATAGATATTCTTGGACCATACAATTGCCTTACTATAGATATTCATGGACCATATTGCTTACTCTAGATATTCTTGGGCCACACAATTGATACCTTGGACCACACAATTGCCTTACTATAGATATTCTTGGACCACGCAATTGCCTTACTTACTATAGATATTCAATTGCAATTGCATTACTATAGATATTCTTGGGCTATAGCACACAATTGCCTTACTATAGATATTCTTGGACCACGCAATTGCATTACTATAGATATTCTTGGACCACGCAATTGCCTTACTATAGATATTCTTGGACCATACAATTGCCTTACTATAGATATTCATGGACCATACAATTGCCTTACTCTAGATATTCTTGGGCCACACAATTGCCTTACTATAGATATTCTTGGACCACACAATTGCATTATTAGATATTCTTGGACCACACAATTGCCTTACTATAGATATTCTTGGACACGCAATTGCCTTACTATACATTACTATAGATATTCTTGGACCACACAATTGCCTTACTATAGATATTATTGCCTTACAATAGATATTCTTGGACCACACAATTGCCTTACTATAGATATTCTTGGACCACGCAATTGCCTTACTATAGATATTCTTGGACCACACAATTATTGGATATTCTTGGACCACCAATTGCCTTACTATAGATATTCTTGGACCACACAATTGCCTTACTATAGATATTCTTGGACCACACAATTGCCTTACTATAGATATTCTTGGACCACACAATTGTTACTATAGATATTCTTTTACTATAGATATTCATACCATACAATTGCCTTACTATAGATATTCTTGGACCACACATATAATGTATCTTGGTATTTCTTTACTAAGGAGTTGGGTTCAATATTGATAATCATATATTGCCTTACTATAGAGCTCCAAATATTCATGGATCCCTTATAAAACGTATATTGGTATTTCTTTAGTAAGGTGTTGGTGTTCAATAATAATAATTATATATTCCTTTCTGCAGCTTTTAAAGGTAAGACAAGAGTACCTTGTCATGTCTGCAAGAGGAAGTTACTTCTTTCTTAAATGCATATATGAACGTTAATAATGACACAGGTAAGAATAGCATAAGTGAAAAATAGGAAGAAATGGCATAACAAAAAATATTCCCTTTGTTACATAATCTATGCATAGATTATGGTCAATCACCTGTATTTCTGAAGGGAGGGACCCTTTTCATATCACAGGCAGGACTTTCCATGGAATATTACAGAAAGCCCACGAAATACGTGAAGTCACGTGGGACCTGGTTGGGTCTTTAGTTTTAGCTTGGACGTCAGGCAGATAAGGCCTATCTGCCTTAGCTGGGACTCACATGCACACGCGCGCTGTGATTAGTTAGAGAAATATGTTTATTTAAGTAAATAAAGGTTTAAATAAATAATATGGTTTTGTGGTTGATGAATGTCTTGGCAACAAGACTGACCTAGAAGAAGAAATGAATCAAGGACGACCAACCAGCAAGACGAAGTCCAGACGCTAGAAGAAGAACGTAAGATACCAAAGATGAGCAGAAGAATAATAGAAGTAAAGAAAGGGTATACAACACCTTTAGCTTAGGGTTAAGATTTGATCTACAACAAAGACTAATGTATGGCATAAAGTTGTTGTTTTATGTAGTACTAGAAGTGGCTACCCGGCGTCGCCTGGGTATAGAGTGGGGTAAGAGAAATGAAGTCTCGCATATCCATTATTGTTGATTTGCGAATTGGATCCCGGCGAGGGATGCCTCATTAAATTCCCTATGTAAAAAAAAAAAAAAACACCTTGCGTTGATGCAGACACTTTTAAAATAAAAATTATTATCTCCTATTTAAAATACTAAATGTAAAATTATTCTATGCTGTTGTCATTTAAATTTTATTTTTTAATTATCATCACGAATATAAATCAAATCTTCGTTATTTAATGTTCAAAAAACAAGATCTGGCGATAATGAGTGTGTATATATATTTACTTTGTTATTAATTGTTTGTTTGTTTTTTGTTTTTTGTTTGTTTTTTTCATACTTTGCTCCGGATACACATACACACAAAATGTCCTTTATATATATATATATATATATATATATATATATATATATATATATATATATATATATATATATATATTATTATTATTATTATTATTATTATTATTATATTATATAACAGCTCTATTTTATATTGAGCACTCTACCAATTAATACTGCCTTTGGTACACCATTCCAGCAAAAGCTGTAATAGTGACCATCTCACACTACAGGTATATATATATATATATATATATATATATATATATATATAATATATATATATATATATATATATAATCGAAAAGTCCAGAGAAGAAATCTTCTTTACGACACAAGAGTTTTATTTAAACAAAACCAAGTCGCATTTGAGAGCTCAATGTGTGCTCTTAATGTTAGAGTCACAGAGCAAATATATAAGTAAAGAAATAACAAAAGACTTAGAGATTTAGCATTATAGTCTATTTCAGGGAGCTTAGACAATTAGTCTAAATCTCCCAAAATCATCGGATGCGAATGATGAAATTTTTTATTACTTTAAAGGCATTTGAAAACAGATTTTTATTTATATATTTTTTTAATTTTTTAGAATTTTGTTGTCCTGTGATATGAATTCCAAATGTAAATCTTTGATGTTGCAAAAAAGGAAAAAGTTTTTATGTTGCAGTTTCAACTTCCGCCACAAAAAAATCGGAGATTTAGACTATTTGTCTAAGCTCCCTGAAATAGACTATAATGCTAAATCTCTAAGTCTTTTGTTATTTCTTTACTATATATATATATATATATATATATATATATATATATATATATATATATATATATATATTGGGGAAAATGAAAAACACAGGTTTAAATGGGTTAAGTGGCGAGTTTATTGGCCGACGCTGCAGTGTTTCGATCTATTAATTAGATCATCTTCAGGGCATTTGTTGGTATATGGAAGGTGATAATAAATTATTTATCACAGAATAACGAGAAAAGCGAGTGGTAGTTATGTGTTATTCAGTTTAAAATTTTTGAGATTTGAAAGAAGAACGGTTTTAAAATATGACGTCAAATATTCTATTTTACGGCGTTGGTATGGGATGGTGTATGTGAGTGTATCGAAAGGAAACATTGTGCATTTTTTAAGTGTGTGGTTGTGTGTGTGTGTGTGTGTGTGTGTGTGTGTATAAATTTGTTTTTTTTTTTGCGAAGGACGACAGCGGAAATGAACCTTAATATACCAACAAATGCCCTGAAGATAATTAATAGATCGAAACACTGCAGCATCGGCCAATAAACTCGCCACTTAACCCATTTAAACCTGTGTTTTTCATATATATATATATATATATATATATATATATATATTATGTGGTTTAAGGCTTTTGGTTGATTTTTGTGCATGTTCGCAGGTTCTTATTTTAAACCCTATTATATTGACAAACGCCATGTTGATATGTCGTAACTGTAGTTGTTTAATATGGAATATTTTTTTTAAAAACTTTTTTTTTTCAAAAAATCAAACTTAAACATTTTCAAAAATCCTCTTTAAAATTTCTTTTTTTTTTTTCATAATATCCGCTCTACTTGCGTATTGAGCACTTTATATTTTATAACGCTGACTTATCCGAGTAACACTTGTACAACCAAATATTGAGACCAACCCAATATTTTTACCGGTAAGTCATCCCCATTACACACACACACACACACACTATAATATATATATATATATATATATAATATATATATATATATATTTATATAAGGCAGACTGTGAACTTCAGCTTGGGTAGGTAACCAGTCTAGGAGAGGCATAACTCTAATTCAAAATTCCTGAGGTTGGTCGTTGATTGGGTTGTGGCAACCCTTGATGCACCAATTCTTTTTATCGACTGTGACAAAAAGTGTGGATGCCCAACACAAGCCTTCACCACTTATAAACAAATCCCTGTGTGGATGTTCATTGTATGAACACTCATACGTCGATCGACGGGAGAGTCCATCATATATATATTATATATATATATACACACACCACACACACATATATATATATATATATATATATATATATATATATATATATATATATACACACACACACACATATATATATATATATATATATATACACACACACACACATAATAATAATATATATATATATATATATATATATAATATATATATACTATGATGTCATTAAGAAAAGAGGTGAAGTTTGTTTACCTTTTTTATTTCCACATAACTTGGCAATACTATTACTGTGGCATTATTTACTTATCTCCTATATTGATCATTAAGATTAATTAGCAGACAAGTGAATAATGTCGCAGAAATAGTTTGGCTGAGTTTTTGTCCTCTAAATTTTGTCAAAGCTTCCAAGTGTAATTAAGTTGTGATAATAAATGTAAAGGTACTAATGTTACATAGCCCTTCTTTACCGGCACTAAATAGGTATATGTTATATACTTCTCTTGATTCTTATTCTGGTCGTCTATCATCTATCTTGGTCTGGTATATCTTCTAAGGTCTCGTCTGGTCTTCTATTGAGGATTCCGGTCTGGTTTCTGTTACTAGGGATTTCTTGTTATCAGAACCCTGTGTCATTGTTAGTTTTTAGTAATAAACACAAGACTTCGATTTACGATGATGTTACTTTATTCGTAGATCCCCAGACCAACAATGCGCGCGATCCCTACATCTTGCTAGCTTGGCTTCTAACTTCTAACTCTAACTACATGAGCTGCTTACCCTTAAACCGGAAGGGCCTTCTATATAGGTTCCGGTTCTCACGGTTTATCCCGCAAGGCAAGGTCAGAGTGAGGTCAAGCATTGTCACTCACTCTCAAGGCCATCAGCTGTACTGATCGCCATAATGATTCTACACTATTGTCATAATCATTAGATATCTAATGATTATGTAACATTAACATTATAATCTTTCTGTACATTTAGGTTAATTTTATGTATACAAATGATGAAGTGTAGTATGTTTTATCTACTAAATATCTACTATAATAGAGCATTTGATTTATAGATCCCAGTCTTATTACTAACTTTATTAATTTATTTGGATTATGAGAGTTTTTGTTTTGTTTTGTTTTGTTTTACAGCATTCAACCCAGTGGGTTATTTAAATCGATAAAGTTTTGAAACAAATCAATTCTTAATGGATAATACATTTTTTTTATAAATACATTTTCTATTTAACCCATAGATGGGACGGATTATGAGAGAGTCTCATCATCATCACCATGTCGCGCTGTTGGCACGGATATCCATGACAATCTCTCTCCATCCGTCCCTATCGCTCATCATTCTCGGGAGGTCCTCTGTGCAGCATCTGTATCCGCACAGAGCTGATCAATGTACGTCTTCGCTGGTCGGCCCACACTGGCGTGCCCATGTGCTGTGGCTTCCACGGGAGGACGTCGCTTATGAGTTCGTCCTTGCTTCTCCAGCAGTGTCCGTGTGTCTTGTCCGTCTAACTCGGATGGTTTGGGTGATATGTGGCAGGTGGCCTTGTAGCTGTTTTCTCGTGGGGTGCTGTTTCCACATCTTGTTCAGGATCACCTGCAGCATTCTTGTGCAGCTCCCATCTAGTTTATTCTCTAGTCGCTTCGTTAGGGTCCAGGTGGTGCAGCCATACAGCAGCACTGATACAACAACAGTCTAATTTTATCTTATTGCAAATATTCTGAGTTTAAAAACTAATCAGATATGAATGTGAGTTTCTTTTGATATAAACCAAAATTGAGCACTTGGTTCTTCCTCTTTGGATCTGGTTATTAATTTATTAACATACTAGCAGCGGCTACCCGGCATCGCCTGGGTAAGGGGGATTTGTTTAAATTAGTTCCGCAGATCCATTATTACTGAATCGTGAGTTGAATCCTCGTGGGATGCCCCATTTAAATCCTTTGTAAAAAATAGACCTTACATTGATCCAGCTACTATGAAAAGAAATGTTAATGTCTACTATCTAAAATATTTAATGAAAAAAAATTAAATTTTATTTTCTAATTATCTTCACGAATATACATCAAATCTCTATTATTTTTGCTCAAAACCAAACCCTGGTGATGTTTATTGTGTACATATATTACTTTGTCTTTAATTGTTTTATTTTTTAAGTTTCCTCCGGACATACATATACACACAACTGTCCTTTATATATGTATAGATAGATAGATTAAATCATGGGAAATTATAATTTCACATTTGTGCTGAGTTATATGGATGAGGTTGATTTGTGTGTTCTAGTGGTTTTGTGTATATTTTTGAGTGAATGTGTTTGTTGGTTTTTGTTATCAGTTTGTTCAAAATCATTGTTGAGTTATTAAAATTGAATGTACAAATCTATTATATTTCAGTATTTCTCTATTCTGTGCATTGAAAACACAATATTCAACAAGCCTGATCTTGCTTGAAGATATTCTTTAAAGAATAGAATATCACAACAGGGACCAAATGCAAATACATTTGACATTATTGTTTTTAAAACAATATTTAATGGCAAATTGTGTTTATATGTAAATAAATCTTTCATATTATTTGACCCACATCACTATTCAATGACCTACTTTTCTTTACACTGACCTACCCATTATCAAATTTCTTCAAAGACAACACACCTCCCACTATACAAAAAACACGCCCGTCTCTGTTACTCTCCCCTTTTTCCTTCCTTATCCAATTAACTTTAAATATAAAAAAGCGGATAGTAAATGCATTCATCTCAACAAAATCTTTAAGGACTTCTCTAAAACATTTTCAAACAAAAATATCCCCGGTCCATGAATACAATCGGACATCAACACATTTGACCCACACTCCAAATATCAAATGTCTCTAAGTCAACCGGCTGACCCCATAAAAATAAAAGTACCATTCCTAACACACAACCACCCGACTTTCTCTCCCCTCATCCATTATACCTTTTCACTATAAAAGCAGAATTTACAAGTACTTATTTCAATAAAGTTCTTGAAAAAGGTTCAGTCAATAATGAGGCGAAAATATCAATTGAATTTAACTGTCTGTGTTGTTATATCCACACTTTCCTCTATTCTCAACCACATTATTTGATCCAGTTAAATATTTTTGTTAATTGACGTCTTTTTTTTTCTTTTTTTTCATCCTTTTACCCCAACCAAAGTGAAAAGGCCACTAAGAAGTAAAAACAGAAAGAAAAGTTCAAGAATAGAGATGATGTTTGATGTTGCATTTGGGTAATTCCATGTCAAATCATTCCGAAAAAAAGTAAAATTGTCACCCATATCCTTCAGTTTTCATGAAATTTTGTCCAGGTGTGGACTATGTTAAAGTTAGATAATCCCCAATATTTGAGCTTCCAATTCCAAAAATTGGTGGAGTCGTGTCAAATTCTAGCTCTCCAGATTTAGCAGGGTTCGCAACTTTTTGTAATCTATTTTTGTTTGTAAACTAAGTTCTAGAGCTTCTTTACTCCTAAAAGTTGGTTTATAAAAGCTTTAAAAGCTTTCTGGTCCAAGGAATCCCAAAATGCTATTTAAAAGTCTTAAAGTTAACCAATTTTAAGTTATTAATTATTTCTGATTTTTTCATAGCAAGATCAATATCCCAATGAGGCATGCATCTGTGACAAAAATTATTATTTTATATATATTGTGTTACATTCTTATAGGCCATCCTTTAGCTTTCAAGCAAGAGCACTTGTCCAGTGGAAATCCTTGGTAATCCTCTGATAAAGAATCCTCAGTATTGTAAGTTCCTTCGTCAATGGTTTGCAAGTGGACTATCAAAGTATCAGTGTTTAAGTAGTTAATCAGCCGAATATTATGGCTGTTGATTGGCGGAGGAATAGACCACGTGACATCGCCTAGTCTATAAATTTAGGTGGGGAATTGTAGCACACCTTATATATAAAAATATTCCAACACATTGAACATTATTTGTACCAAAAAGATAATTTGTTTTTTGCTCAGAATCGAAGCTACAACACCAGTTAAAATTTTGCACTTTTATGTTTTAACTATTACCGTTCAGCTATTGAATAAGGTTTATATCGAGGAAAATAACTGTCAGAGTGCAATAGAAATGATCAGAATTATATTGGTGGTTAGATATATCTTATTATAATGGAGATTGTGTGTTTTTCTGTCTGTAACCGAAACTATATTACTAATCGAGTCACAATTAACATAGTTATTTACATCACATTCTCCATCATTTTAATTATATTTAAACCTGAATTATTAATAAAATTGCTTCACCTTTTTATTAGTGTTGTCCATATCTACATACAAATAGCATGCAATTGTATTTATATATACAAAAAATAGCGGTTTGCAGTGTGAATGGAAGGCTAATTTGCATATTGATATTAAAAATGTGATTTTATTAAATGTGTGCTTAGTATTATTGATTCCTAATTGTTTGGTTTTATTTTAATGAATATAAGCAAAAATCTCTTCAATGAATCTTAAATGAAATCCATTAACAAGAAAAAATAACTGTCATATTATTCTTTATTTCCTAATTTAACTAAATAGTTAAATAAGTAAAATTCAGCAATGTAAGACGGGAGTGATGGAAGAGTAAGTTTCATTTCTATTTTTCTATTATACCCCCACTCTGTTACATATCTTTTTATCTGCCTTCTTATTAGACTTTCTAATTTAATACGATATTTCATTACATTACAACTTAAATATTTGCACCCGGAGGGTGCACATATTTGCTAGTTTGAAATAATATAGAAACAATACATTTCCCTTGTATCAATCATATTGCCTGCAAAATTGAAGGGGTGGGTGACATGGACTGGATGATTTGACATGGAATTATCCATTTGATATTTTGCAGGTTATAAACATCAGGAAAACAAGAGGTTGGCAAAAATTCCATTGATGAGGAATACAAGAGAAGAAACTATCATGATAGAAATTAAGATTAAATTTGGAATTTTTTACAGTAAAAAATGAGATCAAGCAGCTAATCTTGTGTTATGTCTAAATACATGTGACATGTCAAAAAAGAAGTTTCCATGAATGTATTTATGTATATTTACCAACGAACCCCTCCCCCATCAGGAGAAGGATGCGATAGAAGGTCAATTTCTTAAGCGGAGTTTAACATATTTGAATTCAGAGTTATTCCTTCTCCCAGACTGGTTGCCACACCAAGGTTTAAAAAAAGCCCAGTTAATCCTACTACGTTATTCTATAGTTGGATGGACAATAGCTGGATTCATATCTTTCCCCAAGTGTTTTAGCACTATGTTGAAATGCAATCAGCCTCGTCCAGGATTAGAGATCGTATCGCCGAGTCCATTTTCTACGAGGATAACCATTGCACTAGGGGCGCCTCCAGGAGTAGTGAGAAGACTTGCTGTCGCTTGATACCCGGTTAGGGACAAAACATTAATGAGTACCAAACAACAAACACTGAATGATTTATTCAATATCAGTACTGCTGTAATTACTCTGCATGCTGGAGTAATTTTGAAAGAAGAAAAAATAAGTAAATAAAAATGTCTAATTAAGACTCGTACTGACTGCGATTACTGCACGGTGTGTGGCCCACGCGCACCGAGTTGCACACATCGAGGCTGGGAGTCAAGAATCGGCGGCAAGGAAATCACTAAAACATATTTCCCAACATTCAAACCAAAACAAATAAAAAAAAGTCGTCGGGGTGGCCTAAAGCTCTTTCATACGCACATACGCACGTGGATACGGTCATTCATACGCACACACGCGCGTGGATACGGTCATAACGTCACAGTCTACACGCATTTTCATGCACACGCGCAAGACAACATGCGCACACGTACAAACAAAAAGGCGCATTCACGTAAACATGCAACACGAGAATACAGTTATAAAAAAATACCATTTGTAACATTTTCAAAAAAAAATCATTTAACTAAAAATGCCACAACAAGACGACAACTATTTCAGTTCCAGTGTTCTTCTGAAGAAGAGATTTTATCTCGAAATATTAATATTAAGAATAAATCACAGGTTAACAAACAACACCATTGTTACCTTATTTTTTCTTTACACCTGCATTGTGATAGCCTTCAAAATCAACCTCCAAAAATATATACACAATGCGTCAAGCAAATTATAAAACCCTTTTATATATATATATATATATATATATATATATATTTGTGTGTGTGTGTGTGTGTGTGTGTGTGGTCGAAGAATAGAGGAAAAATGTGTACAAAAGAACAACTCAAACAAGTAGACGTAGGAGATATATTTCGTCATGCATTGAGCACGACTGCTTCAGTCGTTTATTTGAAGATTTGTGCATCATATAATTGTTTTTATAGAAGAGAAAGTGAACGGGAGAGGGGTGAGTTTGATGATGGTCAGAGGGATGGGATAGAGTTTGTGAGGATTTGATTGGTCAAAAGAAATCTTTCATAGATTGGGGAGGGGAGATAAGATCTAATGTGGGGAATTTGTTGGAAGAAATATGGTAAGTAAGGTAGTTTAGTGCAAAGGAGGAGAACATGGTAGGGAAGAAATTAGGTCAACATTCTTTGGTTGGCTTGAAGAACATTTTTAGATATTTTGATTCTTTCAGTACAGGGGAAAAGGTCAAGATGAATGGGTAAGGTGGAAGAGATGGGTCATCATTCATTTAGTTGGCTAGGGAAAATTTTATTAGAGATTTTGGCCAGCTAGGTGGGGGCGAAAAAGGTCAAGGTAAGTGGAAGAGTTGGAGGGCGTTTGATGGGTATAGGAGTGGGGAGAGGGGTGGGAGTTGGTTAGTATGGGAGGTGTAGGTTAACTTTTTGACTTCATCACCAAACCAACCCCTCACCTGTTCATTTTCTCTTCTATAAAAACAAACGTATGATGCACAAATGTTCATATAAATGACTAAAGAACTACCCTCATATATATATATATATATATATATATATATATTATATATATGAGAAGTAAATCACAAGTGATGTGTTTATGATATGGCTTTTTTAGCCGACAATTTTTGGGAGAATATGTGCTTAATTGAAGTCGTACCTAATTTTTAAAGTTAATTAATTAATAATTAATTAATTAGGCGGGTATACCTATTTAAATGTAAGGCTAAACAAATCGAGAAAAATCAATCTCTGTATGAACATTTCGGCCTATTAGGCCTCATCAGCAGAGCTATAGATAAGCTATAAGAGGAATAGAAACCTACTTCTAAACAAAACGAAAAATCTAAGAAAGTCCGGTTGGTGTAAGGGTTATGGTCCTCGCCTGTCAGCTTGACAGTCGGGTTTCGAATCACGCATAAGGCGGTCTTCCTATCTATAGCTCTGCTGATGAGGCCTAATAGGCCGAAATTTACATACAGAGATTGATTTTTCTCGAGTTGTTTAGCCTTACATTTAAATAGGTATGCCCGCCTAATTAATTAATTAATTATTTATTAATTAACTTTCAAAATTAGGTACGACTTCAATTAAGCACATATTCCCCCCACCCACCCACCCAAAAAATATATATATAATAGTAGAAATATTATGCCTATGAAATTCAGGCCAAAATGTTTTAAATCTTCGGTTTGTTCTTTATTATATCAACCATGGATCTCTGTGTCAGCATTTTTAGGATTTCCTGTTTTTTGGGGTTTGTTTTTTTTTTTTTTAGCTTTTAACAAAGATTTCAATTGTTCAAGCATTTCTTTGTCTTTTCAGCGTGGAATTCTCTTCGTAAGCTGACAGACGACGAATCAGGGTAGTTTTATTTTTTCAGACGCTGAGCTAAGTTGTTTAAAACAAGAAATGTGTATACAGATTATTATTACTATTATTATTATTATTATTATTATTATTATTGTTGTTGTTGTTCGTAGGAAATGGTACTGAAGCGAGGAGAAGAGCTGGCAGATGTACGGCTCCGCAAAGAGAAAAAAAATGAATAAAATCTCGTACTTATTTTCTAAAAAAAGGATAATTCCCCCCGACACTTGTAGCGAAAATGTTATATTGACTTAGCCGCCATTAAGGCCTATTTTTGATAAGAATATAAGGAGAAACACGCAAGACATTTTGAAATTTATTTTGGGGTAACAAAAGTAGTACACTATATATAAGAAATTTTGTTGCCGGATTGTGTGTTATTTCTTAATAAATGTAAAAGTATTGTAAAAGTCGTTGAGGCGGCCTAAAGTCGGTATCAGCCAGTCAGCGAGGGAGTCTATCCCCTTTTCAATAGCGCTAGACCAAGGAGATTGTTTTGGCGTCTGAGGTGGAGCGCCACACCTACCATCAGCTCCTTACTTTACCGCACAGATCCCTGTGCTACTCATACGCTGAGTTGGCGGGGACAGGTATCGAACTAGGAACCTTGTGGTTTCTAGCCGAACGCTCTACCGACTGAGCTAACCCATGTTATTCCCTTCAAACTTTGCTTTTCTGCCCTGGATAACATTATGTAATACAAGTTTTGGTTGGTTGGTTGGTTTATTGATTTTAACGGCATATCAACCCGTCCGGGGTTATGCCATGCCTAACGGTTAGGAAGTAATACATATTGTGTATTTATATTTATACTTTTTAGTAATTGGTTTTAACAATGTGTTAGCATTATTGGGGATTATGTTGTATGGTATTGATTAGTTTCATGTCTATATTCTATGGTACAACCTTATTTCCCTAAAAAAGAGAGAATATCTCCATGTTGACATTTTCAAATAGATCTTTCATATTGTTTGCTTTAAAATAACGGTTTCTGATGTGTGTAAAAAATCTGCATTCCATGAATGTGTTTAACTGTCAAAGGTGTTTGACATGTTTCACATTGTGGTTGTTCTTGTTTGAGTATATTGGAGTGCGTTAGTCTTATATAACCAATGCGTAATCGAGACACAATGACTTGTTCCTTTCTAGACTTCCTTAAAGTTGGTCTCCAACCTCCAAAGTGGGTTTGATTAGGAAGAGTTTATTGTGGATGTTGTTATTCCAGTGTTGTTGCCATTTTGTATGAAGGAATCTATTATTTTAGGTTTTGTTGCTGGATAGTATGTGTTATTTCTTAATTGCTGGTGTTGTAAAAGTATTCTAAATGGCTATTATTTCCTTCAAATTTTGCTTTTTTGCCCTGGATAACACTATTTATGACAAGCTTTGTTGCTGGATAGTTTGTATTTACTAGGTCCACTGCATGAGCAAGATGTGACACTAGGTTATTTTTAAATGGAATTTAGCAGGTTTAAATTCAGAGTTTTTCTTCTAAATCGGCTGATAACGGTAAAGTTATGCTGAAAGCACCGGTTCCTTCTAGATAAACAAAGTTAAGCAACGATGAGCCTGTTCAATACATAATTGGGTGACCAATTGGGTTTCGTGCATTGATGCCCCGTACAAAGATCTTAGTAATTTTTTTTTTTTTTTTTTTTGATATAAATAATTTTTACATTTTTGGAAAGATAATTTAATGACGGAACATATGTAAAAAAAATAAATCGCTACTAATTCGGTTTTAGTAATAGGGCATCTTAAATATTGAAACTTAAATCTCGTAAATAAGAAAAAATATGTATCTTTTTTTTTCTTTTCTAAATTGTTAGGTTATTTTCTAAAGAATTTTATATGAAAAGTTCTTATTGTCTACTTGTTTTTTTTTTTTCGGAATTTTATAAACATTATAAAATGTAAAATAAATACTTTTGTTTAGCGTCTATCAAAATTGTATTCATTTAATCAAAGAAAATATTGTATTAAAAATATCTAGCTAAAAAAATGATATGCCGTGAAACAAAACAACCAAATAACCAAATCTAGACCGGTTGTCATACCAAGGTTCAGGAGCCCAATCTGCCCTACTATTTACCCATAGCTGGATAGAATAATTGGATTTATATCTTTCTCAAGGGTATCAGTACCATGTGAAATGTCAACAGCCTCGTCCAGGATTTGACCTCGTGTTACCTTGTTCATTTCCTGTGATAGTAAACATTGTAAAACAAACATCTCCTCCTTGCTCCTGGATAGTATGTATTATTTCTTAATTATTTATTGTATAAATGTACAGAAAGCGGCCATTATTTCTTTCAAACTTTTTTTTTGTGCCTGGATAATGAGATTTTTAAAAAATAACCTATTTTCTGTGAAAAAAAACAAGGTATATTTCGACATTTGTACCCCTCTCTCTCTCTCTCTCTCTCTCTCTCTCTCTCTCTCTCTCTCTCTCTCTCTAAGATTTTTTAGATGAAACTTGTAATATATATTATTTTGATTTTTCAGACTGTTGTCTTACATACGTTTCGGCCGATGTGCCCTCCGACCCTTTTCAGGCGTTTCTTGTAATTCATTGGGGTAGATTTTGTTTATACGAGTTAAGTAATGATTCAAATTGGGAAATCATTTTGGATAGATTTCTTCAACGCTTTGTTTGCGCAACAGTCAAATTTCAAAATGATTTCCCAGTGTGAATCGTAACTAAACTAGGATTAACAAAATCTTAACACTTGTAGAATGAGAATTATGAATTACAAGAAACACCTGAAGAAGGCCGGAGGGCACATCGTCCGAAACGTTATGTGTGCGTATTTTACAATAAAAATAGGGATAAAGTCTGAAAAAGGAAAATAATGCACAGTTTTGTTTTGTTTTTGTTTTTTTTTTGTTTTTTTGTTTTTTGGTTGGGTTTTTTTGTTGGGTTTTTTTTTGGGGGCTTTTGGGGTTTTTTTTGTTTCGTTTTAAACAAATATGACTTTTAGCAAGTCTTTATGTTGTGTTATGTAGTGACTCTGAAAAATCATCAACCTTTCACCTTCTGCGCTGTCCGCCCGAATACAGGTGTGGGTGTTTTGACGAACAGGAAGGGGTCAAAAGCTGAACTTGTTTTGAAGCACGATATAGATTGGTTTTAAAACGCAAAGAAAACGGTAAAAAGACCGACAAAAGACCGGCCTGATTTATTATAATAATAAACGTGGGAATAAAACTGAAAATGCGTGTTTGTCCATTTCTTTTACGACAGGAGATCAAATAACAACCGCGTCAAAGGGGAGTCCTCGTGGCACAGTGGGGCTAACGTGCTGAACTGTGACAATGTAGTTAGCTAGTTCGAAAGGTATAAACCCTCTCATCGCCCCAGGTATAGATTAAATAGTACCACTACTGTTCTTCTATAAGGATGGCTTTGATATTAAATATCCCCCAAAGTTTCATATGCCATTGAACGAAGAAACTAAACCAAACCTTAACCATCACGGGTCGCCACCCACGGCCAACAGATGGCCCCATTAGTGGGTTCTTACTCCTCTGCAGAGGTTATTTCAGGTCGTTGTTAATTCAATAGGATTTTTTTTAAGTTTTAAAAACTTTAAAACGAAAGACACGTTTTTATATTAAAATAGTTTTTAATTAATCAGAAGAGAAATACAGATATGTTTATTTAAATGAAAACAGTTTTTATTTAAAAATATTTTTATTTAAATAAAAGGATGTTGGGACCAAGTAACCAATAAATAACTATTTTTTCATTAAAATCGAAAACTATTTTAGTATGAAAACGGACCTTTGGGGTGCAAATATACATGAACAAACTTTTAAAAAATCTTACGGTTATGCAAAAAAAAATCGTCTGTTGTTTATAAACAAACAAACGGGGGTTTACAGTGAAAAGTAAAAGGTGTTTCTTTCAAAACAGATCCCAGCTGGGGTGCTTATTGGTTACTTGGTCCGAGTTTTGGAAGAAATAATACAAACTCTGTTGAGTTTTTTGGAAGTCGCATGAGAAGACAGCGTCAGATTTAAAATAAGACAGTTATACAAAAGTTATACTAATAAAAAAAAATTAATTGAAAGTCCCCATGACGTAGTGGTTAATGTGCTGGACTTTGAAATCATAGTAAACAAGTTCAAACCCCAGTCACTCTGTTACGTTGATTTTTTTTATTAATACTCTTGAGAAATATATAGACCTTCTCATCTCCCTATTTATGGGTTAAATAATGGCACTACTGTTCTACAAGGATAGTTTTGGCATTAAATAATCCACAAAGGTTGATATGCCATAGAACAAAGAAACCAAACCAAACGAAAAGCCCGTTGTCAGCTGGGGTTGTAGAATACACTGACTGCACCTCTGCAGATGGTTAAAATCCCCTAATGAAGCCACTGTTGGCGGTAAGTGGCGACATGTGCTGCTTAAGGGCGGAATCCTGGTGGCTGAGCAGTCCATGACATGCAACATTCTGCTCTGGTCCTTACTTAGGCTAAACAGGTGATCGGAGAGGCTCTCTCACACCAACCCTAACCCTGCCCGAGCACCTATATGATTGTCCGAACTCTATTACCCTTATGGAAAACCCACAACCCTTTTTATCATATATATCCTAGAAGGCGGTGACTGAGGGTCTTAGCGTCATGGGTATGATGTTAAACTGTATATAATGGTGAGGTTCCAATTCTGGAGCTGTGGGGAGTTTCATCGCCATTAGAAAAAATCAGTTTTTAAAAATTGTTTAAAAAAGGAGTTTAAATTTTTTTTGAATACCCATCAAGAATGAATTAAAAAAAAACGTCTTTGGCATAGAATAATCCAACTAGGGGTGAAATGCCGTAAAATCCAACCAACCAACAGCCAACCGAGTAATATCAATCTTTTCAAGTATAAAATAAGATAGCAACAAAGCAAAATTATTTATCACGTTGTCGATCTTCAGGTGAGTTAGTATGTATTTACTTCGCATCCCACGTATGCGGGTGTGACACAGGGTCTTTTTAATGTGAACCACCCCAGCCGAGACTCATGGGGTGGTAGGTGAAAAAAATCCCGTCGACATTGTTTAGAAAATTGTTTTAAAAGAAGAGCTTAAATATTTTCTTAATACCCATTAGGAATGAATAAAACAAAACGTCTTCGGTATAAAATAACCCAACTAGGGGTGACATGCCGTAAAATCCAACAACCAGCCAACCAACCAGTCACTAACCAAACCAAAAGAATAAAATGGATACTAAATTTTGCTTACATGGGCTAGACACTCTTGAAGCCACACCCTGAAGTTGCTCGAGGGTCAAGCGAAATGATATCAAATAATAATAAATTATATTAGAGTAATATATAAGAGTAATAATGGATCTATGAGACTAAATTTTTTAAAAAAACTCTACCCAGGCGATGCTGGGTAGTCGCTTCTAGTAATAAATAAATGTGAAAAATAAGAGTAATGAAGATGATTTATTATTATTGGAATGTAAATAATTTTTTTTAATCCAACATAGATCCTATTTAAAATTTAATTTTTCTACAACAAGAACAATGAGGCGTATTGTGTGATCGCCGTAGGAAATGAACTCGGCGCAACCTTAGTTCAAATCCTGGACGAAGCTGTTTGAATTTGACATAGCGCTAATACCATTGGGAAAGTTATGCATCCAACTATTCTCCCTCCATCTATGGGCAAACAGTAGGGAAGAAGGTGCTCTTTGGCTTTGGTTAGGCAACCAGTTTAGAAGAAGGAAAACTATGAATTCAACCTGTTAAACTCCGCTAAAGAAATTGACCTTATGTCGCATCCCGCTCGTTTTGAGAGGTCCGTAAATGTGTATATGGAAAAATCTACCTATCAATATATAAAGGGCAGTTGGTATATATATATGTCCGGAAAAAAACTATGAAAATAAAACAAGTAACGACAAAGTAAATATATATAAACATTCACAATCATCATATCTTGCTTTTTGAAAAAATAATGAAGATTTGATTTATAATCGTGAAGATAATTAAAAAATAAAATTTAAATGATGACAGCATGGAATTTTTTTTTTTTTTTTTTGTATTTAATGTTGTAAATAGTAGGCATTATTTTTTTTTCTTTTCAGAGTGGCTGGATCAGCACAAGTTCTTTTTTACATGGGGATTTTAATGAGACATCCTGTGGGAAACCAAGTCATGATTCAGTAATAATGGATTTATGTGACTAAATTTTTTATAAAACTCCCTTTCTACCCAGACGATGCTGGGTAGTCGCTTCTAGTGATAAATAAATATGAAAAATAAGAGTAATGAAGATGATTTATTAAAATTTGATTTTTTTAATTTTTTTTGTCGACGTTTAAAACGTTTCGAATATTAAATATATATTAAATATATAATCAGGACATTCAAATATCGCCTGATGTAATACCCTGGAAAAGTGGGCTTTTCTCAGTCCCAAGATGCGCCTGAAAAGCCTCGTGAAACTGGATTTTCAAAATCAACCTTTTTTTTTAATTCCTTTAAACCTTGCCCGTCTATTAAGTTATTCAAATAATTATGCCATTTAAATAGCAAGTCATAAGATACTAGGGTGAGTCAAAAGTTTTGCAATATTTGGTTAATTTCGTTGGGCTGACCTAATGTTGGTATCAGCCAGACAGCGAGGGAGTGTATCCTCTTTTCGCTAGCGCTAGACCAAGGAGATTGTTTTGGGCGTCTGAGGAGCCACACCTACCATCAGCTCCTCAATGTACATTTCTACTATCATAAAAAGAAAATGGCATCCCAAAGGGGTACAATGGATAGCAAACTAGTCTCGCTGGTCCATTACCAGTGAAAAGAAAGTTTAACCTTCGATAGATGCCCCATACTTGCGACCTTGTGTCACATCCTGTCCGTAGTGAACGGGTCGCATAGTGAACGGCGTCGCATAGTGCTGTAATGCCTTGTAAGCTAGTCTCGCAGATCCATTATTACAGAATAGTGAGTTCGACCCTTGTTGGATGTCCCATACTAGCGACCTTGTGTCACATCCTACCCGTAGTGAACGGTTTTGAATATTCAAGGGCGTCGCATAGTACTGTAATGCCTTGTAAGCTAGTCTCACAGATCCATTATTACTGAATAGCGAGTTTGATCCTTGCTGAATGCTCCGTACTAGCGACCTTGTGCCACATCCTACCCGTGGCGAACGGGTTGGGTAAATGCCTATTCGCATGCAGATTGCATCAACTGAAATTGATGACATTATTATTGCAAACGACCTAGTAAACTCTTTTGATGGTTACCGTCTTGTATCAATGAGGCCAACTTGCACAGCTTCAATGTGTAGCACACCCTTAATCCACCCCCACCCCCCATCCATCTGGCCTGCTTTTGGCATCGTCCTCTACCCTCGAACCTAACTCTGAAGAGGGCAATTTGTCTTCCTTCCCACGCTCAGTGGAAACAACGTTGGCTCGCCAATTCATCGTCCTCCTTCCATTGTCAGACATTTTAGAATTCCAAGCAATGGCCCCACACTTGCAGAGATAAGTAAATTATCACATGTACGAAAAAGAAGAAAAAAATACATAGGCAAAATAAGTCATATTTTTATTCGTCTCATATCTCCCCAACACCTTCTTCTTCTTCTTCTTCTTCTTCTTATTATTATTATTATTATTATTATTATTTACTCCTTTGAGTTTTCACATTAGCATTAGCTAATGGTCTTTCACTGGAGTCTGAGTGACAGCAAGTCTCCTCAGGTCTCCAGGACTCTTATGAGTATTCTGGTAGATTGCAGCAGTGCAGTGATCTGAATGGTTTCAACCCTTCCTCTGATTTCCAAACATTCCAGACCCTTTTCTAATCCTTTTGGGACTGTTCCAAGTGCACCAACTACAATTGGTATCACCTTCACTTTCATATTCCATAACTTTTTTAGTTCTCTGGCAAGGTGCAGATATTTGTCTATTTTTTCATTTTCCTTTAGCTTCCCCCTGTGATTATTATTATTATTATTCCTTTTGAGTTTTCACATCAGTGTTAGCTGATGGTCTTTCACTGGAGTCTGAGTTAGGTCTCCAGGACTCTTCTGAGTATTCTGGCAGATTGCATGCAGTGTTCTGAATGGTTTCAATCCTTCCTCTGATATCCAAACTTTCCAAACCATTATTTCACTCCTTGTGGGTTTTTCACACCAACGTTAGCCGGTGATCTTTCACTGGTGTCAGAGTGACAGCAAGTCACCTCAAGTCTCTAGGACTTTTCTGAGTATTCTAGCCGATCTTAACAATGTTGTTTGGATGGTCTCGATTTTTCCTCTGGTTTCTAATTCACCCAGACTCTTTTACAAATTCTTTGAGACCGTCCAAGAATTCTAATTACAATTGGTATTGCCTTCGCCCCATGTTCCACTTTTCTTTTTTTTTTTTTGGGGGGGGGGTGTTGTTGTTCAGTTTTCTGGCAAGGTCCAAATATTTGTTTATTTTTTTCCTTTTCGTTTATTTCTATTATGTGATCCATCGGGACGTCAAAAATCACTCGGAGACCATTTTTCTTCTTGTTTATTAACAATAACTTGTAGCTCTGCTAATAATTGATATATAAGATGCTAATTAAGATTAGGTAATGATTATTTAATAATCACCGAGAATATAACGTAAATAGCAAAGGGAATTTTGACGTCGGTGGGGACATAGTTTCAGTTACAGACAGACAGACAAACACATAATCTCATATATAAGATTTCATGGCTTTACTATCAAGCTAATTTAGTAAAGAATAAAATTACAGTTATTTCTTTTTATTAATCGATATCTTTTAAGATTTATCGACGGCAGTTTTACTCATATTTTTTTTTAAATGAAACAAAATAATTAGAAATCAATTATACTTAGCAAATATTTATTAAACTCAAATTTTAAAGATCAAAATGCAAATAAACAATGTTCACAATGTAAACAGATATTTGTTTATATATATATAAATACGATTGCAGCTAACATGTATGTATAAACGGTCAACGTAGTGGGGGTCCAGTGGCTTCGGCCCTGGATCTTTACAAGTTAATAGCGTCGATCCCAGGGGGATACCTGCCTCCTTGACTTAAAGGAGCAGGGCAGGGTATATTGCCCAGCGCCTGAGGCGCCCCCTCTCGAGGGGGAATGCTGACGGGATCGACGCAATTTTTTCCACCTACCACCCATGAGCTTCGGCTTGTGGGTGGGCCCACATAAAAATGTCCTTGTGTCACGTCCTCATAAGTGGGATGAGAGGCAAATACCTGCAGAAACGGTCAACGTAGTGGGCATCCAATGGCTTCGGCCCTGGATCTTTACAAGTTAATAGAAAGGAAATGAATCCGACGGTATGAGTATAGATAAGGTATGAAAACAACACAATATGCTGTTAAAGTGAAAATATTTTATATCATATTCAGAGCTAATATTGAACAATATTTCGATTTATAAATCATCTTCAGCGTTTATACTTTAACAAGAGCTCTGCTATTTACCCATAGCTGGAGGGAGAGTAGTTGGATTCATAGTTTTTCCCTGGGGTATTAGCGGTATGTGAAATGAAAACAGCTCCGTCCAGGATTTGAACTTGACAGGAGTCCAACTACGCCCTATCCATTATACCACGCCCCTATATATATAATATATATATATATATATATAATGAAAAATCACTTTGTTATAGTTACACATGACAGTGTCTTATGGGTTCATCCGGTAACATAGAAATACAATTTTGAGTTTTGATTACAATAGATTACAGAAATAAAATTCCATAATTATTCAATTGTGATTATATTATCTTCTATCTTGGGAATTTTAAGCAGATGTGAATGTTTGTGTATACAAGACGTGTTATGTTAAACGAGCTCTTAAATTGCGATTGTCTATATTGATAAACAGATACGAAGTATTTTTTAAATCTAATTTTTAAGTAAGATATTGTTAGAATCATCAAACGAAATATTAGTTACTTCCCTTGAGGAATAGGGAGGGAGTTATCTTCCGTTATGATACATTGTGAATAGAAGGCAGGAAGTGAGGAAGTAGATTCTATCATTATATATATATATATATATATATATATATATATATATATATATATATATAAGTTGATTTGCAATGTATTTCATTCCCAATAACGTCACTGAAATAAATAAATATATATATATATATATATATATATATATATATGAATTCAACATTTTTGAAAAAAACAATTGATGTTATATAATTGCTGACAGAAATCTGTTTCGACCGGCTCGATAAATCGGTCATCATCAAGAGCAACATATGAGAGAAAGACGGGAAAACCCGTTGGAAGACTGGGTACAAACAAACGCTGGAATTTTTTTTAAATGCGTGTTCTGTGTTAAAAATAAAATAAATTTTATTTTTAAAAATCAGAAGCATTATAGTTCATTGTAAAACTCAAAAGAGTTTGATGTAAAATTATATAAAAGTGTATAGTATCAAAATTGTTTAGGATATATTCCAGCTATTAAAAAAGTAATTTACAAGTCCACGGCGTAATTGAAGAAAGATGTAAAGTTTCAAATCACTTGTGGTGTTGATAAATTCGTAGTGTTGTAGATGAAAGTCTTCAGAGGTGTAAAAATCCAGATATTTTTTTTTTCATTAGACAAATATGAAAAAAATGGAAATTAATGGAAATGCATGCAACGTTAGACAATAATTGAATATAGCGTTTGTTTGTACCCAGTATTCTAACGGTTTTTCCCGTCTTTCTCTCATATGTTGCTCTTGATGATGACCGATTTATCGAGCCGGTCGAAACAGATTTCTGTCAGCAATTATATAACATCATTTGTTTTTTCAAAAATGTCAAATTTCATACTGTCGGATTAATTTCCATCTATTTTTCATATATATATATATATATATATATATATATATATATAATGGTATAACTGCACTGATGAGAGGTGATACCTCGAAACACGTGTCTGTAGTTTACTCTCTCTCTCTCTCTCTCTATATATATATATATATATATATATATATATATATATATATATATATATATATATATTATCCAATTGCCGCTTTAACGTTTCCGTCGCAGTGGCTTCAGTAAATAATCCAAAAGTGCTCAATATATTAAAAATACAAAGCAGTAATAATCTCTATTAATAATGGAGATTCGCTTCCGGTTTTGTCTGTAACAAAAACTGCGTCACTGCTTACGTCCCATTACCCAACACATAAACCAACGTCATAACATAGAATAAATATACTCAAAATGTGAGCATGCAACGTTAGACAATCCTTATTGTTTCAATAAATAGATGCCCGGAGTTATATATTTATATATAGATTATTTTATTTAATATAATATTTAAAGTTATCGGAACTGTTTCCATTTCAAATTGTCTTTCTTTCTTTCTTTCTTTTTTTACTCCTTTAATAAATTGGACGATTTTATATACTTATGGTACATACTCTATGACATTGAATTTTCAGCTCCCATCCCCTCAGGCAATATCTTTCAAAAAATTGTTTTTACATCGCCCGGGGGTGTCTTTTTATTTTGCTAGTACTAATAATATTATTATTAGAGAGAAGATAAAGGGTCTACTATGGTTTCAATCAAATTGAAATGATTTCTTCAGGACCCAACCCTACGTTAACTAAGTTGATGCAATTCCTTAGTTAAATTAAAGATATTTTTAACTAAGGAATTACATCGACTTAGTTAACGTAGGGTAGGGTCCTGAAGAAATCATTTGAATTTGATTAAAACCATGGTAGACCCTTTATTTTTCCTCTAATAATAATATTATTAGTATCATATATATATATGTGTGTGTGTAGTGTGTGTGTGTGTGGTGTATAAGAAAACAGAGTCAGTTCCTGCAAAGAATAGGTAACGACACACAACAAGGCTTATAAACAAAACAGAGGCTTTTATCGTAGCAAGACAAAGATATACCATACAATACAATACAAATACAATGTAAGTTGGTACAAATGTTTGTGTAAGTTTACAATGTGTAATGTTTGTAAATGTTCAAATAGTGAATTGTTTGCGATTTGATACTTATCGCGGACTTATCTGAAATCCAGGTAGAATGTCTTGCTAGTTCTTTAGTCGCTTTTTACGCGGCAGCGCCCTGCCTTTGCTGTTCCATTGACTCAATCTTCCCGACGTCTGCTGTATAAAAACACGTCGTGCTTGACCAGAGTCCCAGCGGCAAGAGGGTGATAGCAGTTTCCAACTATCAAAATTGGCGGTCCAAACTGAGCCTCGTAACGTGTGCTCTGATTGGTCGCCGACAAAGGCCCTTAGCCAATCGCATGAGTTTTCGCATCAGTTAATGGCTAAGTCACTAGGCCCTGTTGCTATAGACAAAGGGAGATAATTCTTAAATAATATTTCTAATAGGTGAGTCTTGGTGCGTATATATTTATTAGTATATATGTTATTCATATATAAATGTCTATAATATATATGATTTGAGATTTAGTGTGAAGCATGGGTGTGAAATATATAAGAAACTCAGTTTGTGGGATGTTAAGTTTCGTTTTATTTCATTATGATATTTCGGAGACTTGACTCTTCTTTTTCAAAGTAATGTATACTAATATATATATATATATATATATATATATATATCCTCAAGGCATGCTGGACACTGCTGGAAGAGTAAAGACGAACCATAAGCGGCATTCTCCAATGGAAGCCAACTCATGGACATGCTAGTGTGGGCCGCCCAGCAAGGACCAACAATGACCAACGCAGAGGACCTCCGGGAGCAATGAATGATAGAGAAGGTTGGCGAGAGATTGTCATGGATATCCGTGCTAATTGCATGACATGATGATGATGATGATGATGATATACATAGTATGTCCACAAAGTCAATGTGCACTTTAAATTTTAAAATTCTTTAAAGTTCTCACGGATTTTATGGACACTATATATAAGACATTTGATACATACATCCACAAACATATATAAAAATTATTACAGCAATATCATAACAATGCACAAATGTGTCGCATGAAAATTGTGTGTCCATGTACAAGCAGTGTATAAATAAAGATACAAAAATGGTTAAAGTCTTACTTGTCTTCGTCGTTTCCTTCCAATAACTTGATGAACTAAAATACCACACTAAATGTTTCCCCATACTAACTTTAGATATATATGACATAAGGTCAAATGCAACCACCGATATTTTTAATTCTGTTTATATATATATATATATATATACTTTTCTCATTTACACCGTCAAAATCCGGTTGTTTGTTAACAGACGATTTTTAGAGGGTTTTTTTTTTTAATTATAAAACTAACTCCTAACCCTAACCCCTAACGAACAACCGGATTTTGACGGGGTATATGAGAAAAGTATCCCCACGAATCGAGATCTCGGAAGGGGTGCCTAAAGGTCATACGGTCCGCGCATTCTACTAGACTCAATTCACACTCTCACTTCTCCCTTCTGTCATTTCGCTACGTCTCATCGGTTCGTCTAATGAAACACTGCCATGTGCCTATACTGAACCATCATTAAACTTTTCCATTCTCATCTAATACAAAATTTATCCTAAAAACTTTCCGTGCTAATTTACATATCAGGTTACACTCCTGTGCTACTCATACGCTGAGTTGGCGAGGGCTAGTATCAAACCCGGAAACTTGTGGTTTCTAGGCAGATCCTCTACCGACTTATGATTGTCTAATCAGGGTTAAAGAATCTACTAATCACCCATATCTAGAGGGAGAATAGTTGGTTGTATACTTTTCCTAAGTCTGTTAGTGCTATGTGAAATGCAAACAAACCCGTCCAGGATTTGAACTCGTTTCAACGTGTACGTTTCCATTGACGATAACCATTGTTGAATGCCCCCCCCCCAATGGTTGAACGTAACTAATATTTTGAATTTGAGTTGGGGGGGGGGGTCTGGGTCAAATAGATTTTTTTTCGACAATTATAAACTTTTTGTTCATTATCAACCTTATATCCGTTGTGCTATGAGTCCAACTGGAGAGATATAGTGACGAGGACAACAGTCCGAAAAATCCAAATCCAAATTATCAAGCCTCATCTCATAAATTCTGATAAATTTCACTCACTGGCTTTTTCTGATTAAACAAACATACATAGATACATACAGATAGACAGAATCTTTCTTTGGTTATTTCCTATAAGTCTAACATAAAAAAAGGGGAACTCTTGACTGATAAATTATCTATTTATTGATCTACTAGGAAAAAAGAAAACGGAGTTAGGGTTAGGGTTAGGGTCAGTTAGTTTAATGGGAAAATAAATAAATAATTTATCAGACAAGAGTGGTTCCCCTTTGTTTATGTTAGACTTATAGGAAATAACCCTTTATTTTATATAATAGGTATAATTTTTATTTTATTTCATTCTATTTTATTTTATTTTATTTATTTATTTATTTTTCAATTTGTACTTTTTAGTTCAAATTATAATTGCCATAAGGAAATGAATTTGTTCGTATCACAAGATTATGAACAAAAAGTTCATAATTAAAAGTCGAAAAAAAATCCATTTGACCCAGAAAAAAAAAAGGCAATTATGACATTTATTCAAATAAGGCATCTAGCTTTCATCTAGCTTATTACTGGATTTGTCTTGACTGAAGAAAGAAAGAAAAACACAGATTACTTCTCGGCACGTGATCTAATTCCATTAAACCAGCAACCGGAAATACGGGCAATTAACACAAATAAATCAGTTGGAATAATTAAACAATTAAAAAGTACAAATTGAAAAAAATAAATAAATGAATAAAAAATAAAATAGAATGAAATAAAAGAAAAAAGTATACCTATTATATAAAAGGAAAGATTCTGTCTGTATGTATGTATGTTTGTTTGATTAATCAGAAAAAGGTCAGTGACTTCGGGTAGAGTGAGTGAGGATTTGTCAGAATTTATGAGATGAGGCTTGATAATTTGGATTTGAATTTTTCGGACTGTTGTTCTCGTCACTTATCTCCAGTTGGACTCATAGCGCAACGATATAAGGGTTGAGTTAATACAGTTCTAAGTGACAATTTAGTCCGATTTAGTAGATGATTATTTGATTTAAATGGTACGTGTTGACCGCATATTTCACGTCACATTTTGCCCTATCATATAAAGGGCTTGTTTTGCTGCAGAGATCACTCTGGGGCTTTTTTACATTCTACCTATAACACATCAATCGTACTCATTGAACTACAATGATCCTCGACTAGTAGACCGTGGTACCGAATTCTGAACCAAGTTCGCCACAACGGCAATCCGTTGCAAGACTAATTCTGTCTACTTCAGATAAGAGACAAAGTATTTTCTTTTTTTCTTTTTTTTTTTTTCTTTTTTTCTTTCTGTTTCTGTCAGTTACCGTTATTTTGGGGTTGGTTGGTGATAGGGAAGATATTTAGTCGAGTCCCCAATCACCAAAGTGAGGCTAAGAACTTTTTGAACAACCCTCGTATATGTTTTTTTTTTTGTTTTGTTTTTGGTTTTTTTTTTAGGTTTATAAGGTGATTCTTTCTGTGTGACGCTTAGACAACCCTTGTATATGGATTTCTAGTTTTATACAGTGACTTCTTTCTGAGTGAGGCTAAGCACTTTTTGAACAACCCTCGTATATGGCTTTCTAATTTTATAAGGTGACTTCTTTTTGATTGGGGCTTAGACAACCCTTATATATGGTTTTCTAATTTTATAAGGTGACTTCTTTCTGATTGGGGCTTAGAACTTTTTGTGCAACCCTGGTATATGGTTTTCTAATTTTATAAGGTGACTTCTCTCTGAATGAAGCTTAGACAATACTTATATATGGTTTTCTAGTTTTATAAGGTGACTTCTTTCTGAGTGAGGCTTAGAACTTTTTTGAACAACCCTCGTATATCATTTTATGTTCTTTGCACTTTTTTTCTGTCTTTATAAATAATGACAGGAATTTGGCGACAGAATGTCAGGAGGGGGTGGTGGTGACAAATCTTCGTCTGCTGAAAATCCCAATGCCGAACAAGGCGCATCCCTTCCTCCTTTTTAGTGCAAAACTTAATAATAAGAAGAAAGCGTTTCTGTGTCGATGGTTGTGGGTCAGTCGCAATTGCCCCCACCCAATAAATAATGGCGTAAATTCACTGAAGGCATTGGGACACGACGTAAGGTCTTATTCTCTTTTTGGTGAATGTATCTCACTCGGAAATCCGATACGACAAATAGAAGGGGAAAAGAATAAACCGTGTACGGTATGGGGGGGGGGGTGAACTAAGAAAAGGGACACACGTGCTTGCAAGTCTGGAAATAATAAATACTCTGTTATGGGCACGGTGGAAAGCTTCGAAGAGACGGAGGTGGTTGTCGTCGTCGTCGTGGGGATGGGGATGGGGAGAAAAAGGCAGGGTTAGTAGGACGATATAGTACCAGGATCCGGTTTAGCTCAGTCAGTAGAGCACCGGCCTAAGAATCGCAAGGTTCCGGGTTCGATACCGGTCTCCACCAAGCCAGCGCATGAGTAGCACAGATTAGGTAATCTGATCTATAAGTGGGAAGCTGGCGGTAGGTGAGGCGTTACACCTCAGCCAAAATAATTTCCCGGGTCTAGCGCTAGCGAAAAGAGGACAGACTCCCTTGCCGTTCGGCTGATACTGACAACTTGCCACTCCGCCAACTTTTATAGTGCTAACAAAACCGACATCTTTTGTGACAAGATTTTACTTATTTACAACATGTCCAAGGGCCGGTTTAGCTGAGTCGGTATAGCGTTCAGCTAGGAATCATAAGGTTCCTGGTTCGATACCGGCCCTCGCCAACTCAGCGTATGAGTAGCACAGGGATCTGTGCGGTAAAGTGAGGAGCTGATGGTAGGTATGGCGCTCCACCTCAGATGCTAAAATAATCTCCTTCGTCTAGCGCTAGTGAAAAGGGGATAGACTCCTTCGCTGTCTGGCTGATACCGACATTAGGCCGCCCCGACGACTTTACTTTACTTTATAACATGTCCATTATTTTGCCAACTAAATTTCTCTCACGGCTAAACTAAATTTTCTTGGTATTTTTTACCTGGATGATGGGACTGGAGCGTTAGAATACACCGACTGCACCTCTGCAATGGAGTAAGACTCCCCCAATGGGGCCACCTACTGGCCGTGGGTGGCGACCCGTGATGCTTAAGGACGGAACCCAGGTGGGTGAGCAGTGCATGACATGCAACACTCCACTTAGACCCTTACTTAGGATAGACGGGCGGTCAGAGAGGCCCCCTCCGATCAATTGGCTGGTCATGTCAAGCCCTAGCATATATGATTGCCTCAACCCTGTTGTCCTTATGGCAAGCACCAACACTTTTTATCATATACGTGCTAGAAGGCAGTGGCTGAGGGTCATCTTGTCCTGGGAATGACATTAAACTCTATCTGATGGTGAGGTTCCAGTTTTGGAGGTTTGGGGAATGCAAAGCATCCTTTATCATCATTGTTCCCTGATCCACTCTGACCTGAAGTGGTATTACCTATTAGGGTCCCATCTATGGGTTAAATAGAAAAACATGAGTTTTCCGGCATTGAATGACCCACCGAGGTTGATAAGCCGTAAAACAAAACAAAACAAAACAAACCTGTATGATGGGATATTTCAAAGTTCACTATTTACCTCAGAACTCATTCTATTCAAATAAAGTCCAATTATTATTGTAATGTGAGTTCTTCAGCTCAATTACAGTGGACTAACCATCAGTGTATTGCTTGTATATGGTGGGAGAGCTGCTATGAGTGGCTAAAAGTAGGCAAATAGTTAAATAGTTGGTCTGACTAAGGTCTAACTCTTTGCCTACCAAATTTCCCCTACGGCTGTACCAAATTGTCTTGGTATCTTTTTACCTGTACGATGGGATATTTCAAAGTTCACTGCAGACAATTCACCACATACAACACAAAAGATGGCAGGGGTGTTCACGTAGTGATTTTTCAGAGTAAATAAATGACACGTGCGAGAGTCGCAACCAGAGGGTTACGGTAGGATCACAGTGGTGGGAAAGCAGCAGAGATTTAAAAAGAATTAAAATTTATTACACTTCGCCGTGTATTACGGGGTGTTTCAGAGAAAAAAAATATATCATTTCGTAAACTTTAAGTTATCATATTTCACTTAAAAATGTCAATAACATTGTATTTTATGTCTGTTTCTGTCGCTTTTCAATCTCTATTAAAGCACTAGGGTCATCGTGATGTAGTGGCTAACGTATTGGACTGTGACATTGTAGTAAGCGAGTTCGAACTCCAGTCGCGTTATTAAGGACAATTTCTTAATGAATTAACCCCCTCATCCCTCTAGCTATGGATTAAATAGTACAAATATTGTTCTTCCACAAGAATGGTTTTCGCATTAAATAAACTACAAAGATTAATTTGCCATTAAACAAATAAAAATAATCTAAAATGATTGAAAACTTTATTAATAGACTTGCTCTTAAAACATTTATATTGCAACTAAATATGAAGTTTTTACATGTTTAAAAATGATTGTGAACTTCAATACATAGGCTGTTAAAACATTAATATTCCAACTAAGCCTGGAATCTTTACCTGTTTAAAATGACTGTGAACTTTATTAATGCATTGGCTCTTAAAACATTGATATTTCAACTAATTATGAAGTATTTAGCTGTTTAAAATTATTGTGAACCTTATTAATAGAGTGGCTCTTAAAACATTGATACTTCAACTAAGTATGAAGTATTTACCTGTTTAAAATAACTGTGAACTTAATGTATTGGCTCTTAAAACATTGATATTCCAACTAAGTATGGAGAATTTAGCTGTTTAAAATTACTATGAACTTTATTAATAGAGTGGCTCTTAAAACATTGATATTCCAACTAAGTATGAAGTATTTAGCTGTTTAAAATTATTGTGAACCTTATTAATAGAGTGGCTCTTAAAACATTGATATTTCAACTAAGTATGAAGCATTTAGCTGTTTTAAAATGACTGTGAACTTTATTATAGAGTGGCTCTAAAACATTGAGATTGTCGTGAACATGTGGAGACTGAAATTATATCATAAAGGTACATCCATAAGTGTGTTAATATTTTATAAATCACCCTATAGATTTGCTTATAAAGGTGCATAAAAGAAAGGGGAAGTAAAGAATATGTGTGCGTGGGGGTGGGTAGTTATCAGAGCGTTTGTTTTTGTGTATTCATTTGAACAAATTGAATTAATATTTAATGAACTGTGTTCATAATGTTTGTAAAGCTTACATTACAGTTTCACAATAATTACATCACTCGTATGTCATCCAGTTGAGTCGATTTCAACAAGCAGGGGTGCAGGCAAGACGAAACCATCCCGTATACTGCTGACACTTCATTATATTAACTACCAAAAACCACCCTCCGCAAAAATTAATTTTTGAAAGACATTACCTGAAGGAGTGGGAGTTAAAAATTCAATGTCAGAGAATTTGTATCATAAGTATGTAAAGTCATCAAACTTATTAAAGGAGTAAAAAATAATAACAATTTGAAATGGAAATTTAGTTCTGATAACTTTAAATATATACTAAAATAAAACAAACTTTATATAGATATATAATACCGGGTATGTATTTATCAAAACTTGTTTAGAAAAAACAATGAGATTCGTCTAAGGTTGTATGCTCAAATTTTGAGTGTATTTATTCTATGTTACGACGATTATGAGTAATGTAACGTAAGCAGTGACGTAGTCTCGGTTACAGACAAATAAAGACCTAATCTCCATTATCAATAGATATTCTACGAACGTGTTGACCGTTTCTTCCGCCCGACTACAACCTCATCTGATTGTATCCCTTTTAGGACACAACACAAACATACTAGCGCCCTGTCGGTGGGGCGTTAGAATGCACCGACTGCACCTCTTGGCAGAGGGGTAAGACTCCCCCAATGGGGCCACCTGTTGGGCCCGTGGGTGGCGACCCATGATGCTTAAGGATGAGCCAGGTGGATGAGCAGTTCATGACTTGCAATAACTCCACTTTGCCTATTTGGGCTAGACGGGCGGTTCGGAGAGGCCCCCTCCGATCAATCGGCTGGTCACGTCAAGCCCTAGCACCTATATGATTTTCTAAACCTCTATTGCCATTATGGCAAGCCCCCAACCCTTTTTATCATATGGGTGCTAGAAGGCGGTGGCTGAGGGTCTACATGTCCTGGGAATGACGTTAAACTCTATCTGATGGTGAGGTTCCATAACATACTCGAAAAAAGAAAGGTTACCAAACTATCTTGATTGCTTTGGCTTGAAAAATATTAAAGTTGTATAAAGTTCGTACTGAATCACAAAGCACACGGCACACGGTTCTAATCAACGTGTCCAGTCACAATCGTTTTTGTTTATTTTATATTCAAGTCAAATGTAGATTTACATAAACGAAGGAATAAAATTGATTAATAAAAAAAACATTTTTTCTTAAATATAAACGAACTAATTTAATTAAAATCAAATTAAGGAGAAAGTTACCATTGAAGTAATTAATTAATTTCGGTTGGTCGGTAATGTATTCAACATTGTTCTTATATTTATAGTTATAAGTACACAAGGTCACAAGTAAGGGGTACCCGATGAGGATTTAAGTACTCAGTAATAATTGATCTGCGAGGTCATCTTGCACGATATACCCTAGTTCAATATGTGTGTCCCGTGGTGTAATGGCAAACGTGTTGGACTGCGACATCGTAATAAGCAAGGTCGAAGTCCAGTCTTACTGTTACGTGCACTTTCGAACTAATACTCTTGGGAAAGGTATGAACCCCCGCAACCTCTCCCCATCTATGAGTTAGATAATATCACTACTGTTCTACAAGATGGCTTTGGCATTGAATAACCCACGAAGGTTGATATGCCATTAAACAAAGAAGCAAAGCAGTTAAGTAACTTTTATAGCTTTCTTTGTTGTGAGATAAGATTTAAGGTACAAGCGAACTTCAGATACGCTTATGTTTCTAAATTCATAAAAACATACAAAATTCCAATTTTATTACGCCAAAGAAAAATATTATTTATAAACAAAAATAAACATGAAAACATATTACAGCACATAATTCATTACATTTTATTTTATTGCTTTTATACAATATAATATTTTTCTTATAAAAAAAAACTAACAATAGTGTGTTTTTTTTTGGGGGGGGGGTACTGGAATGGTAACAGAACTTAACTTTCATAAATCTTCTGACGAAGAGATTTTTATCACGAAATATTAAGAGAATAAATTAAAGGTAAACAAACAGCATCATAATTACCTTATTTTTCTTTACATTGCATTGTGATAGCCTTCAAAACCAACCAACAAACCAGTATATATATATATATATATTATATATATATTAAGAAAATTGAAAAAAAAACAGGTTTAAATAAATTGAGTGGTAAATTTATCAGCCGACGCTGCAGTGTTTCGATCTATTAATTAGATCTTCTTCAGGCATTGTTGATATAAGGAAAGGTAATAAAAAAAATTTATCACAGAATAACGAGAAAAACTGCGATAGTCCTTGTTTATCAGTCTGTTCAAATTTGAAGTTTGAAGAAAGAACGCTGGAAAGGTGGACGGTTTGAAATATGACGGAACACTTATTTTTTCAAATTTCTTAATATTGTCGGATTTATTTCCATATTTACTTCCATATATATATATATATATATATATATCATGTCTTGCTAGCAGCACGGATAACTATGACAATCTCTCGCCAACCGTCCCTATCATTCATTGCTTCCGGCAGGTCCTTTGTGCAGTATCCAGTATCGCGCAGAGTCTTTGCTGGTCTTTGAACGGTACATTATGCATAATGTACCGTTCATAGCAAAAGACACATACATATAATTGTCTACAATCAACCAAATCTTGATTTACACAGTGGAGTTAACCCTGAAGTTCCTCAACATGGTGAAACTCGAGTAGGTTATCACTTGGACCTATATTGAAATAAATTTGCTCTACTAACGTATTGAGCACATTTTTTATTTGTTATATCACTGCCTTACCTTTTGAACTTCACATCAACCACCGTGACTATATTCACCGGTAAGTCATTTTCCATAATATATATATATATATATATATATATATATATATATCAGAAGAGAGAATGAGATCGATAGATAGATAGACCTCGTCGTTTTAAGGTCTGTTGAACCTAGTATATTACGTTTCAGTGAGATATCAGTGAGATCGGATCTCCATATTACTGATAGTCTGTTTGTGGCCGCCCATGCCTTTCCTATTCGTGTATTAACTATCCGTGATATGGAGATCCGATCTCATTGACAAACTAAAGCAACAATTCTTCCAGTCTGTGGTTATATCAGTGCTGCTGTATGGCTGCACCACCTGGACCCTGACAAAGCGCCTCGAGAATAAGCTAGATGGTACCTGCACAAGAATGCGCGAGTAGTCCTGAACAAGTCATTGAAGCAGCACCCCACAAGAAGCAACTGTATGGTCACCTGCCCCCCATCTCACAAACCATCCGGGTGAGACGGACTAAATATGCAGGACACTGCTGAAGAAGCGGGATGAGCTCATAAGCGACGTTCTCCTGTGGAAGCCAACACATGGACATGCTAACGTAGGACGCCCGCTAAGGACCTACATTGACCAACTATGGGAAGACTCTGGATGCTGCACAGAGGACCTCCCAGGGGCCATGAGTAATAGGGAAGGTTGGCGAAAGATTGTCATGGATATCCGTGCTGCGCGCGCGACATGATGATAATGATGATATTACGTTTCAAGAGAAGTTGGCCCTGAACTCACTTAGTCATTCAAAGAACGAAAGTACTTTTGATACACTCTCATAACGCAGCGTGTTGTCACTTTCTGTTACTTTATAGAAAAACTGCCTATCAAATACTTCCAAGAGAATTTCGGGGGAAAATGATAAATTGATATGTAGAGGCCTTCAAACCTAAACGACTCGCCATTTAAAGCGGTGTCAAATGACTGTAAGAAAATCGGATTTGTCTTGAATTCCCACTGGTTGTTGAGTATGGAGAAAATTGTTTGTTGATTGGGTGGCGACCTCTCTATGGTTCAGAGTTAAGGAACGTCTATTCGCATTAACCCACGTGGCCGCTATTTGTTCGTTGACAGGGTGGATTAGAAATCGTTTCATAAACACAACTGAAAAGGTCACGTCGCTTGAGGAAAAAAGAAAAGAAATTAGATGACTTAATCTCTAAAGGACTTTGCGGTAATGGAGAATATCCAAATTTATTTTCTGGCCCAGAGTCTTAAGCGAAAAGAAGCTGTCTCGTGGCAGTCGTCTCTAAGTGACTGACTAAAAATTGTATCGATATGACTGATTTTGATTAGATTCAAGCCCCAAACATAAAAATAAATTCTTTAAGGACTGCATAAAAAAATTAAAAATTAAAAAAAACAGAAAATAAGAATATGTTATTATATTTTCACTCCATGCAATTTTTTGAGGCGCTGAGTGTAATGGTTATCGTCGTAGGAAATGAACTCGCGCCGAACCGATTTAGCCTAAGTAAGGGCCAAAGGGCTAATTCACATACCTAGGTAGTAATATCTCATCACAGAAACCGATGTAAATACACGAATAGGAAAAGCGTGGTCGGCCACAAACAAATTATCAGTAATATGGAAATCCGATCTCACTGACAAGCTAAAGCGACATTTCTTCCAAGCGTGGTTGTATCAGTGTTTGCTGTACGGCAACTTAGACCCTAACGAGGCGCTTGAGAATAAGCTGGACGGGAGTTGCACAAGATGCTGCGTGCAGTCCTGAATAAATCGTGGATGAGCTCATAAGTGACGTTCTCCTGTGGAAGCCAACACACGGACATGCTAGTGTGGGCCGCCCATCAAGGACCTACATGACCAACTAAGCAAGATGCAGGTTGCGCAGAGGACCTCCTGGGAAAATGAATGATAGGAAAGGTTGGCAGAGATTGTCATGGATATCCGTGCTAATAGCGCGACATGATGATGATGAAGGACCAGAGTGGAGTGTTTGCATGTCATGGACTGCTCAATCACCAGGATTCCACTTTAAGCATAACGGGTCGCCACCACGGTCAACAGGTGGCTTCACTGGTGGATTTTACTCTCTGCAGAGGTGCAGTCGGAGTTATCTACAGCCCCGCCGACAGAGCGAGAGTGAATATAGAAATCGTCCGAAAGTTTGGGGATTTATGCAATTAAAATATAATAAAAATAAAAATATATAAAGAATAATAATGGTATATTTGGTTTAGAAGAAAATTGATTTTTATTATATTGTTAGGAGTGTATTTACTTATGGGGGATACTATAAGATTTTATAACTAGCAGGACCTGGGCATATGCCACAGTATGATAATTCAATTATTACAACGTTTATATTTTACTTAAGAGCTATTGCAATAGTTCAATATGTAAACTATAATAACTTTGATTTAACAATTTCTCTTCCTCTCTCTCTCTCTCTCTCTCTCTCTCTCTCTCTCTCTCCTTCTTCTTCTTTTCATTATGTTCAAATGAAACAAATCGGCGTTATTGCTTCCGTGCGCTCATCCCTCTATATATATTTCCCTACTCTCTTTCTTTCTTATTATATTCTTTCTGGTAGAATGTCCTTTTAAAAAACGGATTAGTCCATTATTTAGCTGACGTGACGACTCATAAAAAATAAGATTCGATGGGTAGTGACACCAGATCATCAGGATTTATTTATTTCATTTCAACTTCGACGATTTGCCGGTCTCAAGTGTTGCAAGATGATAACGGTCGGAAGATTAAGGAACAAGAGTATTAGTATATAGATATCCATTTTTTAATTGTATAATGTTCCACTAGAAGTAATAAGATGCTGGTATATTTGATTTAGAAGAAATTTAACATTTTATCTTAAAATATGGTAGGGGTGTACTTATCTATGAGCAGTGGAGGACAAGGTGGGGGGCAAAGAGGGGCAGCTGCCCCGGGGAGCAGGTTCAGGGGTCGCAAAATCGTCCTAACCGAAAAGCCTTTCCGTTACTATTACATTTAAATATATGCCTAACTTTTGGCACTGGAACGGTTCTAGCTCAGTTAGTAGAGCACCCGCCAAGGTTTCTGGTTCGATACCAGTCCCCGCCAACTCAGCGCATAAGTAGTATAGATTAGGCAATCTGATCTGTGGGTAAGTCTAGTGCTCAACCTAAGAAACAAAAAAAAACGATATCCCTGGTCTAGCATTAGCGAAAGGGGATAGACTTCCTCGCTGTTCGGCTGATACCCGACAATAGGCATCTTCGCCAACTTTACTTTTTTATTCCTGAACTATAAAATTCAAGGATGGTCTGCAAGAACGATCTCAAGTGCTTTGGCATTGCCCCTTCCAACTGGGAAAATTTAGCTCAGGACCGCCGTCGGTGGCGGCAGGCTCTCTGTAGATGACTTCATGTCTGAAGTCACTCTGGCGCAACACCATGAAACTAGGAGGTCCAGAAGAAAGCGCCGGCATCAACATCTTCAGGGACAGCCTTCACATGCGACATCTGTGGTCGAGAATGTTTTTTCTAACATTGGACTTCCCAGTCACAGGAGGCGCTGTAACTTCAGGGCCACAATAACTACATTATAGTCTTCCGAGACTGGAATGCTAATAATAATAATAATAATAATAATAATAATAATAATGCATAGAATTTGTAAGTGGGCGGGTAAGTGAAGTTTTAAAAAATTGAATGCATATTTATTGGTCCACTGGATGGGGGGGGGGCCCGGGCTGAGCTCTTGTCTCTCTACCCCCCCCTCCCACCTCGCCTCGCAATCTGGATCACGAGTTGGCACGTCGCTGTCTATGGGCGATGCTGTATCGTATAGACTTTCTTATTTCTATCGTAGGGAGGAAAGCAATCAAAATCTGCACTCAAAAGTGCATAAGAGTTAATGAACCAAAAAGATTTAAGCACATTTGAATATAAAATTACATAGACTAGCAAAAAATATGCACCCTCCAGGCGTAAGTATTTAAATCTTAATGTTGTAAGTAATGGAAGTAGTAAAAAAGTAAAAAGTTGCAGAATGGGCTATTATAAGTATTAACCGGACAGCGAGGGAGTCTATCCTCTTTTCGCTAGCACTAGACATGAGAGATTGTTTTTGGGGAGGTTGTCTTTTTGTTGTTGTTGTTTTTTTTGTTTGTTGTTTTTGCCGAATTGGAACGCCACACCTACCGTCAGTTCCCCACTTTACCCCAAAGATCAGATTACCTAATCTCTGCTACAAATGTGCTGAGTCTTAATGTAAGTAATGTAAGTAAAATTGGCAGAATGACCTATTATCGGTATTAATCGGACAGCGAGGGAGTCTATCCTCTTTGGCTAGCACTAGACCTCAGAGATTGTTTTATTTTATTTTTATTTTTTATGTTTTTTTCTGAATTGGAACGCCACACCTACCGTCAGTTCCCCACTTTACCGCAAGATCAGATTACCCAATCTATGTTACTAATGTGCTGAGTTGGCGGGAACTGGTATCGAACTAGAACTTTGCGATTACCTAGGCGGCTGCTCTACCGACTGAGCTAAAGTTATAATATAGATTTTAGCTCCGAAACCACGTTTGAATTCATGGGTAATCGTCTGAAGATGACTTATTTTAAGGTAATTTAAGAAATAAAAACTTCTTAAATAAATAAAACACCTGAACGGAGCCCGAGGTTAATGTGGCCTGAACGATGAGGACAACAGTCTGGAACATCAAAATTATTTATGCCAAGCCTCATTTCACAAATACATACAAGTATAAGTATATGCTTTTTAATGATAGGAAATTTAGAAAACGATTTTTGTTTGGTTTCTGATATATATTTTTTTTTTTTTTTTTGGTAAAATCTATACTACTTAAAAGCCATTACAGATATTCACTGAAGAGGACTGAAGAATGTATCAGCCGAAACCTCATGGGTAATGAAGGACTATTTGCTCGTAAATTCCTACCATAAAAAACTGAACCCCCATTTTATGTCCGTGTTTTTGCAATAAATGTTTTATTTTTTTCTTGCACCCGTTATGTTACAATACTAAATATATTCCTTTATTTATTTTAATATTCACTTCAATGTGTATATTCTAAAAGCTTTTATTTTGTGAGAATGCTTAGTTTTAAAGTGGGGGTTCGTTTTTACACTTCAACTTTTTACTCGTAAATTTTACTCGTAAATTCCTACGTTAAAATTGAAATGAATATTAAAATAGATAAAGAAATATATTTGTATTGTAAAATATCGGTGCAAGAAAATAAAACACTTTATACAAAAACCGGACATAAAATGGGGTTCAGTTTATTTTATGGTACGAATTTACGGGCAAATAGTCCTTCATTACCACCTCGTGTTAATAATATTGGTGATGTTACCGGTTAGTGGAGACGTTAGGTTGCAAGGGAAAATATCTATCGCGTTTCCACTCACTTTGTGTTCAGTATTGAGTCTAAATTACCAAGAAGAAATAAACAATGATTAAACGTTAATTTTTCGCTCAAATATGAATTGTGTTTAAAAAGTATTGAGTCTGAAACCAGATAGAAATAAACACTGAATTAACGTTAATTTTCAAATATGAATTGTGTTTTAAAAAAAGTATGAGTCAAGCTGTATTTACCAAGAAATAAACATGAATTAAACGTTAATTTCGCTCAAATATGATGTGTTTTAAAAAAAGTATGAGTCTGAAGTGTATTTACCAAGAAAAGAATAAACAATGAATTAAACGTTAATTGATTGTGTTTTAAAAAAAGTATTGAGTCTGAAGCTGTATTTACAAGATAGAAATAAACAATGAATTAAACGTTAATTTTCGCTCAAATATGAATTGTGTTTTAAAAAAAGTATTGAGTCTGAAGCTGTATTTACCAGAAAGAAATAAACATGAATTAAACGTTAATTTTCGCTCAAATATGAATTGTGTTTTAAAAAAATATTGAGTCTGAAGCTGTATTTACAAGAAAGAAATAAACAATGAATTAATCGTTAATTTTCGCTCAATAGAATGTGTTTTAAAAAAAAGTATTGAGTCTGAAGCTGTATTTAAAGAAGAAATAAACAATGAATTAACGTTAATTTTCGCTCAAATATGAATTGTGTTTAAAAAAGTATTGAGTCTGAAGCTGTATTTACCAAGAAAGAAATAAACATGAATTAAACGTTAATTTTCGCTCAAATATGAATTGTGTTTAAAAAAGTATTGAGTCTGAAGCTGTATTTACAAGAAGAAATAACAATGAATTAAACGTTAATTTTCGCTCAAATATGAAATTTGTTTTAAAAAAAGTAAAGCTGTATTACAAGAAAGAAATAAACAATGAATTAAACGTTAATTTTTCGCTCAAATATATTGTGTTTAAAAAAAAGTATTGAGTCTGAAGCTGTATTTACCAAGAAAGAAATAAACAATGAATTAAACGTTAATTTTCGCTCAAATATGAATTGTGTTTTAAAAAAGTATTGAGTCTGAAGCTGTATTACCAAGAGAAATAAACAATGAATTAAACGTTAATTTTCGTCAATTAAAAATTTCAATATGATTTTAATTTAAAAAAAATATTCTGAATTAAACGAAGATTAAACGTTAATAAAATAACTGTTGCATTCAACCACACTACTCCGGCGAGTCGTATAACTTTTTTCGTTCCCCAATGATACTTGCATCGGAAAAATACCAGTCCCGCCAATTCAGGGTATGAGTAGCACAGAATAGGTAATCTGATCTATACGGTAAAGTGGGAAGCTTACGGTAGGTGTAGCGCTCCACCATAGCAAAACAATGTCCCTTGTCTATCGCTGTCCGGCAATGGGCTACTCCACCAACTTTTAATTTTATACAGGGTCCGATGTGCTTCGGCCACTGGATCGGTGTGTTTGAATTAATAGCGTCGATCCCAGGGGGCTATCACCCCAGGCAACACCTGCCCCCTTGATTTAGAGGGGCAGGGCTGGGTTTATTGCCCAGCGCCTGAGGGGCCCTCCTTGAGGAGAAATGTCGAAGGATCGACGCAATTTTGTTCTTTCCACCCATGATCTTCGGTTTGTGGTGGGCCCACGTTAAAAACGAGGCCTTGTACCCAGCCCATACAAGTGAGATATGAGGCAATACCCTGTAAGTCACTTTGTTTATAAATTCCTGACTTTCCAATGTGGCGTCCCTCTTCAACTGTGGTCTGTACGCCCTAGGCTTGCTGTATGTCCCTCGTTGAGAATGGCGGAGATAGTGATACGGGTAACCCCGACTTCCGGAACATTTCCTCTCGTTGTTTATTGTTCTTCGAACAGCGTTTTCCTTTCCTTTATTTTTCTCAGATTTTCGGGAGGGGTTGCTTGTGAATGACATTTTTGAGTACGGGGTGGCGGGTCAGCTTTCCTCATTTCTCCCTCCCAAGTTAATTTTCTGCCTGTCATCCGTTCCAGTCCTGCGTTTTTAATCATGCAGTCCGTCCACTTGTAGGTCACTGTTTTCAAACATCCACACTGGTCTGACTGGGAGTCGACACTTTCTGGTATGGATCAACGGTTACAGGAAAAAGGGTTGTAGTTTGAGGGACCGAAAGTAATGATAATCATTTCGAGGAAAAATTTATAGATACATAATATATACATATATATATATATATACACATCTACATATATATATATATACACACATCTACATATATATTATTACATACACACATCTTACATATATATATATACATACACACATCTACATATATATATATACATACACATTACATTATATATATATACATACACAGGCATATATATTATATATATATATATATATATATATATATATACTAGCTGCGGCTACCGGCGTTGCCTGGGTAGAGGGGTTGTTTTTAGGTTAGTCCGCAGATCCATTATTACTGAATCGTGAATTGAATCCTCATGGAAGAAATATTGATGTCTACTATCTAAAAGATTAAATTTTAAAAAATCCATGCTGTTATCATTTAAATGTTATTCTTTTAATTATCTTCGCGAATATAAATCAAATCTCTATCATTTTTTGCTCAAAAAACCAAGCCCTGTGATATTTAATGTGTATATATATTTACTTTGTCGTTAATTGTTTTAATTTCGAATTTTCCTCCGGACATACACATAACAGCCCTTATATATATATATATATATATATATATATATAATATATATATAATATATATATAATATATATATATATATATATAATAATCAGTCGGTAGAGTGTTCGCTAGAAACCACAGGGTTCCTAGTTCGATATCGCCCCCGCCAACTCAGCGTATGAGTGCACAGGGATCTGTGCCGGTAAAGTAAGGAGCTGATGGTAGGTGTGGCGCTCCACCTCAGATGCTAAAATAATCTCCTTGGTCTAGCGCTATTGAAAAGGGGATAGACTCCCTCGCTGTCTGGCTGATACCGACATTAGGCCGCCCCGACGATTACTTTTTTTATATATATATATATATATATATATATATATATACTTTTAAAGGAAGGAAAAACAATGACGGTTTTTGAGTTTTTCCTTCCTTTCAAAAGGTAAATATTGCTCTGTATTTAATCTTAAAAAGTTATTATACATTGAGCTCTCTTTAGGGAATTTATAAAAATCTCTGTATTTGCACCTACTAAAACATGCAATAATTATAGAGTGTGATTTTGAAATCCCATGTAAGATTCATCTCTTACTACCCGTTTTTTTATACCTTATATATATGTTGAAAGAGAAATAAAGGAAATATAGAATGGATAAAAATAGGATTATTTTAATTAATTCAACTTACACGTGTTTTCGGTCAGGAATTTATCCATGTGTACAGTATTCAATCTATTATTATTTTTAAACAAAATAAATGAAATAATAATAATAGAAAAATGTAGAAATGTTCCGCACGCAATGAAATATCGACCTTCCTCAGAGTAAATCGTCGATATTTCTTTGTGTGCGGAACATTTCTACATTTTTTCTATTATTATTATTTCATTTCATTTTGTTATTTAAAAATAATAATAAATAGAACAATGTACACATGGAAAACTCCTGACCGAAACACGTGTAAGTTAAATCAATTAAAATAATCCTGTTTTATCCATTCTATACTCTCTTTCCTTTATTTCTCTTTCAACATACCGTCGGATTCACTTCCATTTTCATTTTACATATATATATAAATATCATATATATAAGTCCAAAAAGTAGATATGAGTTTTAAACAAAGCGAGAAATCTGGGAAAACCAGCTAGTGTAACGGTTAGAATCTCCGACTGTCAGCCAGGCAGTTAGGGTTCGAATCACACACAAAGCGGCTTTGAGTCTATAACTCTGCTGATGAGGCATAATAGCGAAATGTACATACAGAGAATGACTTTTTCTCGATTTGTTTACGCTTCACATTTAAACAGATATATCCGCCTAATTCATTAATTATCAACTAAGGTATGACTTATATATATATATATATATATGTGAAAAATAATGGAAATTAATCCGACAGTATGAATTAACATTGAAAAAATATGATGTTTGTTATGTGATTGCTACAGATCTGTTTCGACCAAATCGATAAGTGGTCTTCACTCAAAGAGCGACATAGATGGGAAGAAGATATCCGTTAAAAAGACTGTTACAAAAACGAACGCTGAATTCAACCGCTGACATTTTGAAAAATGCATGTTCTGTTTTAAAAATAAAATAAATTTTATTTTTAATTTAAAAAAATCAGAAGCATTATAGTTATAGTAAAATTCAAAGAGTTTGTTGTAAAAAATATATAAAAAATGTAAAGTGGGTATCAAAATAGTATAGTATATATTTCAGCTGTTAAATATATATATATATATAATATATATATATATATATATATATATATATATAGATAAGATAGATAGTACATACATACATACATACTAGAGAGAGAGAGAGAGAGAAATATGTTTTTTTCTTTCTTCAAAAAAAAAAAAATAATAATGATATATCGTAATCTAATAATTTGATCAATTCTCGTTCAAATGTTCTAATATTTAACTGCATGTGTAGAAACAATTCAAATTATAGTTTAATGTTAAACCGCCTTTTCTTTTCCGGTCAATGGAATTTCTATACCTGAAAAGAAAAAAGAAAACAACAACATCAATCGTAGAATTTGAGTTGTTTCACCCTGCTGTTAAAATTTGAGATCATTTGGACGAGAATTGGTCAAGTTATTAGATTACGAAATGATATCAATTTTTGTGAACACCCTTACTCCATATTCCACGTCTAAAGTTTTGCAAGGGAAATAGATGATACGTTTAATGCGCAGTGAAGAAACTGATCATTCCGATTCGAATGACGTACAAAAGGAATTGGTGAGTCGAAATAAATAAGAAAAACAAACTCTTTCCTTTTTTCTTTGAGTTTGCTGTTTCAAGCGAATTGATGAACGACTGCACTTAAAAGCACCAAGTGAAGAGCCATATATCCTGGGAGTTCAATCGATCGCAAAAAGGGCGAACTGCGGCAACACCCTGCGGCCACCCGTCAGGAATATGTGAAACACCCTGTTTTTGTTTTCACTTTTAGGACAGTATCCGCAATTTTAAACCAGCTTCGACGTCATTGCGATCAAAATATCGTTAGAATATCTACGCACTTATCTATTATGATAAATGCCAATGGCAGTCAGTCACTTTTTCCCAACTTTACTCCTAGAGGCCGTAGCCCAATATATTATACCATTTTTGGAGTCAGGCCGACATCATGGGCAAATTAAAAACATTCCGGTCCGAATCCGGATCCGCAATCTGAAATTTGCGAATTGGGTTACGGTTTAGGGGTTAAGGTTGTTTTTAATTATGTATTGCTTAAAAAAACAACAAAAAATCCCACCCATCTATGGTTAAATAGAAAAATGCATTTATAAAAAAAATTTATATTATCCATTAAGAATGATTTATTTCAAAACTTTATCGCATTAAATGACCCACTGAGGTTGATATGCGTAAAACAGAACAAAACCAAACAAAAATCCCAAATTCCTATACATTTAATGCTGAAAAATAATTTTTTAAACCAAGTTTAATTGAAATTATACACTGCAATACTTAGTATTGAATATAACACAAACAACTGAGACTATGTGTCACTGTTGATTCAATAATTCATTTCATGGTAATTAAATGTATAGTAATTGTGTTTGTGTTGTTTTTTAGCAATACGTAATTAAAAATAATCTTATCCCCAAACCCTAAACAATAACCCAATTCACAAAAAAGTTCATTCATACACTGTAGTTAAACTGTAATGGATCACACCAAATAAGTTTCCGTTTTATTTTGACAACGATTGCAAGTTAATCTATTTTTTTGTACAATAACAATTTTACTAGTGTGATCTGTGGCATATAACACAGCATGGATAATTTGATTATTACAATGTTTGATATATTTACTTCAGAGTATTGCCAAAATAGTTCAATATACAAAAAGTATATATCTTGATTTAACGCTCTTCTCTCTTTCTCTCTCTCTCTCTTCTCTCTCTCTCATCTTCATTATTTCAATTGAAAAGATTAGAGCTTATGTTTCCGTGCGCTCAACCCATCTCTCTATCTTCCCCTTTCTTCTTTCTTTCTTATTATATTTTTTGCTGTCGCATGTTCTTTCCTTCCTCTTTTCTTTATAATAAAAACGAATGGTCCATTACAGAGCGTGAGGACATCAAAGACATAAGAATTCGACGGTTTAAGCGACACCAAATTAATCTAAATTTTATATTTTTTGCTTTCACTTGGATAATTGTGGCGGTTTCGTGTTTAACCAACGGTTTCAAGATAATCCACATCGGAGATCTTAAGGAACACGAGTATTAATATATATATATATATAATATATAAATATATATATATATATACACACCACCCATATATTTACCAACCCCTCCGCACGAGCAGGAGCGACATTAAGGTCAATTTTCTAGCCGGAGTTTAACAGGTTTGAATTCAGTTTTTCCTCTCTAGACTAGTTACTAGCCACGTTAAAGAACCCAGTCTGCCCTGCTATTTATCAATAAGCTGGATGATAATGGATTCATACCTTCCCAATGGTATATAGCGCCATGTGAAATGAAACACTTCGTCGAGGAATTGAACTCCGGTCGACGAGTATTTCCTAAGTCTCTAACATTAGACACGCGCCTTCAGAGTATTAAATATTTCACAACTAACTCATTTAAGCTATGGAGTATTTTTCAAATAAATTCTTTGTACCTTTTTTGCTATGTAAATGCCCGGATAATATGACTTATTGTATTGCCGTATTCATGACTTGCCATACACACATCTCATGTCTCCTGCCATATCAAAATATTTTGCCTTTATTGATGATTTTGACATGTTAACCTTGTCTAGGTTATTTTATGCCTAGAGTAGGGAATCACATTCATTGTACGTTTTCCTATTTACATTTTATGTAAGTTGTTTATTAACAGTTATATGATACCAATTATTTTATCTATACAATAATTTGCCACACAGTTGTATGTTTCAAGTATAACTCCTATCTAAACAAATAAACTTGCACAAGTTGAGGACTTCAAGCATTCCTACCCATACAAAGAACATTATTATTACTATTTAACCCACAGTTACAAGATGAGTGGGTGATTTGGTAGCTTTTCTTTTTTCAAGAGTTCTATCTGTCGCAAGCAAGAACTGGAAATGGGAACGAACGGTCAAGCTGTACCCTCTAGAAATGATGGAGTTGACTGTCCGACGTGGCGGATTATTATCACAAATCAAACGCTTAACTAATTATTACCTCCAATCTTTTTTTCTGGTGCCCCCTCTCTCTCTCTCTTGGGAAGGGACACTTTGAATTTTTTGTAATTGTTTATTAAGAGTTTGTGGGGGCATTAGTCCCATATATCAAGGGAGGCGACGTATTAGGTAACCAGACATTTATGCCGAAAGAGGGTCCTTTTAAAGGAAAAAATGTGATATTGAAAAGAACCAAATTACCTATACTTAAGGCATATCTATTAATATGGAGATTCGCTTCCGAGTTTTGTCTGTAACAAAAAATTACGTTCACTGTTACGTCACCATTACCCAAAATCGTCATAATTTGAACATACAACATTAGACAGTCCTTCATTTATTTTGTAAAACAAGTTTTAATAAATTCATGACTGGTATTATATATCTATATTGTTTGTTTTTATTTTCAATACATATAAAGTTTACATTTCAAATTGTTTTTTTTTTAATCCTTTAATGAATTTGATGATTTTACTTTACTTAGCGGTACAATTCGGCTGCATTGAATTTTTTACTTCCACCCCTCAGCAATATGTTCAAAAATCTATTTTTACACGCCCGGGGCGTTTTTATTTTGTACTAGTATTTATTATTAGATGTAGTAAAGTCGTCGGGGTGGCTAAAGTCGATTTATCCAGCCAATATCGAGAGAGTCTATCCCTTTTCACTACCGCTAGGCAAGGAAATGGTTTGCATCTGACGTGGAGCGCTGCACCTACGTTGACCTGATTCGGCGTTGAAATTAGAAAAAGGAAAGAAAGAAAGAAAAACGGAAATACTTAGAAAATTTTTTGTCGGCGATCAGAATCTATGGAAAGAAAAAAAAGAATAAAAGTATTTTTTCACTGAAACGTAAAGATAATAATCACAATAATATTGACCGCTAGTGTATCTAGTGCAAGCCGATCCTTTTGTTTAGACGTGGTAAAGGCACCCAGAGGCTTGACCGATTACCTGTCAAACTTAATTGAAAGATTTTTTCTTAGATAAGAATCAGACCCTGCGGTTAGAAAGAAAGGTCTGTCCTTTTGGTTGGGACTTAAAGTGTCTGATAGTTTGCGGTCAAAGATAAAGGTCAGCTTGTTTCTCCGGTAAGCTCCTTGTTTGAAGGCCGGAAGGATGCACTTTAGATTGTTGATGCGGAAGTAAAATTTTGATTGGCTGTTATGACAAAAAGAGAGGCGGCGCCCTTGATAAAATGAAAGGTAAAGAGGAGGTAACGAATATCTTCGCGCTGGCGGAAATAAGAATTTCCGATTTGAAAATTATTTAAACTAGACGATCTTGCGAGAGATCAGAATGAGCCGGGCGTGCTTGGGAACGGAGCCTAAGAAGCTTGAAGTGTGAACGTAAAAATAGATCCTGTTACGACAGTATAGACTGACTTCAGCCAACATGCCTCGTAAGTATTCCGACCAGAACACATTGAATTGAGGTCCATCACCTCCCCGTCTGAGAAGTTAATTATGTATTCTTGTATTTTTGAATATAAATGTTGTTGATTTGAAGAAGAAAAGAGTCGTTACTTTTTTGTGTTAACCATCGGCTGCCTTAACCTTCGGAAAATCAGTTTCTATAGCAGATTTCTAAGTCGTTTGAGATCTTAGGCACACGTGGGCATTCGGCTAGGATTCAGCAAATTAGATACCTGCAATCCGTGGTTGATGCAGAAATCCGATCTTGACGGCCAATTTCGGAGATCTGTGAGCCCTTTAGCTCTGTAGCGACCGACGGGTAATACTACATCAGCTCCTTACTTTACCGCACGGATCCCGTGCTCTCATATTGCTGAGTTGGCGATGACTGTTTTTGAACTAGAACTTTATGGTTTCTAGCCGAACGCTCTACCCAACTGTCTAACCGGCCCCTTACTTAAGCTCATAATATTATATTTAGATGTAGTTATTAAATAATTTATCTTTATATCTTCTTATTTATAATGGAGAGTTGTTGTCTGTCTGTAACCGAAACTAATCACTACTCAAGTCACAATTCCCTTAGTAATTGATGTCACATTACCATGAATTTATCCTTATTTTAACCTCAATTATTAATAAAATGTTTTACATTTATTTATACTGCTTAACCTTATCTACATACTAATAACATGCAATTGTATTTATATATACAAACAAAATAGCAGTTTATAGTGTGAACAGGATAGGTAATTTGCATATTGATATTAAAAATGAACCTAACAATAACCAAAGGAGAAAACAAACCAAATCCAGGCAGAGAACGAACCACCATACATCGAACGATAGTAAATATACTGCTTAGTATTATTGTTCTGTTTGATTATTTAATAATTAAGCAAATCTCCAATAATTTAAATTGAACCATTTAACAGAAAAGATAGTGTCATTATTTACTTCATATTAACTAATACTTAAATTAGAAGAAAAGAACAATGAAAGACGAAGTGATGGATAGAGGTAAGTTCAGTGTCTAATTTTTTCGATATACTCCTCTGTTTCAATCTTTATCTGCATTCTATAGTTTCATTAGCGTTTTAATAATACGATATTCATACATTTAAAATTAAAATACTTGCACCGGAGAGGCATATATTTGCTAGTACAGTAATAATTAATTAGAATAATTTTATCGATTTTGTTATTGTTAAAGAACTTCAATGGTATTCAAATACGATTGGGGGAAGGGTCAAAGTTTAGGTACGGACATGTATGCGAAAAAGGGAGAGTCCTTGAGGAAAAATTGTGATATTGTAAAAAGACCTTAGTACCTCTAGTGGGTATTCCCAAAATGAAGTAACCAAGCAGTAACTGGTACTATTAGTACTTTTGAGTAAACCATTGAAGTTCTTTTTAACAATAACAAATCATAAATTATTCTAATTAATTATTATCTGACTAGCAAATATATGCACCCTCCGGGTGCAAGTATTTAAGTTTATGAATGAAATATCGTAATTAATTAGAAACGCTAATGAAACTAAAAAGAATGCGATAAAAAGATTTGAAACAGAGGAGGGATATAATCGAAAAATAGAACAACTGAAACTTACTCTTCCATCACTCTCGTCTTCATTGTTCTTTTTCTAATTTAAGTATTAGTTAAAATATGAAGTAAAGAATAAATGACACTTATTTTTCTTGTTTAATGGATTTCATTTAAGATTAATTGAAGAGATTTTTGTTATATTCATTAAATAAATCAAACAGAAACCAAAATACTAAGCATATATTTATTAAAATCACATTTTTAATATCAATATGCAAATTAGCCTTCCTGTTCACACTATAAACTTTATTTGTTGTATATATTAAATACAATTGCATGTTATTAGTATTAGATAAGGTTAACAGTATTAAATAATGTAAAACAATTTTATTAATAATTGAGGTTAAAATAAGGATAAATTCATGGTGAATGTGACATCAATTACTAAGGGAATTTGACTTGAGTAGTGATTTAGTTTCGGTTTACAGACAGACAAACACACAATCTCCATTATAATAAGAAGATATAAAGATAAATTATTTATAACTATCTAAATACATAGATATTATGCTTAAGTAAGGGCCGGGTTAGCACAGTTGGTAGAGCGTTCGGCTAGAAACCATAGGTTCCTAGTTCAAAACCAGTATCGCCAACTCAGCATATGAGTAGCACAGGGATCCGTGCGAAAGTAAGAGCTGATGGTATATAACCCGTCGGTCGCTACAGAGCTAAAGGGCTCACAGAACTCCGAAATTGGCCGTCAGATCGGATTTTCTGCATCAACCACGGATTGCAGGGTATCTATATTTGCTGGAAGTCTAGCCGAAGCCCCACGTTGTGCTAAGATCTCAAACGACTAGAAATCTGCTATAGAAACTGATTTCTAGGTTAATGGCAGCCGATTGGTTACACACAAAAAGAATAACGACTCTTTTTCTTCTTCAAAATCAACAACATTTATATTCAAAATTACAGAATACAATAATTACTTCTCAAGACGGGGGAGTGATGACCTCAATTCAATGTGTTCTGTCGGAATAACATTACGCGGCAATGTTGGCTTGAAGTCAGTCATCTTCGGTAACAGGATCTTTAGTTCACACTTCAAGCTTTCTTAGCTACCTTTCAGGCACGCCCGGCTTCATTCTGATCTCTCGTCAAGTCGTCTCAGTTTAATAATTTTTCAATCGGAATTCTTATTCCGGCCAGCGCGAAATATTCGTTACCTCCTCTTTACCTTTCATTTTATCAGGGCGCCGCCTCTCTTTTTGTCATAATCAGCCAATCAAATTTACTTCCGCATCATCTAAGTGCCATCTCTTCGGCCACTTCAAACAAAGAGCTTACCGGAGAACCAAGCCTGACCTTTATCTTTTGACCGTCAAACTATCCAGACACTTTTAGTCCAACCAAAAGGACAGCCTTCTTTCTACCGCAGGGCTGATTCTTATCTAGAAAAAATCTTTTCATTAAGTTTTGACAGGTAATCGTGTCAGCCCTCTGGGTGCTTTTAGCACGTCTAAACAAAAGGATTCCGGCCTTGCACTAGATACACTAGCGGTCAATATTATTGCTGATTATTATCTTTACCGTTTCAGTGAAAAAATTACTTTTTTCTTTTTTTTCTTTCCATAGATCTGATCGCCGACAAAAAATATTTTCTAAGTATTCCGTTTTCTTTCTTTTCTTTTCTTTTTCTAATTTCCAAACCCGAATCAGTCACAGTAGGTGCAGCGCTCCACGTCAGATGCAAAACCATTTCCTTGGTCTAGCGGTAGTGAAAAGGGGATAGACTCTCTCGCTGATTGGCTGATATCGACTTTAGGCCACCCGACGACTTTACTACATCTAAATAATAAATACTAGTACAAAATAAAACGCCCCCCGGGCGATGTAAAAATAGATTGAAACATATTGCCTGAGGGTGGAAGTAAAAAATTCAAGTCAGCGAATTTGTAACCCTAAGTAAGTAAAATCATCAAATTCATTAAAGGATTAAAAAATAAAACAATTTGAAATGTAAACTTAAATATGTATTAAAATAAAACAAACTATATATAGATATATAATACCAGTCATGAATTTATTAAAACTTGTTTTAAAAAAATGAGGACTGTCTAATGTTGTATGTTCAAATTATGACGATTTTGGGTAATGTGACGTAAGCAGTGACGTAATTTTTGTTACAGACAAAAACCGGAAGCGAATCTCCATTATTAATAGATTATGCTTAAGTAATAGGTATTTGGTTCATTTTACAATATCACAATTTTTCCTTTAAGGACCCCTACTTTTCGGCATAAATGTCTGGTACCTAAACGTCGCCCTCGCCCTTGATATGATGGGACTATGCCCCCACAAAAACTCTTAATAAACAATTACACAAAAAATTACAAAGTGTCTTCCCCAAGATGAGAGAGAGAGGGGGCAAACAGAAAAAAAGATGGAGGGTACTAATAGTTAAGCCGTTTTGATTTGGTGATAATAAATCCGCCACGTCGGAAAGTCAGACTCCATCATTTCTAGAGGGTCGACAGCTTGACCGTTTCGTTCCCATTTCCAGTTCTTGCTTGGCGACAGAAGAACTCTTGAAAAAAGAAAAGGCTACCAAAATCACCCACTCATCTTGTAACTGTGGGTTAAATAGTAATAATAATGTTCTTTGTATTGGGTAGGAATGCTTGAAGTCCTCCAACTGTGTGCAAGTTATTTGTATTAGATAGGAATACTTGAAACATACAACTGTGTGCAAATTATTTTGTATTAGATAAAAATAATTGGTATCATATAACTGTTAATAAACAACTACATAAAATGTAAATAGGAACGTACAATGAATGTGATTCCCTAACTCTTAGGCATAAAAATAACCCTAGACAGGTTAACATGTCAAAATCAATCAATAAAGGCAAAATATTTTGATATGCAGTGAGACAAATGAGATGTGTGTATGGCAAGTCATGAAATACGGCATACAATAAGTCATATTATCCGGGCATTTACATAGGCACAAAAAGTACAAAGAATTTATTGAAAAAATACTCCTAGCTTAAAATGAAGTTAGTTGTGAAAATATATTAATACTCGTGAAGGCGCGTGGTCTAATGGTTAGAGACTTAGGAAATGGACTCGTCGACCGGAGTTCAATTCCCGACGAAGCTGTTTGCATTTCACATGGCGCTAATACCATTGGGAAAGGTATGAATCCAATTATCCCTCCAGTTATTGATAAATAGCAGGGCAGACTGGGTTCTTTAACGATGGCTAGGTAACTAGTCTAGGAGAAGGAAAACTGAATTCAAACCTGTTAAACTCCGCTTAAGAAATTGACCTTATGTCGCATCCTGCTCGTGCGGAGGGGTTGGTAAATATATGTGTATGTGTGTATATATATATATATATATATATATATATATATATATTATATTAATACTCGTGTTCCTTAATCTTCCGATCGTGATTATCTTGAAACACCGTTTGGTTAAAAACGAAACCGTCCAAAATTATCCAAGATGAAATGCAAAAAATATAAATTTAGATTATTTGGTGTCGCTTAACCGTCGAATTCTTATGTCTTATGAGTGTCCTCACCTCGTGTAAATGGACCATTCCGTTTTTATTATAAAGAAAAGAGGAAGGAAAAGAACATGCGACACAGAAAAATATAATAAGAAAGAAAGAGAATAGGGGAAGATAGAGAGATGGGTTGAGCGCACGGAAACGATAACTCTAATCTTTTTCAATTGAATATAATGAAAAGATGAGAGAGAGAGAGAGAGAGAGAGAGAGAGAGAGAGAGAGAGCGTTAAATCAAGATTATCATACTTTTTGTATATTGAACTATTTTGCAATAACTCTGAAGTAAATATATCAAACATTGTAATAATCAAATTATCATGCTGTGTTATATCCACAGATCACACTAGTAAAATTGTTATTGTACAAAAAAATAGATTAAACTTGCAAATCGTTGTCAAAATTAAAACGGAAACTTATTTGGTGGTGATCCATTACAGTTTAACTACAGTGTATGAATGAACTTTTTTGTGAATTGGGTTATGGTTTAGGGGTTTGGGGATTAAGATTATTTTTAATTACGTATTGCTAAAAAACAACAACAAAAAACACCAAATTACTATACATTTAATTAACCATTGAAATGAATTATTGAATCCAACAGTAGACACATTAGTCTCAGTTGTTTGTGTTAGTATTCAATACTAAGTATTGCAGTGTATAATTTCAATTAAACTTGGTTTAAAAAAATTATTTTTCAGCATTAAATGTATAGGAATTTGGGATTTTTTGTTTGGTTTTGTTCTGTTTTACGGCATATCAACCTCAGTGGGTCATTTAATGCCGATAAAGTTTTGAAATAAATCAATTCTTAATGGATAATATAATTTTTTTTATAAATGCATTTTTCTATTTAACCCATAGATGGGTGGGATTTTTTGTTGTTTTTTTAAGCAATACATAATTAAAAACAACCTTAACCCCTAAACCGTAACCCAATTCGCAAATTTCAAGATTGCGGATCCGGATTCGGCCCGGAATGTTTTTAATTTGCCCATGATGTCGGCCTGACTCCAAAATGGTATAATATATTGGGCTACGGCCTCTAGGAGTAAAGTTGGGAAAAAGTGACTGACTGCCATTGGCATTTATCATAATAGATAAGTGCGTAGATATATCTAACGATATTTTGATCGCAATGACGTCGAAGCTGGTTTAAAATTGCGGATACTGTCCTAAAAGTGAAAACAAAAACAGGGTGTTTCACATATTTCCTGACGGGTGGCCGCAGGGTGTTGGCCGCAGTTCGCCCTTTTTGCGATCGATTGAACTCCCCAGGATATATGGCTCTTCACTTGGTGCTTTTAAGTGCAGTCGTTCATCAATTTCGCTTGAAACAGCAAAACTCAAAAGAAAAGGAAAGAGTTTTGTTTTCTTTATTTTATTTTCGACTCACCAATTCCTTTTGTACGTCATTCGAATCAAAGGAATGATCAGTTTCTTCACTGCGCATTAAACGTATCATCTATTTCCCTTGCAAAACTTTAGACGGTGGAATATGGAGTAAGGGTTTCACAAAATTGATATCATTCGTAATCTAATAACTTGACCAATTCTCGTCCAAATGATCTCAAATTTTAACAGCATGGGTGAAAACAACTCAAATTTCTACGATTGATGTTGTTGTTTCTTTTTTCTTTTCAGGTATAGAAATTCCATTGACCGGAAAAGAAAAGGCGTTTTAACATTAAACATATAATTTTGAATTGTTTCTACACATGCAGTTAAAATATTAGAACATTTGAACGAGAATTGATCAAATTATTAGATTACGATATATCATTATTATTTTTTTTTTTTTGAAGAAAGAAAAAAACATATTTCTCTCTCTCTCTCTCTCTATGTATGTATGTATGTATGTATCTATCTATCTATCTATATATATATATATATATATATATATATATATATATTATATATATATATATATTTAACAGCTGAAATATATACTATACTATTTTGATACCCACTTTACATTTTTTATATATTTTTACAACAAACTCTTTTGAATTTTACTATAAACTATAATGCTTCTGATTTTTTAAAATTAAAAATAAAATTTATTTTATTTTTAAAACAGAACATGCATTTTTCAAAATGTCAGCGGTTGAATTCAGCGTTCGTTTTTGTAAACAGTCTTTTTAACGGATATCTTTCTTCCCATCTATGTCGCTCTTTGATGAAGACCAACTTATCGATTTGGTCGAAACAGATCTGTCAGCAATCACATAACAAACATCATATGTTTTTTCAAAATGTTAAATTTCATACTGTCGGATTAATTTCCATCTATTTTTCACATATATATATATATATATATAAGTCATACCTTAGTTGATAATTAATGAATTAGGCGGATATATCTGTTTAAATGTGAAGCGTAAACAAATCGAGAAAAAGTCATTCTCTGTATGTACATTTCGGCCTATTATGCCTCATCAGCAGAGTTATAGACTCAAAGCCGCTTTGTGTGTGATTCGAACCCTAACTGCCTGGCTGACAGTCGGAGATTCTAACCGTTACACTAGCTGGTTTTCCCAGATTTCTCGCTTTGTTTATAAACTCATATATCCTACTTTTTGGGACTTATATATATGAATATTTATATATATATGTAAAATGAAAATGGAAGTGAATCCGACGGTATGTTGAAAAGAGAAATAAAGGAAAGAGAGTATAGAATGGATAAAACAGGATTATTTTAATTGATTTAACTTACACGTGTTTCGGTCAGGAGTTTATCCATGTGTACATTGTTCTATTTATTATTATTTTTAAATAACAAAATGAAATGAAATAATAATAATAGAAAAAATGTAGAAATGTTCCGCACACAAAGAAATATCGACGATTTACTCTGAGGAAGGTCGATATTTCATTGCGTGCGGAACATTTCTACATTTTTTCTATTATTATTATTTCATTTCATTTTGTTATTTAAAAATAATAATAGATTGAATACTGTACACATGGATAAATTCCTGACCGAAACACGTGTAAGTTGAATTAATTAAAATAATCCTATTTTATCCATTCTATAATTTCTTTCCTTTATTTCTCTTTTCAACATATATATAAGGTATCCAAAAAACGGGTAGTAAGAGATGAATCTACATGGGATTTTCAAAATCACACTCTATAATTATTGCATGTTTTAGTAGGTGCAAATACAGAGATTTTTATAAATCCCTAAAGAGAGCTCAATGTATAATAATCTTTTAAGATTAAATACAGAGCAATATTTACCTTTTGAAAGGAAGGAAAAACTCAAAAACCGTCATTGTTTTTCCTTCCTTTAAAAGGTTATATATATATATTATATATATATATATATTATAAATAAAAAAGTAAGTCGTCGGGGCGGCCTAATGTCGGTATCAGCCAGACAGCGAGGGAGTCTATCCCCTTTTCAATAGCGCTAGACCAAGGAGATTATTTTAGCATCTGAGGTGGAGCGCCACACCTACCATCAGCTCCTTACTTTACCGCACAGATCCCTGTGCTACTCATACGCTGAGTTGGCGGGGGCCGATATCGAACTAGGAACCCTGTGGTTTCTAGCCGAACACTCTACCGACTGATATATTATTATATATATATATATATATATATATATATATATATATATATATATATATATATATATATATATATATATATATATAAGGGCTGTTATGTGTATGTCCGGAGGAAAAATTCGAAATTAAAACAATTAACGACAAAGTAAATATATATACACATTAAATATCACCAGGGCTTGGTTTTTGAGCAAAAATGATAGAGATTTGATTTATATTCGCGAAGATAATTAAAAGAATAACATTTAAATGATAACAGCATGGATTTTTAAAAATTTAATCTTTTAGATAGTAGACATCAATATTTCTTCCATGAGGATTCAATTCACGATTCAGTATAAATGGATCTGCGGGACTAACCTAAAAATAACCCCTCTACCCAGGCAACGCCGGGTAGCCGCAGCTAGTATATATATATATATATATATATATATATATATATATATGCCTGTGTATGTATATATATATTGTAGATGTGTATGTATATATATATATGTAGATTGTGTGTATGTATATATATATATGTAGATGTGTGTATGTATATATATATGTATGTATATATATATATGTATGTGTATATATATATATATATGTATTATATGTATCTATATTTTTCCTCGAAATGATTATCATTACTTTCGGTCCCTCAAACTACAACCCTTTCCTGTAACCGTTGATCCATACCAGAAAGTGTCGACTCCCAGTCAGACCAGTGTGGATGTTTGAAAACAGTGACCTACAAGTGGACGGACTGCATGATTAAAAACGCAGGACTGGAACGGATGACAGGCAGAAAATTAACTTGGGAGGGAGGAAATGAGGAAAGCTGACCCGCCACCCCGTACTCAAAAATGTCATTCACAAGCAACCCCCTCCCGAAAATCTGAGAAAAATAAAGGAAAGGAAAACGCTGTTCGAAAGACAATAAACAAACGAGAGGAATGTTCCGGAAGTCGGTGGGTTACCCGTATCACCTATCTCCGCCATTCTCAACGAGGGACATACAGCAGCCTAGGGCGTACAGACCACAGTTTGAAGAGGGACGCCACATTGGAAAGTCAGGAATTTATAAACAAAGTGACTTACATGAGGTATTTGCCTCATATCTCACTTGTATGGGCTGGGTACAAGGCCTCGTTTTAACGTGGGCCCACCCACAAACCGAAGATCATGGGTGGGAAAGAACAAAAATTGCGTCGATCCCTTCGACATTCTCCCTCAAGGAGGGCCCCTCAGGCGCTGGGCAATAAACCCAGCCCTGCCCCTCTAAATCAAGGGGGCAGGTGTTGCCTGGGGTGATAGCCCCCTGGGATCGACGCTATTAATTCAAACACACCGATCCAGTGGCCGAAGCACATCGGACCCCTGTATAAAATTAAAAGTTGGTGGAGTAGCCCATTGCCGGACAGCGATAGACAAGGGACATTGTTTTGCTATGGTGGAGCGCTACACCTACCGTAAGCTTCCCACTTTACCGTATAGATCAGATTACCTATTCTGTGCTACTCATACCCTGAATTGGCGGGAACTGGTATTTTTCCGATGCAAGTATCATTGGGGAACGAAAAAAGTTATACGACTCGCCGGAGTATGTGTGTTGAATGTCAACAGTTATATTTCGAAGAAAATTAACGTTTAATTCATTGTTTATTTCTATCTTGGTAAATACAGCTTCAGACTCAATACTTTTTTTAAAACACAATTCATATTTGAGCGAAAATTAACGTTTAATTCATTGTTTATTTCTTTCTTGGTAAATACAGCTTCAGACTCAATACTTTTTTTAAAACACAATTCATATTTGAGCGAAAATTAACGTTTAATTCATTGTTTATTTCTTTCTTGGTAAATACAGCTTCAGACTCAATACTTTTTTTAAAACACAATTCATATTTGAGCGAAAATTAACGTTTAATTCATTGTTTATTTCTATCTTGGTAAATACAGCTTCAGACTCAATACTTTTTTAAAACACAATTCATATTTGAGCGAAAATTAACGTTTAATTCATTGTTTATTTCTTCTTGGTAAATACAGCTTCAGACTCAATACTTTTTTTAAAACACAATTCATATTTGAGCGAAATTAACGTTTAATTCATTGTTTATTTCTTTCTTGGTAAATACAGCTTCAGACTCAATACTTTTTTAAAACACAATTCATATTTGAGCGAAAATTAACGTTTAATTCATTGTTTATTTCTATCTTGGTAAATACAGCTTCAGACTCAATACTTTTTTTAAAACACAATTCATATTTGAGCGAAAATTAACGTTTAATTCATTGTTTATTTCTTTCTTGGTAAATACAGCTTCAGACTCAATACTTTTTTTAAAACACAATTCATATTTGAGCGAAAATTAACGTTTAATTCATTGTTTATTTCTTTCTTGGTAAATACAGCTTCAGACTCAATACTTTTTTTAAAACACAATTCATATTTGAGCGAAAATTAACGTTTAATTCATTGTTTATTTTCTATCTTGGTAAATACAGCTTCAGACTCAATACTTTTTTTAAAACACAATTCATATTTGAGCGAAAATTAACGTTTAATTCATTGTTTATTTCTTTCTTGGTAAATACAGCTTCAGACTCAATACTTTTTTAAAACACAATTCATATTTGAGCGAAAATTAACGTTTAATTCATTGTTTATTTCTTTCTTGGTAAATACAGCTTCAGACTCAATACTTTTTTTAAAACACAATTCATATTTGAGCGAAAATTAACGTTTAATTCATTGTTTATTTCTATCTTGGTAAATACAGCTTCAGACTCAATACTTTTTTAAAACACAATTCATATTTGAGCGAAAATTAACGTTTAATTCATTGTTTATTTCTTTCTTGGTAAATACAGCTTCAGACTCAATACTTTTTGAACACAAAGTGAGTGGAAACGCGATTAGATATTTTCCCTTGCAACGCTAACGTCTCCACTAACCGGTAACATCACCAATATTATTAACACGAGGTGGTAATGAAGGACTATTTGCTCGTAAATTCGTACCATAAAATAAACTGAACCCCATTTTATGTCCGGGTTTTTTGTATAAAGTGTTTTATTTTTCTTGCACCCGATATTTTACAATACAAAATATATTTTCTTTATCTATTTTAATATTCATTTCAATTTTAACGTAGGAATTTACGAGTAAAATTTACGAGTAAAAAGTTGAAGTGTAAAAACGAACCCCCACTTTAAAACTAAGCATTCTCACAAAATAAAAGCTTTTAGAATATACACATTGAAGTGAATATTAAAATAAATAAAGGAAATATATTTAGTATTGTAACATAACGGGTGCAAGAAAAATAAAACATTTATTGCAAAAACACGGACATAAAATGGGGGTTCAGTTTTTTTATGGTAGGAATTTACGAGCAAATAGTCCTTCATTACCCATGAGGTTTCGGCTGATACATTCTTCAGTCCTCTTCAGTGAATATCTGTAATGGCTTTTAAGTAGTATAGATTTTTTTTACAAAAAAAAAAAAAAAATATATATCAGAAACCAAACAAAAATCGTTTTCTAAATTTCCTATCATTAAAAAAGCATATACTTATACTTGTATGTATTTGTGAAATGAGGCTTGGCATAAATAATTTTGATGTTCCAGACTGTTGTCCTCATCGTTCAGGCCACATTAACCTCGGGCTCCGTTCAGGTGTTTTTATTTATTTAAGAAGTTTTTATTTCTTAAATTACCTTAAAATAAGTCATCTTCAGACGATTACCCATGAATTCAAACGTGGTTTCGGAGCTAAAATCTATATTATAACTTTAGCTCAGTCGGTAGAGCAGCCGCCTAGGTAATCGCAAAGTTCCTAGTTCGATACCAGTTCCCGCCAACTCAGCACATTAGTAACATAGATTGGGTAATCTGATCTTTGCGGTAAAGTGGGGAACTGACGGTAGGTGTGGCGTTCCAATTCAGAAAAAAAACATAAAAAATAAAATAAAAATAAAACAATCTCTGAGGTCTAGTGCTAGCCAAAAGAGGATAGACTCCCTCGCTGTCCGATTAATACCGATAATAGGTCATTCTGCCAATTTTACTTACATTACTTACATTAAGACTCAGCACATTTGTAGCAGAGATTAGGTAATCTGATCTTTGGGGTAAAGTGGGGAACTGACGGTAGGTGTGGCGTTCCAATTCGGCAAAAACAAACAAACAAAAAAAACAACAACAACAAAAAGACAACCTCCCCAAAAACAATCTCTCATGTCTAGTGCTAGCGAAAAGAGGATAGACTCCCTCGCTGTCCGGTTAATACTTATAATAGCCCATTCTGCAACTTTTACTTTTTTTACTACTTCCATTACTTACAACATTAAGATTTAAATACTTACGCCTGGAGGGTGCATATTTTTTGCTAGTCTATGTAATTTTATATTCAAATGTGCTTAAATCTTTTTGGTTCATTAACTCTTATGCACTTTTGAGTGCAGATTTTGATTGCTTTCCTCCCTACGATAGAAATAAGAAAGTCTATACGATACAGCATCGCCCATAGACAGCGACGTGCCAACTTCGTGATCCAGGATTGCGAGGCGAGGTGGGAGGGGGGGGGGTAGAGAGACAAGAGCTCAGCCCGGTGCCCCCCCCCATCCAGTGGACCAATAAATATGCATTCAGATTTTTTAAAACTTCACTTACCCGCCCACTTACAAATTCTATGCATTATTATTATTATTATTATTATTATTATTATTATTAGCATTCCAGTCTCGGAAGACTATAATGTAGTTATTGTGGCCCTGAAGTTACAGCGCCTCCTGTGACTGGGAAGTCCAATGTTAGAAAAACATTCTCGACCACAGATGTCGCATGTGAAGGCTGTCCCTGAAGATGTTGATGTGCCGGCGCTTTCTTCTGGACCTCCTAGTTTCATGGTGTTGCGCCAGAGTGACTTCAGACATGAAGTCATCTACAGAGAGCCTGCCGCCACCGACGGCGGTCCTGAGCTAAATTTTCCCAGTTGGAAGGGGCAATGCCAAAGCACTTGAGATCGTTCTTGCAGACATCCTTGAATTTATAGTTCAGGAATAAAAAAGTAAAGTTGGCGAAGATGCCTATTGTCGGTATCAGCCGAACAGCGAGGAAGTCTATCCCCTTTTCGCTAATGCTAGACCAGGGATATCGTTTTTTTTTTGTTTCTTAGGTTGAGCACTAGACTTACCCACAGATCAGATTGCCTAATCTATACTACTTATGCGCTGAGTTGGCGGGGACTGGTATCGAACCAGAAACCTTGGCGGGTGCTCTACTAACTGAGCTAAACCGTTCCAGTGCCAAAAGTTAGGCAATATATTTAAATGTAATAGTAACGGAAAGGCTTTTCGGTTAGGACGATTTTGCGACCCCTGAACCTGCTCCCCGGGGCAGCTGCCCCTCTTTGCCCCCCACCTTGTCCTTCCACTGCTCATAGATAAGTACACCCCTACCATATTTTAAGATAAAATGTTAAATTTCTTCTAAATCAAATATACCAGCATCTTATTACTTCTAGTGGAACATTATACAATTAAAAATGGATATCTATATACTAATACTCTTGTTCCTTAATCTTCCGACCGTTATCATCTTGCAACACTTGAGACCGGCCAAATCGTCGAAGTTGAAATGAAATAAATAAATCCTGATGATCTGGTGTCACCTACCCATCGAATTCTTATTTTTTATGAGTGTCGTCACGTCAGCTAAATAATGGACTAATCCGTTTTTTAAAAAGGACATTCTACCCAGAAAGAATATAATAAGAAAGAAAGAGAGTAGGGAAATATATAGAGAGGGGATGAGCGCACGGAAGCAATAACGCCGATTTGTTTCATTTGAACATAATGAAAGAAGAAGAAGAGAGAGAGAGAGAGAGAGAGAGAGAGAGAGAGAGAGAGAGAGAGAGAGAAATTGTTAAATCAAAGTTATTATAGTTTTTACATATTGAACTATTGCAATAGCTCTTAAGTAAATATATAAACGTTGTAATAATTGAATTATCATACTGTGGCATATGCCCAGGTCCTGCTAGTTATAAAATCTTATAGTATCCCCCATAAGTAAATACACTCCTAACAATGTTTTAATATAATAAAAATCAATTTTCTTCTAAACCAAATATACCATTATTATTTCTTTATATATTTTATTTTATTATATTTTAATTGCATAAAATCCCCAAACTTTCGGACGATTTCTATATTCACTCTCGCTCTGTCGGCGGGGGCTGTAGAATACTCCGACTGCACCTCTGCAGAGAGGTAAAATCCACCCAGTGAAGCCACCTGTTGACCGTGGGTGGCGACCCGTTATGCTTAAAGATGGAATCCTGGTGATTGAGCAGTCCATGACATGCAACACTCCACTCTGGTCCTTCATCATCATCATGTCGCGCTATTAGCACGGATATCCATGACAATCTCTCGCCAACCTTTCCTATCATTCATTTTCCCAGGGAGGTCCTCTGCGCAGCAACCTGCATCTTTGCTTAGTTGGTCAATGTAGGTCCTTGATGGGCGGCCCACACTAGCATGTCCGTGTGTTGGCTTCCACAGGAGAACGTCACTTATGAGCTCATCCACGATTTATTCAGGACTGCACGCAGCATTCTTGTGCAACTCCCGTCCAGCTTATTCTCAAAGCGCCTCGTTAGGGTCTAAGTGGTGCATCCGTACAGCAACACTGATACAACCACCGCTTGGAAGAAATGTCGCTTTAGCTTGTCAGTGAGATCGGATTTCCATATTACTGATAATTTGTTTGTGGCCGACCACGCTTTTCCTATTCGTGTATTTACATCGGTTTCTGTGGATGAGATATTACTACCTAGGTATGTGAATTAGCCCTTTGGCCCTTACTTAGGCTAAATCGGTGGTCGGCTGACCGAGTTCATTTCCTACGACGATAACCATTACACTCAGCGCCTCAAAAAATTGCATGGAGTGAAAATAATAATAACATATTCTTATTTTCTGTTGTTTTTTTTATTTAATTTTAATTTTATTTTATGCAGTCCTTAAAGAGCTATATTATTTTTTATGCAAATTTATAGTTTGGGGGCTTGAATCTAATCAAAATCAGTCATATCGAATACAAATTTTATAGTCAGTCAGACGCCACTAGAGACGACTGCCACGAGACAGCTTTCTTTTTCGCTTAACGACTGGCCCTGGGCCAGAAAATAAATTTGGATATTCTCCATTACCGCAAAGTCCTTTAGAGATTAAGTCATCTAATTTTCTTTCTTTTCTTTTTTCCTCAAGCGACGTGACCTTTTCAGTTGTGTTTATGAAACGATTTCTAATCACCCTGTCAACGAACAAATAGCGGCCACGTGGGTTAATGCGAATAGACGTTCCTTAACTCTGAACCATAGAGAGGTCGCCACCCAATCAACAAACAATTTTCTCCATACTCAACAACCAGTGGGAATTCAAGACAAATCCCGATTTTCTTACAGTCATTTGACACCGCTTTAATGGCGAGTCGTTTAGGTTTGAAGGCCTCTACATATCAATTTATCATTTTCCCCCGAAATTCTCTTGGAAGTATTTGATAGGCAGTTTTTCTATAAAGTAACAGAAAGTGACAACACGCTGCGTTATGAGAGTGTATCAAAAGTACTTTCGTTCTTTTGAATGACTAAGTGAGTTCAGGGCCAACTTCTCTTGAAACGTAATATCATCATTATCATCATGTCGCGCGCGCAGCACGGATATCCATGACAATCTTTCGCCAACCTTCCCTATTACTCATGGCCCCTGGGAGGTCCTCTGTGCAGCATCCAGAGTCTTCCCATAGTTGGTCAATGTAGGTCCTTAGCGGGCGTCCTACGTTAGCATGTCCATGTGTTGGCTTCCACAGGAGAACGTCGCTTATGAGCTCATCCCTGCTTCTTCAGCAGTGTCCTGCATATTTAGTCCGTCTCACCCGGATGGTTTGTGAGATGGGGGGCAGGTGACCATACAGTTGCTTCTTTGTGGGGTGCTGCTTCAATGACTTGTTCAGGACTACTCGCAGCATTCTTGTGCAGGTACCATCTAGCTTATTCTCGAGGCGCTTTGTAAGGGTCCAGGTGGTGCAGCCATACAGCAGCACTGATATAACCACAGACTGGAAGAATTGTTGCTTTAGTTTGTCAATGAGATCGGATCTCCATATCACGGATAGTTAATACACGAATAGGAAAGGCATGGGCGGCCACAAACAGACTATCAGTAATATGGAGATCCGATCTCACTGATATCTCACTGAAACGTAATATACTAGGCTTCAACAGACCTTAAAACGACGAGGTCTATCTATCTATCGATCTCATTCTCTCTTCTGATATATATATATATATATATATATATATATATATATATATATATGGAAAAGATGACTTACCGGTGAATATAGTCACGGTGGTTGATGTGAAGTTCAAAAAGGTAAGGCAGTGATATAACAAATAAAAATGTGCTCAATACGTTAGTAGAGCAAATTTATTTCAATATAGATCCAAGTGATAACCTACTCGAGTTTCACCATGTTGAGGAACTTCAGGGTTAACTCCACTGTGTAAATCAAGATTTTGGTTGATTGTAGACAATTATATGTATGTGTCTTTTGCTATGAACGGTACATTATGCATAATGTACCGTTCAAAGACCAGCAAAGACTCTGCGCGGATACTGGATACTGCACAAAGGACCTGCCGGAAGCAATGAATGATAGGGACGGTTGGCGAGAGATTGTCATAGTTATCCGTGCTGCTAGCAAGACATGATATATATATATATATATATATATATGGGAGTAAATATGGAAATAAATCCGACAATATTAAGAAATTTGAAAAAAATAAGTGATCCGTCATATTTCAAACCGTCCACCTTTCCAGCGTTCTTTCTTCAAACTTCAAATTTTGAACAGACTGATAAACAAGGACTATCGCAGTTTTTCTCGTTATTCTGTGATAAAATTTTTTTTATTACCTTTCCTTATATCAACAAGTGCCCTGAAGAAGATCTAATTAATAGATCGAAACACTGCAGCGTCGGCTGATAAATTTACCACTCAATTTATTTAAACCTGTGTTTTTTTTTTCAATTTTCTTAAATATATATATATATATATATATATATATACTGGTTTGTTGGTTGGTTTTGAAGGCTATCACAATGCAAGTGTAAAGAAAATAAGGTAATTATGATGCTGTTTGTTTACCTTTAATTTATTCTCTTAATATTTCGGGATAAAAAATCTCTTCGTCAGAAGATTTATGAAAGTTAAGTTCTGTTACCATTCCAGTACCCCCCCCCCAAAAAAAACACGCTATTGTTAATTTTTCTTTTAATAAGAAAAATATTATATTGTATAAACACACAATAAAATAAAATGTAATGAATTATGTGCTGTAATATGTTTTCATGTTTATTTTTGTTTATAAATAATATTTTTCTTTGGCGTAATAAAATTGGAATCTTGTATGTTTTTAATGAATTTAGAAACATAAGCGTATCTGAAGTTCGCTTGTACCTTAAATCTTATCTCACAAACAAAGAAAGCTATAAAAGTTACTTAACTAGGCTTTGCTTCTTTGTTTAATGGCATATCAACCTTCGTGGGTTATTCAATGCCAAAGCCATCTTGTAGAAGAACAGTAGTGATATTATCTAACTCATAGATGGGGAGAGGTTGCGGGGGTTCATACCTTTCCCAAGAGTATTAGTTCGAAAGTGCACGTAACAGTAAGACTGGACTTCGACCTTGCTTATTACGATGTCGCAGTCCAACACGTTTGCCATTACACCACGGGGACACACATATTTGAACTAGGGTATATCGTTGCCAAGATGACCTCGCAGATCAATTATTACTGAGTACTTAAATCCTCATCGGGTACCCCTTACTTGTGACCTTGTGTACTTATAACTATAAATATAAGAACAATGTTGAATACATTACCGACCAACCGAAATTAATTAATTACTTCAATGGTAACTTTCTCCTTAATTTGATTTTAATTAAATTAGTTCGTTTATATTTAAGAAAAAATGTTTTTTTTATTAATCAATTTTATTCCTTCGTTTATGTAAATCTACATTTGACTTGAACAGAAAATAAACAAAAACGATTGTGACTGGACACGTTGATTAGAACCGTGTGCCGTGTGCTTTGTGATTCAGTACGAACATTATACAACTTTAATATTTGTCAGGCCAAAGCAATCAAAATAGTTTGGTAACCTTTCTTTCTTCGAGTATGTTATGGAACCTCACCATCAGATAGAGTTTAACGTCATTCCCAGGACATGTAGACCCTCAGCCACCGCCTTCTGGCACCCATATGATAAAAAGGGGTTGGGGCTTGCCATAATGGCAATAGGGTTGGGGCAATCATATAGGTGCTAAGGCTTGACGTGACCAGCCGATTGATCGGAGGGGGCCTCTCCGATCGCCCGTCTAGCCCAAGTGGAGTATTGCAAGTCATGAACTGCTCATCCACCTGGGCTCTATCCTTAAGCATCACGGGTCGCCACCCACGGCCAACAGGTGGCCCCATTGGGGGAGTCTTACCCCTCTGCCGAGGTGCAGTCGGTGCATTCTAACGCCCCAGCCGACAGGGCGCTAGTATGTTTGTGTTGTGTCCTTAAAAGGGATACAATCAGATGAGGTGGTAGTCGGGCGGAAGAAACGGTCAACACGTTCGTAGAATATCTATTGATAATGGAGGTTAGGTCTTTATTTGTCTGTAACCGAGACTACGTCACTGCTTGCGTTACATTACTCATAATCGTCGTAACATAAAATAGATGCACTCAAAATTTCAGCATACAACCTTAGACGAATCTCATTGTTTTTTTTAAACAAGTTTTGATAAATACATACCCGGTTTTATATATCTATACATAGTTTGTTTTATTTTAGTATATATTTAAAGTTATCAGAACTAAATTCCCATTTCAAATTGTTGTTATTTTTTTACTCCTTTAATAAGTTTGATGACTTTACATACTTATGATACGAATTCTCTGACATTGAATTTTTAACTCCCACTCCTTCAGGTAATATCTTTCAAAAATTAATTTTTACGGAGGGTGGTTTTTGGTAGTTAATATAATGAAGTGTCAGCAGTATAGGGGATGGTTTCGTCTTGCCTGCACCCCTGCTTGTTGAAATCGACTCAACTGGATGACATACGAGTGGTGTAATTATTGCGAAACTGTAATGTAATCTTTACAAAATTATAAACACAGTTCATTAAATATTAATTCAATTTATTCAAATGAATACACAAAAACAAACGCTCTGATAACTACCCACCCACACGCACACATATTCTTTACTTCCCGCTTTCTTTTATGCACCTTTATAAGCAAATATATAGGGTGATTTATAAAATATTAACACACTTATGGATGTACCTTTATGATATAATTTCAGTCTCCACATGTTCACGACAATCTCAATGTTTTAAGAGCTAATTTATTTATATGGTTCACAATAATTTTAAACAGCTAAATACTTCATACTTAGTTGGAATATCAATGTTTTAAGAGTCAATACATTAATTAAGTTTGCAGTCATTTTAAACTGGTAAATACTTCATACTTAGTTGAAATATCAATGTTTTAAGAGCAACTCTATTAATAAGGTTCACAATAATTTTAAACAGCTAAATACTTCATACTTAGTTGAAATATCAATGTTTTAAGAGCCAATACATTAATAAAGTTCACAGTCATTTTAAACAGGTAAAGATTCCAGGCTTAGTTGGAATATTAATGTTTTAAGAGCCACTCTATTAATAAGGTTCACAATAATTTTAAACAGCTAAATACTTCCTACCTAGTTGAAATATCAATGTTTTAAGAGCCAATACATTAATAAAGTTCACAGTCATTTTAAACAGGTAAAGATTCCAGGCTTAGTTGGAATATTAATGTTTTAAGAGCCACTCTATTAATAAGGTTCACAATAATTTTAAACAGCTAATACTTCCTACCTAGTTGAAATATCAATGTTTTAAGAGCCAATACATTAATTAAAAAGTTCACAGTCATTTTAAACAGGTAAAGATTCCAGGCTTAGTTGGAATATTAATGTTTTAAGAGCACTCTATTAATAAGGTTCACAATAATTTTAAACAGCTAAATACTTCCTACATAGTTGAAATATCAATGTTTTAAGAGCCAATACATTAATAAAGTTCACAGTCATTTTAAACAGGTAAAGATTCCAGGCTTAGTTGGAATATTAATGTTTTAAGAGCCACTCTATTAATAAGGTTCACAATAATTTTAAACAGCTAAATACTTCCTACATAGTTGAAATATCAATGTTTTAAGAGCCAATACATTTAAAGTTCAGTCATTTTAAACAGGTAAAGATTCCAGGCTTAGTTGGAATATTAATGTTTTAAGAGCCACTCTATTAATAAGGTTCACAATAATTTTAAACAGCTAAATACTTCCTACATAGTTGAAATATCAATGTTTTAAGAGCCAATACATTAATAAAGTTCACAGTCATTTTAAACAGGTAAAGATTCCAGGCTTAGTTGGAATATTAATGTTTTAAGAGCCACTCTATTAATAAGGTTCACAATAATTTAAACAGCTAAATACTTCCTACATAGTTGAAATATCAATGTTTTAAGAGCCAATACATTAATAAAGTTCACAGTCATTTTAAACAGGTAAAGATTCCAGGCTTAGTTGGAATATTAATGTTTTAAGAGCCACTCTATTAATAAGGTTCACAATAATTTTAAACAGCTAAATACTTCCTACATAGTTGAAATATCAATGTTTTAAGAGCCAATACATTAATAAAGTTCACAGTCATTTTAAACAGGTAAAGATTCCAGGCTTAGTTGGAATATTAATGTTTTAAGAGCCACTCTATTAATAAGGTTCACAATAATTTTAAACAGCTAAATACTTCCTACATAGTTGAAATATCAATGTTTTAAGAGCCAATACATTAATAAAGTTCACAGTCATTTTAAACAGGTAAAGATTCCAGGCTTAGTTGGAATATTAATGTTTTAAGAGCCACTCTATTAATAAGGTTCACAATAATTTTAAACAGCTAAATACTTCCTACATAGTTGAAATATCAATGTTTTAAGAGCCAATACATTAATAAAGTTCACAGTCATTTTAAACAGGTAAAGATTCCAGGCTTAGTTGGAATATTAATGTTTTAAGAGACACTCTATTAATAATGTTCATAGTAATTTTAAACAGGTAAAAATTCCAGGCTTAGTTGGAATATTAATGTTTTAACAGCCTATGTATTGAAGTTCACAATCATTTTTAAACATGTAAAAACTTCATATCTAGTTGCAATATTAATGTTTTAAAAGCAAATTTATCAATAAAGTTATCAATCATTTTAGATTATTTTATTTGTTTAATGGCAAATTAATCTTTGTGGTTTATCTAATGCGAAAACCATTCTTGTGGAAGAACAATATTTGTACTATTTAATCCATAGCTAGAGGAATGAGGGGGTTAATTCATTAAGAAAGTGACTGGAGTTCGAACTCGCTTACTACAATGTCGCAGTCCAATACGTTAGCCACTACATCACGATGACCCTAGTGCTTTAATAGAGATTGAAAAGCGACAGAAACAGACATAAAATACAATGTTATTGAAATTTTTAAGTGAAATATGATAACTTAAAGTTTACGAAATGATATATTTTTTTCTTCTCTGAAACACCCCGTAATACGCGGCGAAGTGTAATAAATTGTAATTCTTTTTAAATCTCTGCTGCTTTCCCACCACTGTGATCCTACCGTAACTCTCTGTCTGCGACTCTCGCACGTGTCATTTATTTACTCTGAAAAATCACTACGTGAACACCACTGCCATCTTTTGTGTTGTATGTGGTGAATTGTCTGCAGTGAACTTTGAAATATCCCATCGTACAGGTAAAAAGATACCAAGACAATTTGGTACAGCCGTAGGGGAAATTTGGTAGGCAAAGAGTTAGACCTTAGTCAGACCAACTATTTAACTATTTGCCTACTTTTAGCCACTCATAGCAGCTCTCCCACCATATCCAAGCAATACACTGATGGTTAGTCCATTGTAATTGAGCTGAAGGACTCACATTACAATAATAGTAGGACTTTATTTGAATAGAATGAGTTCTGAGGTGAATAGTGAACTTTGAAATATCCCATCATACAGGTTTGTTTTGTTTTGTTTTGTTTTACGGCTTATCAACCTCAGTGGGTCATTCAATGCCGGAAAACTCATGTTTTTCTATTTAACCCATAGATGGGACCCTAATAGGTAATACCACTTCGGGTCAGAGTGGACCAGGGAGCAATGGTGATAAAGGGGTGCTTTGCATTCCCCAAACCTCCAAAACTGGAACCACACCATCAGATAGAGTTTAACGTCATTCCCAGGAAAAGATGACCCTCAGCCACTGCCTTCTAGCACATATATGATAAAAAGTGTTGGTGCTTGCCATAAGGACAACAGGGTTGAGGCAATCATATATGCTAGGGCTTGACATGACCAGCCAATTGATCGGAGGGGGCCTCTCCGACCGCCCGTCTAGCTTAAGTAAGGGTCTAAGTGTTGCATATCATGCACTGCTCATCCACCTGGGTTTCGTCCTTAAGCATCACGGGTCGCCACCCACGACCAGTAGGTGGCCCCATTGGGAGAGTCTTACTCCATTGCAGAGGTGCAGTCGGGGTATTCTAACGCTCCAGTTCCATCATACAGGTAAAAAAATACCAAGAAACTTTAGTTAAGCCGTGAGAGAAATTTAGTTGGCAAAATAATGGACATGTTATAAAGTAAAGTAAAGTCGTCGGGGCGGCCTAATGTCGGTATCAGCCAATCAACGAGGGAGTCTATCCCCTTTTCACTAGCGCTAGACCAAGGAGATTATTTTAGCGTCTGAGGTGGAGCGCCACACCTACCATCAGCTCCTCACTTTACCTCACAGATCCCTGTGCTACTCATACGCTGAGTTGGCGAGAGCCGGTATCGAACCAGGAACCTTGTGATTCCTAGCTGAACGCTATGCCGACTGAGCTAAACCAGCCCTTGGACATGTTGTAAATAAGTAAAATCTTTTCACAAAAGATGTCGGTTTTATTAGCACTATAAAAGTTGTCGGAGTGGCAAGTTGTCAGTATCAGCCGAACGGCAAGGGAGTATGTTCCATTTTCGCTAGCGCTAGACCAGGGAAATTATTTTGGCTGAGGTGTAACGCCCCACCTACCGCCAGCTTCCCACTTATAGATCAGATTACCTAATCTGTGCTACTCATGCGCTGGCTTGGTGGAGACCGGTATCGAACCCGGAACCTTGCGATTCTTAGGCCGGTGCTCTACTGACTGAGCTAAACCGGATCCTGGTACTATATCGTCCTACTAACCCTGCCTTTTTCTCCCCATCCCCACGACGACGACGACGACAACCACCTCCGTCCCTTCGAAGCTTTCCACCGTGCCCATAACAGAGTATTTATTATTTCCAGACTGCAAGCACGTGTGTCCCTTTTCTTAGTTCACCCCCCCTACCGTACACGGTTTATTTTTCTTTATCTACTGTTGCCTATTTTCCCCTTCTATTGTCGTATCGGATTTCCGAGTGAGATACATTCACCAAAAAGAGAATAAGACCTTACGTCGTGTCCCAATGCCTTCAGTGAATTTACGCCATTATTTATTGGTGGGGCAATTGCGACTGACCCACAACCATCGACATAGAACGCTTTCTCTTATTATTAAGTTTGCACTAAAAAGGAGGAAGGGATGCGCCTTGTTCGGCATTGGTGATTTTCAGCAGACGAAGATTTGTCACCACCACCCCCTCCTGACATTCTGTCGCCAAATTCCTGTCATTATTTCTAAAGACAGAAAAAAAAGTGCAAAGAACATAAAATGATATACGAGGGTTGTTCAAAAAAGTCTTAGCCCCACTCAGAAAGAAGTCACTTATAAAATTAGAAAGCCATATACGGGTTGTTCAAAAAGTTCTAAGCCTCACTCAGAAAAAAGTCACCGTATAAAATTAGAAACTAACCAGGTTGTTTCAAAAAGTTTAAGCCTCACTCAGAAAGAATCACTTTATAAAATTAGAAAGCCATATACGAGGGTTTTCAAAAAGTTGTAAGCCTCACTCAGAAAAAAGTCACCGTATATAAATTTAGAAAGCATATACCAGAGTTGTTCAAAAGGTTCTAACCCTCACTCAGAATGAAGTCACTGTATAAAACTAGAAATCCATATACAAGGGTTGTCTAAGCGTCACACAGAAAGGAATCACCTTATAAACCTAAAAAAAACCCCAAACATTTATAGTTGTTCAAAAAAAGTTCTTAGCCTCACTTTAGTGATTGGGACTCGACTAAATGTCTTCCCTGTACCAACAACCCCAAAAATAATAGTGACAGAAACGGAAAAAGAAAAAAAAAAAAAAAAAAAAAAAGAAAGAAAAAAAAAGAAAAAAAAGAAAATACTTTGTCTCTTATCTGAGTAGACAGAATTAGTCTTGCAACAGATTGCGTGTGGCGGCAACTTCAGAATTCGGTACCACGGTCTACTAATCGAGGATCATTTGTAGTTCAAATGAGTACGATTGATAGGTTTGAATTGTAAAAAAGCCCCAGAGTGATCTCTGCCAGCAACAAGCCCATTATGATAGGTAAAATGTGACGTGAAATATGCGGTCAACACGTAACATTTAAATCAAATATCATTACTAAATAGGACTAAATTTGGTCACTTAGAACTGTATTAACTCAAACCTTATATTCGTTGCGATATGAGTCCAACTGAGATATAGTGACGAGAACAACAGTCCCGAAAATTCAAATCCAAATTTATCAAGCTCATCTCATAAATTCTGAAATCCTCACTCACTTACCCCGAAAGTCAATGACCTTTTTCTGATTAATCAAACAAACATACATACATACAGACAGACAGATCTTTCCTTTTAATAGGGTATACTTTTATTTATTCATTCTATTATTTTTTTATATATCTATTTTTCAATTATGTCTTTTAATTGTTAATTATCCAACGATTTATTTGTGTTAATTTGCTATTCCCGGGTATGCCTGGTTTAATGGAAATTTAGATCCACGTGCCACATCGAGAAAGTGAAGAAAGAGAGTAATCTGTGTTTTCTTTTTCCTTTCTTAGTCAAGCAAATCAAAAGTTAATAGTAAGAATGAAGAGCCTAGGAACCTAGTACAAAGGAAAGAATACTTCGTTTCATAAACACAACGCAAATAAAAGCCTTTTTTTTTTCGGGCACGAATGGCTTCACGTCTTTTCGATTTGTAAGAGGAAAAAAGAAAAGAAAAATAAAGATGACTATAATCAACGAAGGCCTTATCTTGCTTTATAATTTTGCGTATGACGAAAAGGTTCATTGTGTATCGGTAATTATAATTGAAACTAAAAAAGTCAAAACTTTGAAAAAAATAAATAATAGAGATATTTAAAATTAATAAGAAAATAATAATTCCAAAAATCTTTTAAGTTATTAAATGAAATAAACATGGCCTAACAAATTTACTATTTATTAAGGGTCCTAAAGAAATTTTCGAATTAAGAGGCGGATATAATTTCCCTAATAAGAGAAAGCTCTTGAATCCTTAAACCACAAGCTAGGGGACACTCTTCTTGGAAAGCTGATAAATATATGATTCTCCTATGTTGCCAATTAACTGAAAACTGCGCCTGGAAATCCTAGAGGCACCTAAAACTCCGTTTCTTTTTCTCATAGCGATATAAATAGAAATTAATTATAATTTAACGATAATTCATCTAAAGTCTAAATGTATTGTGATGTTAGCATTGCATAGTCCCCTTGCGTATAACTTAATAATGAATTTGCATAAATAGAACTTATAGGAATAATAATGAAACATCTTTTTCTTGAATACCCCGCATCTGTAAAATGTAAATGAGTTTGAGAGTTATTTGAATTTTAATACAAAGACAAAAACAGAAGCAATAGATGAAGTGGAATATAGATATTATATACTAATGTCAACTTTAATGTGCCAATTGACGACCCATTATGTTTTTTGTAAAGGCGCTAAAGAAGTGTAATAGTGTCTTATCGTCTTAGGAATGAAACTCGTCAGAATTCACGACCACCGATTTAAGCCTAAGTTAAGGCCAAAGGTCGCTAATTCACATACCTAGGTAGTACATATCTCATCCACAGAAAAGAAACCCGATGATATAAATACACGAATAGGAAAAAGCCTTCAAGGCCCACAATACTAAATTATCAAACAGAAAATGAAAGAAATCACTACCATATGACAAAAATGAAGAACGACGAGCGAGACCAACGGTAATGTTGTCATCAGCTGTTGCCTGCACGGAACTGCACCACTTAGACCCAACTAACGAGGCGCATAGAGAATCAAGCTTGGACGGAAGCATTGAACACAAGACATGCTGGCGTGCAGTCCTGCACATTAAATCGTTGGAAATGAGCCCTCATAAGGTGACGTTCTCCTGTGGAAGCCAAAACACACGGACATGCTATGTGCCGGCGCCATCAAGGGACCTACATTGACCAACTTAAGCAAAAAGCATGCCAGGTTGCTGCGCAGAGGACCTCCTGGGAAAAATGAATGGATAGGAAAGGCTGCGATAAGA
>CM042160.1:55254978-55340925 GCA_023376005.1 Doryteuthis pealeii | reverse complement strand
AAGAGAAGAGATGTTTATAAGGTGATTCTTTCCTGTGTGACCGCTGCACCCTTGTATTGGATTCCTCGTTTTATAATCAGTACTTTTCTGGTGAGGCTAAGATTTTTGAACAACCCTCGTATATGGTCTTCTAATTTTATAAGGTGAGCTCTCCTTTTGATTGGGGCTTAGACAACCGCTTATATAGTTTTCTAACTTTTATAAGGTGACTTCTTTTGACTTGGCGGCTTTAGACTTTTGCTGCTAACCCTGGCTATATGGTTTTCTAATTTTATAAGGGTGACTCTCTCTCTGAATGAAGCTTAGACAAATACTTTATATGGTTCTTCTAGTTTTATAAGGTGAACTTCTTTCTGAGTGAGGCTTAGAACTTTTTGAACAACCCTCGTATATTCATTTTAGGTGTTCTTTGCACTTTTTTTTCTGTCTTATAATAATGACAGCGAAATTTGGCGACAGAATGTAAGCGAGGGTGGTGGTGACAAATCTTTCGTCTGCTGAAGAATCCCCATGCCCGAACAAGGCGCATCCCTTCCTCCCTTTTTAGTGCAAAAGACTTAATAATTAAGAAGAAAGCTGTTTTCTGTGTCGATGGTTGTGGGTCAGTCGAAATTGCCGCCCACCCACATAAATAATGGCGTAAACGTTCACTGAAGGCAATTGGGACAAACGACGTAACGGTCTTATTCTCTTTTTTGGTGAATGTATCTCACTCGAAATCCGAGTACGCATAGAGGGAAATACGGGCCAACAGTAGATAAAGAAAATAAAACCAGTGTACGGTATGGGGGGGGGGGTGAACTAAGAAAAGGGAGCACACGTGCACAGAATGCTTGCAAAGTCTGGAAATAAAAATAATCTGGTTATGGGCACGGTGGGAAAGCATCCGAAGAAGACGGAGGTGGTTGTGCGTCGTCGTGGGGATGGGGATGGGAGAAAGGCAGGCGTTAAGTAAGGACACGATATTAGTCCCCGAGGATCCGGTTTAGCTCAGTCAGGGTAGAGCACCCGGCCTGAAAGACATCGGCAAGTTCCCGGTTCGATACACGGATCTCCGCGACGCGCGAGCAGCGCCTCGCAGTAGCACCGCGTATATCAGGTAATCTGATCTAATAAGTGGGGAAGCTGGGCGGTAGGTTGAGGCGTTACAGAGCCTCAGCCAATTAAATTTCCCGGGTCTAGCGCTAGCGAAAAGAGGACAAGACTCCTAGCCGTTCGCACTGAGATACTTGACAACTTGCCACATCTGAAAGATCCGCCAGACTTTTAATAGTGCTACAAAACGCATCTTTTGTGACAAGATTTTCTATTATACAACATGTCCAAGGGCCGGTTTAGCTGATCGTATAACCAGCGCGTTCATGTCTAGGAATCCATAAGGTTCCTGGTTCGATACCGGCCCTCGCCAACTCAGCGTATGAGGTGCACAAAGGGAGGGGATTGTGCGTAAGTGAGGAAGCTGATGGTAATGGTATGGCGCTCCACCACTCAAGATGCTAAAATAATCTGCCTTATCGTCGTATGGCGACTAGGTGGAAAAGGGAGTAGATCACTCTTCGCTGTCTGGCTGATACCACAGACACTTTGAGGGCGTCACGCTCCCAGACGCACTGTTTACTCTTACCTTATACCACCTGTCCCAATTAATATAGTGCCACCGTCTAAATTTCTACGGCTACAACTAAAACTCATTTTCCTTGGGTATTTTTACCTGCGCATGATCGGGACTAGCGGTTAATACACCGCACTGCCCGTCTGCGACTGCGAGTAACGATCACTGGGAGCACTACATGGCGTGGGGTGGCGACGCCGTTGATGCTTAAGGGACGGAACCCCAGGTTGGGGTGAGCAGTGCATGACAATGTCAACACTCCAGCTTAGACCCTTATACTTAGGATAGACGCGGTCAAGCGAGGCCCCCTCCGATCAATTGTTCGTGGTCATGCGTCAGCCCTAAGCATATATGATTGCCTCAACCCTGTTGTCCTTATGGCAAGCACCAACACAGCTTTTTATCATATACGTGCTAGAAGGCAGTGGCTGAGGGTCATGCTTGTCCCTGGGAATGACATTAAACTCTATCTGATGGTGAGGTTCCAGTTTTTGGAGGTTTGGGGAATGCAAAGCCATATCTTTCATCATGTTCCCTGATCCACTCTGAAACTGAAGTGGTATCCTATTAGGGGGTCCATCTATGAGGTTAAATAGAAAACAGTGCTTTTCGGTTGAATGACCTCCGAGGTTGAATAAGCGTAAAAACAAAACAAAACAAAACAAACCTGTATGCGATGGGATATTTCTAAGTTCAGTATATTTCCTCAGATTATCATTCTATTCAAATAAGTCATATTATTATTGTACAATGTGAGTTTTCAGCTCAATTACAGTGGACTAACCATCAGTGTATTGCTTGTATATGGTGGGAGAGCTGCTATGAGTGGCTAAAAGTAGGCAAATAGTTAAATAGTTGGTCTGATCTAAGGTTAACTTCTTTGCCTACACAAAATTTCCCCTACGGCTGTACCAAATTGTCTTGGTATCTTTTTACCTGTACGATGGGATATTTCAAAGTTCACTGGCAGACAATTCACTCACATACAACACAAAAGATGGCAGGGGGTGTTCACGTAGTGATTTTTCAGAGTAATAAACATGACACGTGCGAGAGTCGCAACCAGAGGGTTACGGTAGGATCACAGTGGTGGGGAAAGCAGCAGAGATTTAAAAGAATTAAAATTTATTACACTTCGCCGTGTATTACGGGGTTGTTTCAGAGAAAAAATATATCATTTCGTAAAACTTTAAGTTATCATATTTTCACTTAAAAATGTCAATAACATTGTATTTTTGTCTGTTTCTGTCGCTTTTCAATCTCTATTAAAAGCACTAGGGTCATCGTGATGTAGTGGCTAACGTATTGGACTGTGATTGGTAGTAGCGAGTTCGAACTCCAGTCGCGTTATTAAGGACAATTTCTTAATGATTAACCCCTCATCCCTCTAGCTATGGATTAAATAGTACAATCATTGTTCTTCACAAGAATGGTTTTCGCATTAAATAAACTACAAAGATTAATTTGCCATTAAACAAATAAAAAATAATCTAAATGATTGAAACTTTATTAATAGACAATTGCTCTTTAACATTTATATTGCAACTAAATATGAAGTTTTTAATGTTTAAAAATGATTGTGAACTTCTATAGGCTGTTAAACATTAATATTCCAACTAAGCCTGGAATCTTTACCTGTTTAAAATGACTGTGTTTATTTGCATGGGCTCTTAAAACATTGATATTCCAACTAATTATGAAGTATTTAGCTGTTTTAAAATTATTGTGAACGCTTATAATAGAGTGGCTCTTAAAACATTGATACTTCAACTAAGTATGAAGTATTTACCTGTTTAAAATAACTGTGAACTTAATGTAATTGGCTTCTAAAACATTGATATTCCAACTAAGTATGGAGAATTTAGCTGTTTATTTATGAACTTTATTAATAGAGTGCGTTTTCTGTTTATCCAACTAAAGTATGGTATTTAGCTGTTTTTTAAAATTATTGTGAGCTTATTTAGAGTGGCTCTTAAAACATTGATATTTCAATAGTATAAGCATTTAGCTGTTTAAAATGACGTGACTTTTTTATGGTGGGTCTTTGGATTGTCGTACATGTGGAGACTGAATTATATCATAAGTACATCCATAAGTGTGTTAATATTTTAAATCACCCTATAGATTTGCTTATAAAGGTGCATAAAAGAAAGCGGGAAGTAAAGAATATGTGTGCGTGGGGGTGGGTAGTTATGAGCGTTTGTTTTTGTGTATTCATTTGAACAAATTGAATTAATTTTAATGAACTGTGTTCATAATGTTTGTAAAGCTTACATTTACAGTTTCACATATTACATACTCGTTGTGTCACAGTTGAGTCGATTTCACAAGCAGGGGTGCAGGCAGACGACCATCCCGTATACTGCTGACACTTCATTATATTAACTACCAAAAACCCACCTCCGCAAAATTTTTTTGAAAGACATTACCTGAAGGAGTGGGAGTTAAAAATTCAATGTCAGAATTTGTATCATAAGTATGTAAAGTCATCAAACTTATTAAAGAGTAAAAAATAATACAATTTGAAATGGAAATTTAGTTCTGATAACTTTAAATATATACTAAATAAAACAAACTTTATATAGATAATATAATACCGGGTAATATTTATCAAAACTTGTTTAGAAACAATGAGAATTCGTCTAAGGTTGTATGCTCAAATTTGAGTGTATTTTTTCTATGTTACGTTTGAGTAATTAACGTAAGCAGTGACGTAGTTCGTTACAGACAAATAAAGACCTAATCTCCATTATCAATAGATATTCTACGACGTGTTGACCGTTTCTTCCGCCCGACTACATCACTTGTGTTCCTTTTAAGGCAACACAAACATAGCGCTGTCGGTGGGCGTTAGAATGCCGACTGCACCTCTGCAGAGGGGTAAGACTCCCCAATGGGGCCACTGTTGAGTGGGTGGCGACCATGATGTTAGGATAGAGCCCAGGTGGATGAGCAGTTCATGACTTGCAATATACTCACTTTGGCTCTTTGGGCTAGGGCGGTCGGAGGCCCCTCCGATCATCGGCTGTCACGTCAAGCCCTAGCACCTATAATGATTTTCTCAACCTATTGCCATATGGCAAGCCCCAACCCCTTTTATCATATGGTGCTATGAGAAGGCGGTGGCTGAGGGTCTACATGTCCTGGGATGACGTTAACTCTATCTGATGGTGAGGTTCCATAACATACTCGAAAAAAGAAAGGTTACCAAACTATCTTGATTGCTTTGGCTTGAAAATATTAAAGTTGTATAAAGTTCGTACTGAATCACAAGCACACGGCACACGGTTCTAAATCAACGTGTCCAGTCACAATCGTTTTGGTTTTATTTTATATTCAAGTCAATGTAGATTTACATAAACGAAGGAATAAAATTGATTAATAAAAAAAACATTTTTTCTTAATATAAACGAACTAATTTAATTAAAATCAAATAAGGAGAAAGTTACCATTGAAGTAATTAATTAATTTCGGTGTGTCGGTAATGTATAACATTGTTCTTATATTTTATAGTTATAAGTACACAAGGTCAAAGTAAGGGTACCCGATGAGGATTTAAGTACTCAGTAATAATTGATCTGCGAGGTCATCTTGCCACGATATACCCTAGTTCAAATATGTGTGTCCCCGTGGTGTAATGGCAAACGTGTTGGACTGCGACATCGTAATAAGCAAGGTCGAAGTCCAGTCTTACTGTTACGTGCACTTTCGAACTAATACTCTTGGGAAAGGGTATGAACCGCAACCTCTCCCCATCTATGAGTTAGATAATATCACTACTGTTCTTCTACAAGATGGCTTTGGCATTGAATAACCCACGAAGGTTGATATGCATTAAACAAAGAAGCAAAGCCTAGCTAAGTAACTTTTTAGCTTTCTTTGTTTGTGAGATAAGATTTAAGGTACAAGGCGAACTTCAGATACGCTTATGTTTCTAAATTCATTAAAAACATACAAAATTCAATTTTATTACGCAAAGAAAAATATATATTCATAAACACAAAAATATAACATTGAAAACATATTACAGCATATAGATTACATTTTTATTTTATTGCTTTTATACAATATAAATATTTTTCTTATAAAAAAAACTAACAATAGTGTGTTTTTTTTGGTGGGGGGGTACTGGAATGGTAACAGCTCTAGAACTTAACTTTCATAAATCTTCTGACGAAGAGATTTTTATCACGAAATATTAAGAGAATAAATTCAAAGATAAACAAAACAGCATCATAATTACCTTATTTTTCTTTACATTTGCATTGTGATAGCCTTCAAAACCAACCCAACAAACCAGTATATATAATAGTATTTATGTATAATAATATATTATATCTATCTATCTATCTATCTATCTCTCTCTCTATATATATATATATAATATATATATATATATATATATATATATATATATTATATATATATTATATTTAAGGAAATTGAAAAAAAAACACAGGTTTAAATAAATTGAGTGGTAAATTTATTAGCCGACGCTGCAGTGTTTCGATCTATTAATTAGATCTTCTTCAGGGCATTTGTTGATATAAGGAAAGGTAATAAAAAAATTTTTATCACAGAATAACGAGAAAAACTGCGATAGTCCTTGTTTATCAGTCTGTTCAAAATTTGAAGTTTGAAGAAAGAACGCTGGAAAGGTGGACGGTTTGAAATATGACGGAACACTTGTTTTTTCAAATTTCTTAATATTGTCGGATTTATTTCCATATTTACTTCCATATATATATATATATATATATATATATATATCATGTCTTGCTAGCAGCACGGATAACTATGACAATCTCTCGCCAACCGTCCCTATCATTCATTGCTTCCGGCAGGTCCTTTGTGCAGTATCCAGTATCCGCGCAGAGTCTTTGCTGGTCTTCGAACGGTACATTATGCATAATGTACCGTTCATAGCAAAAGACACATACATATAATTGTCTACAATCAACCAACATCTTGATTTACACAGTGGAGTTAACCCTGAAGTTCCTCAACATGGTGAAACTCGAGTAGGTTATCACTTGGACCTATATTGAAATAAATTTGCTCTACTAACGTATTGAGCACTTTTTTATTTGTTATATCACTGCCTTACCTTTTTGAACTTCACATCAACCACCGTGACCATATTCACCGGTAAGTCACTTTTCCATAATATATATATATATATATATATATATATATATCAGAAGAGAGAATGAGATCGATAGATAGATAGATAGATAGTCGTCGTCGTTTTAAGGTCTGTTGAAACCTAGTATATTACGTTTCAGTGAGATGTCAGTGAGATCGGATCTCCATATTACTGATAGTCTGTTTGTGGCCGCCCATGCCTTTCCTATTCGTATATTAACTATCAGTGATATGGAGATCCGATCTCACTGACAAACTAAAGCAACAATTCTTCCAGGCTGTGGTTATATCAGTGCTGCTGTATGGCTGCACCACCTGGACCCTGACAAAGCGCCTCGAGAATAAGCTAGATGGTATCTGCACAAGAATGCTGCGAGTAGTCCTGAACAAGTCATGGAAGCAGCACCCCACAAGGAAGCAGCTGTATGGCCACCTGCCCCCCATCTCACAAACCATCCGGATGAGACGGACTAGACATGCAGGACACTGCTGGAGAAGCGGGGACGAGCTCATAAGCGACGTTCTCCTGTGGAAGCCAACACATGGACATGCTAACGTAGGACGCCCGCTAAGGACCTACATTGACCAACTATGCGAAGACTCTGGATGCTGCACAGAGGACCTCCCAGGGCCATGAGTAATAGGGAAGGTTGGCGAAAGATTGTCATGGATATCCGTGCTGCGCGCGCGACATGATGATAATGATGATATTACGTTTCAAGAGAAGTTGGCCCTGAACTCACTTAGTCATTCAAAAGAACGAAAGTACTTTTGATACACTCTCATAACGCAGCGTGTTGTCACTTTCTGTTGCTTTATAGAAAAACTGCTATCAAATACTTCCAAGGGAATTTCGGGGGAAATGATAAATTGATATGTAGAGGCCTTCAAACCTAAACGACTCGCCATTAAAAGCGGTGTCAAATGACTGTAAGAAAATCGGGATTTGTCTTGAATTCCCACTGGTTGTTGAGTATGGAGAAAATTGTTTGTTGATTGGGTGGCGACCTCTCTTGGTTCAGAGTTAAGGAACGTCTATTCGCATTAACCCACGTGGCCGCTATTTGTTTCGTTGACAGGGTGATTAGAAATCGTTTCATAAACACAACTGAAAAGGTCACGTCGCTTGAGGAAAAAAGAAAAGAAAGAAAATTAGATGACTTAATCTCTAAATGACTTTGCGGTAATGGAGAATATTCCAAATTTATTTTCTGGCCCAGGGCCAGTCGTTAAGCGAAAAAGAAAGCTGTCTCGTGGCAGTCGTCTCTAGTGGCGTCTGACTGACTATAAAAATTGTATTCGATATGACTGATTTGATTAGATTCAAGCCCCCAAACTATAAATTTGCATAAAAATAATATAGCTCTTTAAGGACTGCATAAAATAAAATTAAAATTAAATTAAAAAAACAACAGAAAATAAGAATATGTTATTATCATTTTCACTCCATGCAATTTTTTGAGGCGCTGAGTGTAATGGTTATCGTCGTAGGAAATGAACTCGGTCAGCCGACCACCGATTTAGCCTAAGTAAGGGCCAAAGGGCTAATTCACATACCTAGGTAGTAATATCTCATCCACAGAAACCGATGTAAATACACAAATAGGAAAAGCGTGGTCGGCCACAAACAAATTATCAGTAATATGGAAATCCGATCTCACTGACAAGCTAAAGCGACATTTCTTCCAAGCGGTGGTTGTATCAGTGTTGCTGTACGGATGCACCACTTGGACCCTAACGAGGCGCCTTGAGAATAAGCTGGACGGGAGTTGCACAAGAATGCTGTGTGCAGTCCTGAATAAATCGTGGATGAGCTCATAAGTGACGTTCTCCTGTGGAAGCAAACACACGGACATGCTAGTGTGGGCCGCCCATCAAAGACCTACATTGACCAACTAAGCAAAGATGCAGGTTGCTGCGCAGAGGACCTCACTGGGAAAATGAATGATAGGAAAGGTTGGCGAGAGATTGTCATGGATATCCGTGCTAATAGCGCGACATGATGATGAAGGTGCCAAAGTGGAGTGTTGCATGTCATGGACTGCTCAATCACCAGGATCCCGTCTTTAAGCATAACGGGTCGCCACCCACGGTTAACAGGTGGCTTCACTGGGTGGATTTTACCTCTCTGCAGAGGTGCAGTCGGTGTATTCTACAGCCCCAGCCGACAGAGCGAGAGTGAATATAGAAATCGTCCGAAAATTTGGGGATTTTATGCAATTAGTTATATAATGAAATAAAATATATAAAGAAATAATAATGGTATATTTGGTTTAGAAGAAAATTAATTTTTATTATATTGAAACATTGTTAGGAGTGTACTTACTTATGGGGGATACTATAATATTTTATAACTGGCAGGACCTGAGCATATGCCGCAGTATGATAATTTAATTATTACAACGTTTATATATTTACTTAAGAGCTATAGCAATTAGTTCAATATGTAAAAACTATAATAACTTTGATTTAACAATTTCTCTCTCTCTCTCTCTCTCTTTCTTCTTCTTCTTCTTTTCATTATGTTCAAATGAAGCAAGTTGGCGTTATCGCTTCCGTGCGCTCATCCCCTCTATATATATTTCCCTACTTTCTTTCTTTCTTATTATATTCTTTCTGGGTAGAATGTCCTTTTTAAAAAACGGATTAGTCCATTATTTAGCTGACGTGACGACACTCATAAAAAAATAAGAATTCGGTGGATAGGTGACACCAGATAATCAGGATTTATTTATTTCATTTCAACTTCGACGATTTGGCCGGTCTCAAGTGTTGCAAGATGATAACGGTCGGAAGATTAAGGAACAAGAGTATTAGTATATAGATATCCATTTTTAATTGTATAATGTTCCACTAGAAGTAATAAGATGCTGGTATATTTGATTTAGAAGAAATTTAACATTTTATCTTAAAATATGGTTGGGGTGTACTTATCTATGAGCAGTGGAAGGACAAGGTGGGTGGCAAAGAGGGGCAGCTGCCTCGGGGAGCAGGTTCAGGGGTCGCAAAATCGTCCTAACCGAAAAGCCTTTCCGTTACTATTACATTTAAATATAGTGCCTAACTTTTGGCACTGGAATGGTTTAGCTCAGTTAGTAGAGCACCCGCCAAGGTTTCTGGTTCGATACCAGTCCCCGCCAACTCAGCGCATAAGTAGTATAGATTAGGCAATCTGATCTGTGCGGTAAAGTGGGTAAGTCTAGTGCTCAACCTAAGAAACAAAAAAAACATCTCCCTGGTCTAGCATTAGCGAAAAGGGGATAGACTCCCTCGCTGTCCAGCTGCTACCGACAATAGGCCTCTTCGCCAACTTCACTTTTTTATTCCTGAACTATAAATTCAAGGATGTCTGCAAGAACGATCTCAAGTGCTTTGGCATTGCCCCTTCCAATTGGGAAAATTTGGCTCAGGACCGCCGTCGGTGGCGGCAGGCTCTCTGTAGATGACTGTTCATATCTGAAGTCACCCTGATGGATCACCATGAAGCTAGGAGGTCCAGAAGAAAGCGCCGGCACATCAACATCTTCAGGGACAGCCTTTACATGCGACATCTGTGATCGAGAATGTTTTTCAAACATTGGACTTTACAGTCACAGGAGGCACTGTAACTTCAGGGCCACAAAAACTATATTATAGTCTTCCGAGACTGGAATGCTAATAATAATAATAATAATAATAATAATAAATGCGTAGAATTTGTAAGTGGGCGGGTAAGTGAAGTTTTGAAAAATCTGAATCCGTATTTATTGGTCCACTGGATGGGGGGGGGCACCGGGCTGAGCACTTGTCTCCCTTCCCCCGCCACCCACCTCGCCTCGCAATCCTGGATCACGACGTTGGCACGTCGCTGTCTATGGGCGATGCTGTATCGTATAGACTTTCTTATTTCTATCGTAGGGAGGAAAGCAATCAAAATCTGCACTCAAAAGTGCATAAGAGTTAATGAACCAAAAAGATTTAAGCACATTTGAATATAAAATTACATAGACTAGCAAAAAATATGCACCCTCCAGGCGTAAGTATTTAAATCTTAATGTTGTAAATAATGGAAGTAGTAAAAAAAGTAAAAGTTGCAGAATGGGCTATTATAAGTATTAACCGGACAGCGAGGGAGTCTATCCTCTTTTCGCTAGCACTAGACCTGAGAGATTGTTTTTTGGGGGGAGGTTGTTTTTTTTTTTGTTGTTTTGTTTTTTTTTTTTTTTTGCTGAATTGGAACGCCACACCTACCGTCAGTTCCCCACTTTACCCCAAAGATCAGATTACCTAATCTCTGCTACTAATGTGCTGAGTCTTAATGTAAGTAAAAAAGTAAAATTGGCAGAATGGCCTATTATCGGTATTAATCGGACAGCGAGGGAGTCTATCCTCTTTTTGGCTAGCACTAGACCTCAGAGATTGTTTTATTTTTATTTTATTTTTTATGTTTTTTTTGCTGAATTGGAACGCCACACCTACCGTCAGTTCCCCACTTTACCGCAAAGATCAGATTACCCAATCTGTGTTACTAATGTGCTGAGTTGGCGGGAACTGATATCGAACTAGGAACTTTGCGATTACCTAGGCGGGTGCTCTGCCGACTGAGCTAAAGTTATAATATAAATTTTAGCTCTGAAACCACGTTTGAATTCATGGGTAATCGTCTGAAGATTACTTATTTTAAGGTAATTTAAGAAATAAAAAATTCTAAAAAAACAAAAACACCTGAACGGAGCCCGAGGTTAATGTGACCTGAACGATGAGGACAACAGTCTGGAACATCAAAATTATTTATGCCAAGCCTCATTTCACAAATACATACAAGTATAAGTATGCTTTTTTAATGATAGGAAATTTAGAAAACGATTTTTTGTTCTGATATCTTTTTTTTTTTTTTTTTGGTAAAAGAAAAATCTATACTACTTAAAAGCCATTACAGATATTCACTGAAGAGGACTGAAGAATGTATCAGCCGAAACCTCGTGGGTAATGAAGGACTATTTGCTCGTAAATTCCTACCATAAAATAAACTGAACCCCCATTTTATGTCCGTGTTTTTGCAATAAATGTTTTATTTTTCTTGCACCCGTTATGTTACAATACTAAATATATTTCCTTTATTTATTTTAATATTCACTTCAATGTTTATATTCTAAAAGTTTTTATTTTGTGAGAATGCTTAGTTTTAAAGTGGGGGTTCGTTTTTACACTTCAACTTTTTACTCGTAAATTTTACTCGTAAATTCCTACGTTAAAATTGAAATGAATATTAAAATAGATAAAGAAAATATATTTTGTATTGTAAAATAACGGGTGCAAGAAAAATAAAACATTTAATACAAAAACACGGACATAAAATGGGGGTTCAGTTTATTTTATGATAGGAATTTACGAGCAAATAGTCCTTCATTACCACCTCGTGTTAATAATATTGGTGATGTTACCGGTTAGTGGAGACGTTAGCGTTGCAAGGGAGAATATCTAATCGCGTTTCCACTCAGTTTGTGTTCAAAAAGTATTGAGTCTGAAGCTGTATTTACCAAGAAAGAAATGAACAATGAATTAAACGTTAATTTTCGCTCAAATATGAATTGTGTTTAAAAAAAATATTGAGTCTGAAGCTGTATTTACCAAGATAGAAATGAACAATGAATAAAACGTTAATTTTCTTCGGAATATAACTGTTGACATTCAACACACATACTCCGGCGAGTCGTATAACTTTTTTCGTTCCCCAATGATACCTGCATCGGAAAAATACCAGTTCCAGCCAAATCAGGGTATGAGTAGCACAGAATAGGTAATCTGATCTATGCGGTAAAGTGGGAAGCTTACAGTAGGTGTGGCGCTCCACCCAAGCAAAACAATCTCCCTTGTCTAGCGTTGTCCGGCAATGGGCTACTCCACCAACTTTTAATTTTATATCGGGGCAGGGGTCCGTTGTGCTTCGGCCACTGGATCGGTGTGTTTGAATTAATAGCGTCGATCCCAGGGGGCTATCCCCCAGGCAACACCTGCCCCCTTGATTTAGAGGGGCAGGGCTGGGTTTATTGCCCAGCGCCTGAGGCGCCCTCCTTGAGGGAGAATACCGAAGGGATCGACGCAATTTTTGTTCTTTCCCACCCATGATCTTCGGTTTGTGGGTGGGCCCACGTTAAAACGAGGCCTTGTGCCCAGCCCATACAAGTGGGGTATGAGGCAAATACCTCACGTAAGTCACTTTGTTTATAAATTCCTGACTTTCCAATTTGGCGTCCCTCTTCAACTGTGGTCTGTGCGCCCTAGGCTGCTGTATGTCCCTCGTTGAGAATGGCGGAGATAGGTGATACGGGTAACCCACCGACTTCCGGAACATTTCCTCTCGTTTGTTTATTGTTTTTCGAGCAGCGTTTTCCTTTCCTTTATTTTTCTCAGATTTTCGGGAGGGGGTGCTTCGTTTTTTTGGGGGGAGGGGGGGTGAATGACATTTTTGAGTGCGGGGTGGCGGGTCAGCTTTCCTCATTTCCTCCCTCCCAAGTTAATTTTCTGCCTGTCATCTGTTCCAGTCCTGCGTTTTTAATCATGCAGTCCGTCCACTTGTAGGTCACTGTTTTCAAACATCCACACTGGTCGGACTGGTAGTCGACACTTTCTGGTATGGATCAACGGTTACAGGAAAGGGTTGTAGTTTGAGGGACCGAAAGTAATGATAATCATTTCGCGGAAAAAATTATAGATACATATATATATATATATACATACACACATATATACTAGCTGCGGTTACCCGGCGTTGCCTGGGTAGAGGGGGTTATTTTTAAGTTAGTCCCGCAGATCCATTATTACTGAATCGTGAGTTGAATCTTCATGGAAGAAATATTGATGTCTACTATCTAAAAAATTAAATGAAAAAAAAAAATCCATCTTGTTATCATTTAAATTTTATTTTTTTAATTATCTTCGCGAATATAAATCAAATCTATTATTTTTGCTCAAAAACCAAGCCCTGGTGATATTTAATGTGTATATATATTTACTTTGTCGTTAATTGTTTTAATTTCGAATTTTCCTCCGGACATACACACAACAGCCCTTATATATATATATATATATATATATATATAAGTCGGTAGAGTGTTCGGCTAGAAACCACAGGGTTCCTAGTTCGATATCGGCCCCCGCCAACTCAGCGTATGAGTAGCACAGGGATCTGTGCGGTAAAGTAAGGAGCTGATGGTAGGTGTGGCGCCCCACCTCAGATGCTAAAATAATCTCCTTGGTCTAGCGCTATTGAAAAGGGGATAGACTCCCTCGCTGTCTGGCTGATACCGACATTAGGCCGCCCCGACGACTTACTTTTTATATATATATATATATATACCTTTTAAAGGAAGGAAAAACAATTACGGTTTTTTGAGTTTTTCCTTCCTTTCAAAAGGTAAATATTGCTCTGTATTTAATCTTAAAAAGATTATTATACATTGAGCTCTCTTTAGGGATTTATAAAAATCTCTGTATTTGCACCTACTAAAACATGCAATTATACAGTGTGATTTTGAAAATCCCATGTAGATTCATCTCTTACTACCAGTTTTTTGGATACCTTATATAGATGTTGAAAAGAGAAATAAAGGAAAGAAATTATAGAATGGATAAAATAGGATTATTTTAATTAATTCAACTTACACGTGTTTCAGTCAGGAATTTATCCATGTGTACAGTATTCAATCTATTATTATTTTTAAATAACAAAATGAAATGAAATAATAATAATAGAAAAAATGTAGAAATGTTCCGCACGCAATGAAATATCGACCTTCCTCAGAGTAAATCGTCGATATTTCTTTGTGTGCGGAACATTTCTACATTTTTTCTATTATTATTATTTCATTTCATTTTGTTATTTAAAAATAATAATAGATAGAACAATGTACACATGGATAAACTCCTGACCGAAACACGTGTAAGTTAAATTAATTAAAATAATCCTGTTTTATCCATTCAATACTTTCTTTCCTTTATTTCTCTTTTCAACATATCGTCGGATTCACTTCCATTTTCATTTTACATATATATATAAATATTCATATATTCAAGTCCCAAAAAGTAGGATATATGAGTTTATAAACAAAGCGAGAAATCTGGGAAAACCAGCTAGTGTAACGGTTAGAATCTCCGACTGTCAGCCAGGCAGTTAGGGTTCGAATCACACACAAAGCGGCTTTGAGTCTATAACTCTGCTGATGAGGCATAATAGGCCGAAATGTCCATACAGAGAATGACTTTTTCTCGATTTGTTTACGCTTCACATTTAAACAGATATATTCGCCTAATTCATTAATTATCAACTAAGGTATGACTTCAATTAAGCACATATTCTCCCAAATTATATATATATATATATATATATATATATATATATTATATATATATATATATGTATATATATATATATGTGTGTGTGTGTGTGTGTGAAAAATAGATGGAAATTAATCCGACAGTATGAAATTTAACATTTTGAAAAAACGTATGATGTTTGTTATGTGATTGCTGACAGATCTGTTTCGACCAAATCGATAAGTTGGTCTTCATCAAAGAGTGACATAGATGGGAAGAAAGATATCCGTTAAAAAGACTGTTTACAAAAACGAACGCTGAATTCAACCGCTGAAATTTTGAAAAATGCATGTTCTGTTTTAAAAATAAAATAAATTTTATTTTTAATTTTTAAAAATCAGAAGCATTATAGTTTATAGTAAAATTCAAAAGAGTTTGTTGTAAAAATATATAAAAAATGTAAAGTGGGTATCAAAATAGTATAGTATATATTTCAGCTGTTAAATATATATAGATAGATAGATAGATAGAGAGAGAGAGAGAGAGAGAGAGGGAGAGAGAGAGAGAGAGAGAGAGAAATATGTTTTTTTCTTTCTTCAAAAAAAAAATAAATAAATAATGATATATCGTAATCTAATAATTTGATCAATTCTCGTTCAAATGTTCTAATATTTTAACTGCATGTGTAGAAACAATTCAAAATTCTATGTTTAATGTTAAAACGCCTTTTCTTTTCCGGTGAATGGAATTTCTATACCTGAAAAGAAAAAAGAAACAACAACATCAATCGTTGAAATTTGAGTTGTTTTCACCCATGCTGTTAAAATTTGAGATCATTTGGACGAGAATTGGTCAAGTTATTAGATTACGAAATGATATCAATTTTTGTGAAACACCCTTACTCCATATTCCACCGTCTAAAGTTTTGCAAGGGAAATAGATGATACGTTTAATGCGAAGTGAAGAAACTGATCATTCCTTTGATTCGAATGACGTACAAAAGGAATTGGTGAGTCCAAAATAAAATAAAGAAAACAACACTCTTTCCTTCTTCTTTTGAGTTTTGCTGTTTCAAGCGAAATTGATGAACGACTGCACTTAAAAGCACCAAGTGAAGAGCCATATATCCTGGGGAGTTCAATCGATCGCAAAAAGGGCGAACTGCGGCCAACACACCCTGCGGCCACCCGTCAGGAAATATGTGAAACACCCTGTTTTTGTTTCACTTTTAGGACAGTATCCGCAATTTTAAACCAGCTTCGACGTCATTGCGATCAAAATATCGTTAGATATATCTACGCACTTATCTATTATGATAAATGCGAATGGCAGTCAGTCACTTTTTCCCAACTTTACTCCTAGAGGCCGTAGCCCAATATATTATACCATTTTGGAGTCAGGCCGACATCATGGGCAAATTAAAAACATTCCGGGCCGAATCCGGATCCGCAATCTTGAAATTTGCGAATTGGGTTACGGTTTAGGGGTTAAGGTTGTTTTAAATTATGTATTGCTTAAAAAACCAACAAAAAATCCCACCCATCTATGGGTTAAATAGGAAAATGTATTTATAAAAAAAATTATATTATCCATTAAGAATTGATTTATTTCAAAACTTTATCGGCATTAAATGACCCACTGAGGTTGATATGCCGTAAAACAAAACAAAACAAAACAAAAAATCCCAAATTCCTATACATTTAATACTGAAAAATATTTTTTTTTAAACCAAGTTTAATTGAAATTATACACTGCAATACTTAGTATTGAATACTAACACAAACAACTGAGACTAATGTGTCTACCGTTGGATTCAATAATTAATTTCAATGGTTAATTAAATGTATAGTAATTTGGGGGGGGTTGTTGTTTTTTAGCGATACCTAATTAAAAACAACCTTAATCCCCAATCTCCTAAACCGTAACCCAATTCACAAAAAAAAGTTCATTCATACACTGTAGTTAAACTGTCATGGATCTCCACCAAATAAGTTTCCGTTTTAATTTTGACGACAATTTGCAAGTGTAATCTATTTTTTTGTACAATAACAATTTTTACTAGTGTGATCTGTGGATATAACACAGCATGATAATTTGATTATTACAATGTTTGATATATTTACTTCAGAGTTATTGCGAAATAGTTCAATATGCAAAAAGTATGATAATCTTGATTTAACGCTCTCTCTCTCTCTCTCTCTCATCTTTTCATTATATTCAATTGAAAAAGATTAGAGTTATCATTTCCGTGCGCTCAACCCATCTCTCTATCTTTCCCCTATTTTCTTTCTTTCTTATTATATTTTTCTGTATCGCATATCCTTTTCCTTCCTCTTTTCTTTATAATAAAAACGGAATGGTCCATTATTTACCTGAGGTGAGGACACTCATAAGACATAAGAATTCGACGGATAAGCGACACCAAATAATCTAAATCTATATTTTTGCATTTCATATTGGATAATTTTGGACGGTTTCGTTTTTAACCAAACGGTGTTTCAAGATAATAACGATCGGAAGATCAAGGAACACGAGTATATATATATATATATATTTACCAACCCCTCCGCATGAGCAGGATGCGACATAAGGTCAATTTCTTAAGCGGAGTTTAACAGGTTTGAATTCAGTTTTCCTTCTCCTAGACTGGTTACCTAGCCATAGTTAAAGAACCCAGTCTGCCCTGCTATTTATCAATAACTAGAGGGAGAATTGGATTCATACCTTTCCCAATGGTATTAGCGTCATGTGAAATGCAAACAGCTTCGTCGAGGAATTGAATTCCGGTCGACGAGTCCATTTCCTAAGTCTCTAACTATTAGACCACGCGCTTTCACGAGTATTAATATAGTTTCATAACTAACTTCATTTTAAGCTAGGGGTATTTTTAAAAGAAATTCTTAAAAGAAATTCTTAAAAGAAATTTTTAAAAGAAATTCTTTGTATTTTTTGTGCCTATGTAAATACCCGGATAAGATGACTTATTGTATGCCGTATTTCATGACTTGCCATACACACATCTCATTTGTCTCACTGCATATCAAAACATTTTGCCTATATTGATTGACTTTGAGATGTCAACCTGTCTAGGGTTATTTTATGCCTAAGAGTTAGGGAATCACGTTCATTGTACGTTCCTATTTACATTTTATGTAGTTGTTTATTAACAGTTATATGATACCAAGTATTTTTATCTAATACAAATAATTTGCACACAGATGTATGTTTCAACTATTCCTACCCAATACAAATGACTTGCGCACAGTTGGGGGACTTCAAGCATTCCTACCCAATACAAAGAACATTATTGTTACTATTTAACCCACAGTTACAAGATGAGTGGGTGATTTTGGTAGCCGCCTCTTTTTTTCAAGAGTTCTTCTGTCGCCAAGCAAGAACTAGAAATGGGAATTAAACGGTCAAGCTATCGACCCTCAAGAAACGATGGAGTCTGACTTTCCGACGTGGCAGATTTATTATCACCAAATCAAACGGCTTAACTATTAGTCCCTCCAATCTTTTTTTCTGTTTGCCTCTCTCTCTCTCTCTCTCTCTCATCTTGGGGAAGACACTTTGTAATTTTTTGTGTAATTGTTTATTAAGAGTTTTTGTGGGGGTATAGTCCCATCATATCAAGGGCGAGGGCAACGTTTAGGTACCAGACATTTACGCCGAAAAGTAGGGGTCCTTTAAGGAAAAATTGTGATATTGTAAAAAGAACCAAGTACCTATTACTTAAGCATAATCTATTAATAATGGAGATTCGCTTCCGGTTTTTGTCTGTAACAAAAATGACGTCACTGCTTACCTCACATTACCCAAAATCGTCATAATTTGAACATGCAACATTAGACAGTCGTTATTGTTTTTAAAACAAGTTTTAATAAATATATGACTGGTATTATATATCTATATATAGTTTGTTTTATTTTAATACATATTTAAAGTTTACATTTCAAATTGTTTTATTTTTTAATCCTTTAACGAATTTGATGATTTTACTTACTTACTTAGGGTACAAACTCGCTGACATTGAATTTTTTACTCCGACCCCTCAGGCAATATGTTTCAAAAATCTATTTTACATCGCCCGGAGGTCGTTTTTTATTCTGTACTAGTATTCATTATTTAGATGTAAGTAAAGTCGTCGGGGTGGGCTAAAGTCGATATCAGCCAATCAGCGAGAGAGTCTATCCCCTTTTCACTAGCGCTAGACCAAGGAAATGGTTTTGCGTCTGACGTGGAGCGCCGCATCTACCATCAGCTCCTTACTTTACCGCACAGATCCCTGTGCTACTCATATGCTGAGTTGGCGATGACCGGTTTTGAACTAGGAACCTTATGGTTTCTAGCCGAACGCTCTACCAACTGTGCTAACCCGGCCCCTTACTTAAGCATATCTATTATTTAGATGTAGTTATAAATAATTTATCTTTATATCTAGATAATAATAATTAATTAGAATAATTTTATCGATTTTGTTATTGTTAAAAGAACTGCAATGGTTTACTCAAAAAATACTAATAGTACCAGGTACTCGCTTGGTTACTTCATTTTGGGAATACCCTTACTTTAGAGGTACTAAGGTCTTTTTACAATATTACAATTTTTCCTTAAGGGACTCTCCCCCTTTTCGGCATACATGTCCGGTACCTAAACTTTGAACCCCTTCCCCCAATCGTATTTGAATACTTTTAAAACAGATCTATTTGGATCATAGATGGGATGCTAAGAAAAGTTCTAACAAAAGAACTCGCCCAGTCCAAACCATCTTTGTCACTGTGAAACACAATGTTAATTAGCATAAAGAAAAAACGCCAGCTAAATTCCACAGTGTCTTTTCTCTACTACCTAGAGTGCAAAACGTATTCTTTTCTGTTATATCATTGTAGCGATTGTCTGTCCCTGTTTGGTCTGGAAGAGTTATCTTCCCTTGTTTTCAGGTTTCTACCGCTAGGGGTGCTATTCAATCAGGGAAGCGCCAAGTTTGAATCATCTTCTCCCCGGAACAGCAAACATGGGTTAGACATCGTGTCTATACCTTTTATGTGGGGGGCTTCGCTCCCAGCCGTCATAAGTAAGTGGCATTACTTCATGGACTGTCCATCACTTCTACAGGACGAAAGCCTACGTCCTACTATCTTTATAATACATTTATGTATCTTCTTTATACACCCCTTCTTCATTATCTCATTATGTATCAATTATGTATCTCTTTTGTGTATACCTTTCATTTGTATATGTATTCTTGTTAAATGTACTTCTATGTGCTCATGTATTAAAGTCTGTTACACTTCACTACTCCTTTGTCGGAATATTTCTGGTACTTTTTATGTACCCACGTGGAAGGTCCCTAAGCCTTCCAATCCAACCAACTATAATGCCCTTTAAAAACCAACATCATCATCACCATATGTTAGTAGCTTGGATATCCATGACAATCTCTCACCAACCGTCCCTATCATTCATTAGCCTTGTGAGGTTCGTTGATTGGTTGGATTTTACAGTATGTCAACACATTGGGTCATTTTATTATAGAGATGTTTTGTTTTATTCATTCTTGATGGGTACTCAATTTTTTTAAACTCAATATTTTTTAAACTCGTTTTCTTCCATTTAACACAGATGTGTACTACCACTCCAGGTCAGAGTGGACCTGGGAGTAATGGTAATGAAGGGGTACTCCACATTCCCCAACGTTCCAAAATTGGAACTTCACCATTAGATGCAGTTTAGCGTCATACCTAGGATCCACCTTTTAGCACATATATGATGAAAAGGGTTGGAGGTTGCCACCATGGCAATAGGGTTGGGACAATCATATAGGTGCAAGGGCTTGATGTGACCAGCCAATTGATTGGAGAGGGCCTCTACGGCTGACCATCTAGCCTAAAGACAACTTAAAAGACACACCTCAATTTGGGCAGGCATTTAATAAAATAAAAAAAAAAGATAATAAACTGACATGTAGGTCCTTAAGCCTGACATAATGGCTGGTTGATTGGAAGGGGCTGCTCCAACTGCCCATCTAGCTCAAGTAAGGGCCAAAGTGGAATGTTACATGTCATGGACTGCTCGGCCACCAGGATTCCATCCTTAAGCATCACGAGTCGCCACCTACAGCCAACAGTTGGCCCCATGGGTGGGGTTTTACCCCTCTGCAGAGGTGTAGTCGATGTATTCTAAAGCCCCATGTCCTCTGCACAGAGATTGTCAATGTAGGTCTTTCTTGATGATGACTCTCCAGATCTGAGGGGATTAGAAGTTCCTCTTCATTACCATTACGTCCATTCAGATCCAGAGTAGAAGTACCTGTTAGAGTTTGTCCTGTAGGCTGAGTCCCTAGAATACACCGACTGCACCTCTGCAGAGCAGTAAGACACCACCCCTTATAAAGCCGCTTGTTGGCCATGAGTGGCCATCCAAAGGGTATCCACAAGTCTGGGTACATGTGGAATCCGGGTTAGCTCAGCCGGTAGAGCGTTCGGCTAGAAACCACAAGGTTCCTAGTTTGATACCGGTCCTCGCCAACTCAGCGTATGAGTAGCACAGGGATCTGTGCGGTAAAGTAAGGAGCTGATGGCAGGTGTGGCACTCCACCTCAGACGCCAAAACAATCTCCTTGGTCTAGCGCTATTGAAAAGGGGATAGACTCCCTCGCTGACTGGCTGATACCGACTTTAGGCCACCTGGACGACTTTACTTTAATTATAATGTTAATAAATAATATTTCCATTATGATTTCCATCATTTTTAATGGATAAATAAATGTAGAAAAGAAAAGCATTTTTTTTATTTAATTTAAAGTAAAGTAAAAAAGGATAATTATTATTTCTTATATTTAATTGTTTAGGTTATGATTTTATTTACTGCTAAATTACCATATCTGCCTTCTCGGAAAAATAACATAAATAAATACAATAGTGAAATCTCCATGTACCTAGACACTGTGGACACTCTGTATAATACCTGAGTATATAGCTGTGGGATAAGAGTGTTTATACTCTTTAAGGGGGTATTAGTTCAAAAGTGAACGTAATAGTGCGACTGGAGTTTGAACTCGCTTATTATGATGTCGGAAGTCAAGGACATTAGCCACTACACCACAGGGACTCCTACCCCACCACCCTAATCTGTTTGAGACAATGTTTAAAATGATATTGAACTATAATATATTGACTTGTAAAACATAAACACTACAACTGAAAGTATACATTATCTGTGTCATTCGGACTTTTGTCCTCATCTTCATTGTTATCTGTACAACATTTCGGCTGATGTGCCCAGCGGCCTTCTTCAGGTATTTCTTGTCGTACTCGGGAACCTTCTTGTCGTAATCGGGAGCCATCACGGAACTTTGAATGATTACGACAAGAAGGTACCCGATTATGACAAGAAGGTTCCCGAGTCTGAAAAGAAGGTTCCCGAATCCGACAAGAAATACCTGAAGAAGGCTGGAGGGCATATTGTCCAAAACGTTGTACAAATAACAACAAAGATGAGGACAACAGTCTGAATAATGCAGATAATACTAATCATCAAGCCTCATCTCAAACACTCAGAGAAATATTGAATGTATATACCTATCTAAAATGATTGAATATATATTTTTGTACTGTATATAATATGGACTTGTACAATGAACTTTGGCATCAAATAACCCAAAAAAAGAGTTGACATGCCGTAAAACCAAAATTCAATGTATTCTGAATGTTGATGGCTTTAACAGTCAAAAATGGTCAATTACAGACGGAAGGGTGGGGGGGAGAGTGAGAGGTCACGAGTGCAGCAATAAGAAATAATTAGAAGTGAAAATCTTAATTAAAAATTACTGACATCAATCAAGTGTAATTAATTTCACTCCGTGGCATCAATACGACGACACATATTGGCAAGTGCTTGATTTGCTGAGGCAAAAGATGATGGTGACCCAGTAAAAGTGAAGAGACAAGGTGAAAGAGAGAGAGAGAGATAGATAGAGAGAGAGGTAGACAAAGAGAGATAGAGAGAGAGGTAGACAAAGAGAGAGAGAGAGATAGAGAGAGAGGTAGACAAAGAGAGAAGTAGACAAGAGAGAGAGAGAAGTAGACAAGAGAGAAAAGAGACAAAGAGAGAGAGAGAAGTAGACAGAGAGAGAAGTAGACAAAGAGAGAGAGAGAGAGAGAGAAGTAGAGAGAGAAGATAGAGAGAGAAGTAGACAAAGAGAGAGAGATAGAGAGAGAGTAGACAAGAAGAGAGAGATAGAGAGAGAAGTAGACAAAGAGAGAGAAGTAGACAAAGAGAGAGAGAGATAGAGAGAGAGAGAGAGAGGGTAGAACAGAGAGAGAGAGAGAGGGGTAGACAAAGAGAGGAGAGAGAGAGAGAGAGGGGTAGACAAAGAGAGAGAGAGAGAGAGAGAGAGTAGACAAAGAGAGAGAGAGAGAGAGAGAGATTATACAATATCTCTCTTTCTCTCTCTCTCTTTCCTGGCCAGAGGTAGTTGTTTGTGTCTAGCCACACTGAAGAGGCATGAAATGCCGAAACACTGTGTCTGTGGATCTTATTATCATATGCTCCCAAATTCGGTAGAGCTCTTTAGGAGTGACTTAAATTAACTTTCACTGCCAGCATATATAAAGCAATGATTGTCTGTACACAGACTAGATCTCTCTGGTGATCGTAAAATACATAAACAAATGTATGTATTTAATAGTTTAAACACCCCCCCCCCTTTATGGCAGCTGTCAAATGGCCGAGAAGGTTAAGAAGTCAGGTGGACAAAAAGTCAGTTGGATTCGATCCTGGTCATAGGTAGTTGTTGTGTCTAGCCACACTGAAGACGCGTGAAATACTGACACACAGTGTCTGTGGATGACCTATATATATATACACAGACAGACAAAGTATATATATATATATATATATATATATATATATATACACACACACACACAGATGGTGACAGGTATGCAATCTGTGAAAATAAAAATGTAATAAGACGCAAAAAAATCGTATCCATGCGTCCCAGTGTTTTTTTCCCTTCCCCCACCATTTCCAGCTGACTGTAAATACATTTCAATATTTTCTTGGAAATGAATTACACTGTATGGGGTACAACGTAGGGGTTAGACAGCTTTAGTTGTTCATAAATAAAAACTCTTTAAATTTATCAAGAAACTTTAGTTGGGACTCATTCAAATCAAATAAATGCATCCCAGGACGCACTAAATTAAAAAGCAATCAGCATCACTATATATATATAGGGAGAGAGACAAAGAGAGAGAGAGAGATAAAGAAAGAGTGTAAGACAGAGACAAAAGAAAAAAGAGAGACAGCCAGAGTAAGAGTGCAACAGAAAGAAAAAGAGATACAAAGAAAGAAAGAGAAAAACAAGGAGAGAGGAGAGAGAGAAGAAACTGACTAGGAAAGAAGGAGACTGGGAAAAGAAAAAGAAAGAAAGAAAGAATCAGAAAGAAAGAAAAAGAGATTGGGAGAAAGCTGTTCTATTCTTTAATCTTAATCCTTCTGCTGTTCCATTCTTTAATTATACTCCCTCTGCTTCAAATAAGTTTAATGCAATAATTAATATTGAAATCAATTAAAATAAAATTAAAATGAGTATCATCTTTTTTATGTACATTTTTAGTTTTCTTATTCTTTCTAATTTAATATAATTTAATATAATTCATTAGATTAAAATAAAAAATTTTAATCAAGGCATATATTGTTACTAGTAATAATAATAATAATGATGATGATAAATCTATTTGTACATAGATTCAAGTATTCTAATCGAACACAAACAATTTGCATGAAATAATATGGTTTAAAGTAATTAATAATAATAAAGTTTGTAAACAATTATATGTTCAAGCAATTATTCTTAATACTAATAATTTGTGCACAATTATATTGTTTCAAGCCACAATTTATATTTAATTAGAAACAGCTACCCAGCATCACCTGGGTATAGGGAGAAAGAAAAAAAATTGTTTACTTTTAAGATTTACAAATGCTGGCCATTTTTAAGTAGAATTTCAATGATATTTTAATGTGTATTTTAATTTTTAAATATCTTCAAAAATAAATCAAATCTTCATAGTTTTTTGCACAAAAACCAAGAACTGGTGATATTTAATGTGTGTGTATATATTTACTTTGTCGTTGAATATTTTATTTTCATAGTTTCATCCAGACATACATACACACCAACTGCCCTTTATATATGTATAGATTACATGGGTAACCCCAAAAGTAAGGTTTTGAAAATGCTCAAGATGCAGAAAAACTGTTTGTGCAGCTAATAGCAACACTGCTGTGTTTGTTACACCTGTGCACACCTTGATATCACGTTCAGTCTTAGCTTGGCAGATGTTTTTGATGGAGCTCCCAATTAATGCTACAGCCAAATGGAAAGTTTTTTGAATGCAAAAGACATTAAACTGGTTGAAATTTATTGCCAATTAATAAAAGTGTATGGCTAGTCGTGCATGTTATGTCAAAAACGTCCGCAATTGGTGCAGGGAGTTTGCAATGAGAAGAGCATTCAAAAACTGCCACATAAATATTCTATGCCAGATGAAACCGATTCTCAGAAGGAAGATACGTCACCTCAGAATGTAAGTAATAGCATAAAACCAATGAGAAATTCTTTGGTTATTTCCTATAAGTCTAACATAAACAAAGGGAACCACTCTTGGCTGATAAATTATTTATTTTCCCATTAAACTAACCCTATTTCTGTCTTCTTTTTTCCTAGTAGATCAATAAATAAATAAATAAATAATTTTCAGTCAAGAGTGGTTCCCCTTTGTTTATATTAGGCTTATAGGAAATAACCAATTCTTTTATCAAGTACAAGATGAGGGATGAATGTTACATAATTTATAAGCAGTCATAAATTATGAACATACCTGTAGTTAGAATTTTTAATTAGGGTCTGTTAACTTAAAATGACGGGGTCCTATGGAAAGTTACTCACTGGTTATGGACCTTTTACTTGACCCCTTGAAAACGCACCATTATAGACGCGTGAGAATAAGTTTTAATTTAGTTAGAAAGATGCGAACCGGCACTCTATGAGGAGAGAGGATGTCTCTTAGGGTTCGCAACTCACCCACAGCGGAATCAAGGACAGGGTTGAAAATAAAAATTTGATCAAGAAACAGCCAAGTCTTGTTTTGTTAATTGAATATTAAAGACAATGACTAACCTAGCCCTGTAGAAAGAAGATGAACACTTAAAAGAAGCCCAACAGATCAACAGAGAAAATGGCTGATGAGATAGAACAAGGAGATGAGATAGCAGGAACCAGTAGTAAGCAGAAGTTACCAAGTCCTATGGAAAGTTACTCGCTGGAGTGTAGCAGGCGATTAGGGAGACTGAACTCACAACCTCCTGATTGTGAGTCGTGGCCTGACGTCAGACTACCTTGTTGGCGCGCATGTAAATTACTATCGTAAAAAAAAAACAGGAGAGTTCTCATCTTTATGGATACACATTCATCTCAATCTCTGCACATGGTAGCTCAGAGCGTGCACGAATATGTCTGGCGTGCAAAATGAGATCAGGGGGAGTGTAGCAGGCGATTAGGGAGACTGAACTCACATCCTCCTGATTGTGAGTCATGGCCTGACGTCAGACTACCTTGTTGGCGCGCATGTAAATTACTACACTGCATGACTGACCTGGATGTGGGATTTTAGTAGGATTATTTAAGGCCTGCCTTAACACACCGGTTGGAGTATCATCAACTATCATCTCTAATCTCTCTTCCCTATTATATACCCGCAATACTTTTAAAATTCATTATTCAACAATGTTTAACTGAAGTTCAAATCTGGGTATCTGAAACATACAAAATAGAATTATGTCACTCTAAATAACATTGGGCCTCCATATCTTTTTTCACCTATCGTAAAAAAAAAAACAGGAGAGTTCTCATCTTTATGGATACGCGTTCATCTTAATCTCTGCACATGGTAGCTCAGAGCATGCACGAATATGTCTGGCGTGCAAAATGAGATCAGTGGGGAGTGTAGCAGGCGATTAGGGAGATTGAACTCACATCCTCCTGATTGTGAGTCGTGGGCTGACGTCAGACTACCTTGTTGGCGCGCATGTAAATTACTACACTGCATGATTGACCTGGATGTGGGATTTTAGTAGGATTATTTAAGGCCTGCCTTAACACACCGGTTGGAGTGGCGTTCCAGTCTTGCTGACGAGGGCATTGACATACGACAAGGAAGAAGAGGTGAGTGAGCTTTGGCGAAGAACTGCTAGAAAAGATTGTTGCAGGCGACAAGGACTTGGTCAGGAGAGGCTGGGAGAACGTCTTTTTTTGGTGGAAAGATCTGGCTTTCCAACCCAACGGATTTTCAATTCATTTATTATAGTTATATAACATGAAGAGGAGTGGAAGCAAGCTAAAGTATTAAGCATAAAGCCTAAACTGGAAAATCTTATTATAATGGAGATTGTGTGTTTTTCTGTCTGTAACCGAAACTAAATCACTACTCAAGTCACATTCACCATGAATTTATCCTTATTTTAACCTCAATTATTAATAAAATTGTTTTACATTATTTATACTGTTAACCATATCTACATACTAACAACATGCAATTATATTTATATATACAACAAAATAACGGTTTCCAGTGTGAACGGGAAGGCTAATTTGGATATGATATTAAAAATGTAATTTTAATAAATATGTGCTTAGTATCATTGATTTCTGTTTGGTTTTATTTTAATGAATATAAGCAAAAATCTCTTCAATGAATCTTAAATGAAATCCATTAACAAGAAAAGATAAATGTTATTTTATTCTTTACTTCCTCTTTTAACTAAATAGTTAAATTAGAAAAAATAACAATGAAAGATGAGAGTGATGGAAAAGTAAGTTTCAGTTGTTCTATTTTTAGATGATATCCCTCTCTGTTTCAAATCTTTTTATCTGCATTCTTATTTAGTTTCATTAGCGTTTCTAATTTAATACGATATTTTATTATATTAAAACTTAAATACTTGCACCCGGAGGGCGCATATATTTGCTAGTACAAATAATAGGTGAATGTTTGTGTAAAGGGAGATAACTCATAATCCACAGCACCTACAAAAACGCATCGGCCAAACAGGCAATTATGTAGAAAAACAAACACGTTTAAACTTTAAAATGGTGTAAACATATTTTACAATAAATGTTATCTTTGGCTAGACGGGCGGTCGGAGAGGCCTCCTCCGATCAACCAGCTGGTCACGTCAAGCCCTAGCACCTATACGATTTTCCCCAACTCTATTGCCCTTATGGCAAGCCCCAATCCTTTTTTATCATATGGGTGCTAGAAGGCAGTGGCTGCGGGTCTACATGTCCTGGGAATGACATTAAACTATCTGATGGTGAGGTTCCCGTTTTGGAGGTTTGGGGAATGTGGAGCACCCCTTCATCACCATTGCTCCCTGGTCCACTCTGACCCGGAGTGGTAGTACCTGTTAGGGTCCCATCTATGGGTTAAATAGAAAAATGTATTTATAAAAAAATTGTATTATCCATTAAGAATTGATTTATTTCAAAACTTTATCGGCATTAAATGACCCACTGAGGTTGATATGCCGTAAAACAAAACAAACCATACAATAAACGTTTCTAGGATTTGTGCGAAATGATATGGCTTTAAGCCACAATTCCTATTTAATTAGTTTTATAATTTCAAGTATTTTTATTCAATACTAATAATTCATACACAATTATGATTTCAACTAAATATTCCTATTTGACAATAACAATAAATTAATTAGAAAAATTTAGCAAGGAAAGACAGGAGACGTGGAAGAGTACATTCAGTAGTTCTATTTTTTCAATTATATCACCCTCAGGTTCAAATGTTTTTATCTGCATTCTTATCTAGTTTCATTAGCTTTTCTAATTTAATCTGATATTTTATTACATTAAAACTTTACCTTACTTTAAATATACGCTCCTACATTTGGGTCGCTGGTGGTTGTCGTCAGTGATGTAATCCGCAGGGTTCATTGGGAAGTTTCAGGTCTTCCAACATCAGACTTCCCTCGCCCTGCTGACCCTATCAGAGGTGATCAAACTCTGGTACAACCACCAACAATAGCCGCTAAAAGACTCTTGACAATGAAAAGAAATTTTCTTGGAGAGTTATAGAACTCTAACCCATTCAAATACAAAGCACCGTGCATCTGATTGGTTGTTAGTAACAGCCAATCAGATGCGCGGTACCCCATATTTAAATGGGATACGTAGCCAAAAACCCTTTTCTCCGTTAGGATTACGAGGTTTAGATGATGAGAATAATGAAAGGAGAGGAATGATTTTATTATATTACATAGTTTATATTGAAAACTTGCAACCAGAGGTTGCATATATTTGCTAATAATAATAATGTGTTTACACAGAGGGATATGAGTCTAAGTATTAAAATCTAATCTTATTATAATGGAGATTGTGTGTTTTTCTCTCTGTAACCGAAACTATATTACCAATCAAGACACAATTCCCTTAGTTATTGATATCACATTCTCAATGATTTTATTTTCATTTTAATGTCAATCATTAATAAAATGGTTTTATTAATACTGTTAACCATATCTACATGATATTTTCCACGTACCCCACTTGTACGGGTCAGGCACAAGGCCCTATTAATGTGGGACCACCCACAAACCGAAGCTCATGGGGTGGCGGGTGAAAAATTGCATCGATCCCGTCGGCATTCCCCTCAAGGGGGGCGCCTCAGGCGCTGGGCAATAAACTCAGCCCTGCCCCTTTAAATCAAGGGGGCAGGTGTTGCCTGGGGGGATGGCCCCCTGGGATCGACGCCGTTAATTATAGCAATGGTCCAGAGGCCAAAGCCACTGTTGACCATATCTACATACTAACAACATGCAATTATATTTATATATACCACAAAATAGCGGTTTACAGTGTGAACGGGAAGGCTAATTTGCATATTGATACTAAAAATGTGATTTTAATAAATAAGTGTTTAGTATTATTGATTTCTAATTGTTTGGTTTTATTTTAATGAATATAAGCAAAAATCTCTTCATTGAATCTTAAATGAAATACATTAACAAGAAAAAATAACTGTCATGTTATTCTTTACTTCCTATTCTTAATTAAATACTTAAATTAGAAAAAATAACAATGAAAGACGAGAGTGATGGAAGAGTAAGTTTCAGTTGTTCTATTTTTTTTATTATACCCCCTCTCTGTTTCAAATCCTTTTATCTGCATTCTTATTTAGTTTCATTAGCCTTTCTAATCTAATACAATATTTTATTACATTAAAACTTAAATACTTGCACCCGGAGAGTGCATATATTTGCTAGTACTATTAATTTACATGCAAAATAATATGGTTTCAAGTATTTCAAGCAATCATTTCAAATGACCAATAGTAATAATCCTTTGTAAACAATTGTAGTTTCAAGTAACTATTCTTAATGCAAATTTCTTACATACAGTTATAAATCAAAGTATGAAACATAGGTAGGTACATTATTTATACAAGCAAGAATATTTGCCCTCTGTTTTGATGTAAAAAAAAAAAAGTAAAAGTCGTCGGGGCGGCCTAATGTCGGTATCGGCCAGACAGCGAGGGAGTCTATCCCCTTTTCACTAGCGCTAGACTAAGGAGATTATTTTAGCATCTGAGGTGGAGCGCCACACCTACCATCAGCCCTTACTTTACCGCAGATATCCCTGTGCTACTCATACGCTGAGTTGGCGAGGGCCGGTATTGAACCAAGGACCTTGTGATTCCTAGCCAAACACTCTACCGACTGAGCTAAACCGCAATGAATATTAAATTAGAAGGATTCACAAAATTAAATAAGAATGCATATAAAAAGATTACTCATTTTAATTGGTTGCTATATAAAATCATTCATAGTATTGATCTTAATTCATTAGAGAATAAAAACAATAATATTAGAGATCAATAACAGCAAGTAATTATTTATCAAACCGGTTTTGTTAAAACCAGTATGCAAATTAACCATACTATATTATGTAAAACCTTTATTTCTTAGTGATATATTAGACACATTGCAGGATTTTAAGCACATTAATAACAGGTGCTGTTTGAGGCAAACTCAAATTTTGATAGAGACATCATTAATGAATAAGATTTATTCTATGTACTCATGATTTTGTCAAATTAAAATACTCATTGATAAACTTATGCAATTCCTGAGGGTATTGTGACGAATGCAGTGACAGTTTTCGGTAACAGACAGAAACCAAATCTCCATTATAATAACTAGTACAAAATAAAAATCTGGAAGCATGAACAGATAAAAAAAATTTTTTTTAAATATTTCAAAAAAGAAAAAGAGAAAAAGAGAAAGAAGAGAAAAGAAAAGAAAGAAAGAGAAAACAGAAAAGAAAGAGAAAAACAGAAAAGAAAGAGAAAAGAAAAAGAAAGAAGAAAAGTGAAAGAAAAACAGAAAAGAAAGAAGAAAGAAGAAAGAAAAAGAAAGAAAAAGTGAAAAGAAAAAACAGAAAAGAAAAGATAGAAAGTGAAAGAAAAACAGAAAAGAAAGAAGAAAGTGAAAGAAAAACAGAAAAGAAAGAAGAAAGTGAAAAGAAAAACAGAAAAGAAAGAAGAAAGTGAAAGAAAAACAAGAAAAAGAAAGAAGAAAGTGAAAGAAAAACAGAAAAGAAAGAAGAGTGAAAGAAAAACAGAAAAGAAAGAAAGAAAGTGAAAGAAAGAAGAAAGAGAAGAAAAGAAAGAAGAAAGAAAAACAGAAAGGAAAGAAGAAGAAAGAAACCAGAAAGAAAGAAGAAAGAAAGAAAAACCAGAAAGAACAAAAAACACAGAAAAGAAAAGAACAAAAAAACCAGAAAAGAAAGAACAAAAAAAACCAGAAAGAAAGAACAAAAAAAACCAGAAAAGAAAGAAAAAAAAAACCAAGAAAAGAAAGAACAAAAAACCAGAAAAGAAAGAACAAAAAAACCAGAAAAAGAAAGAACAAAAAAAAGAAAAGAAAGAACAAAAAAACAGAAAAGAAAGAACAAAAATAAAAAATATCTAAGAAAAATAAATTTAGAATAATAAAAAAATAAATTAAATAAAATATAAAAAAACATCAAAGAAATCCTTAAGATTATTTTTTGTATTCATTTCTATTTTCAATTTAATAATAATCATTTGTTTTGAACAATATTATAGAGCATCAAGTATTGCAAATCTAATAATTTTCAAGTTTGGGTTTAGTTGACCAAAATAGGTACTACCACTCCGTGTCAGAGTGGCCTGGGAGTAATGGCAAATGAACAGGTATTCCAGACTCTCTAGAGCTCCATAACTGAAACCTCACCATCAGGCAAGTGAGGTGGGGGAAGGGTCTTACCCATCTGCAGGATATACAGTCAGCATATTCTAAGCTCTGTAAACAAGGCCGAGTTAATTTTGTTGAGATTTTATAAAATAACTTTTTTTTTCTGATAAATAAAAGATTTTTTTGTATTATTCAGACTATTGTCCTCATCTTTATTAGTTATCTACACACCGTTTCAGCCGATGTATTCCCTGGCTTCAGGTGTCTCTTGTCAGAATCAGGAACCTTCTTTTAGAATTAGGCTAAGTTCTNATGCAAGACGCCCAATTACAAACATGAAGGTTCCTGATCGAAGAGAAGTTTCCCTATTTCAAGAACGGTTCTTGAGTTCGACGAAAACACCTCAAGCAAGCTGGGGGAGGGGGGGGGGGCGCATCAGCTGAAACAACTGTGTTAGATAACAACAAAGATGAGAACAATATGTCCGAATAATTCAAATTATCAAGCCTCATCTCAAAAATTTTCAACAAACCGGGGAAAAAGATTTTATTTTTATAATAGAATATTATCCATTTTTTCAAAGCAAAAAACAAAAAACAACATTTTAACTCTTATTACTATCAACCTAAGGCCAATACTAAATTGAAAATACGTATTGTTATTTAGAACTTATCTGCAATGCTTTTTAAAATTCTTTTTCCCGATTATCGGAATAAAAAGTACAGCTTAGCTATCTCTCCAGTCAGGGAAATCACAAAAAGCCACCCCACCCAAAAAAAAAAAAAAACCCATTTGATTTCTGCCCTTGGCGCATAAGGTAAAGTCTACAAGATTACCATGAAAAAACAAAATTTGTTATTTGTTTTATTACCGGTTTTTTTTTTTTTTTTTTGCTTGCTTTGTTAGGAAGATATAAACAAATTGTTTAAAAAAAAATAAAACATAAATAAAATTAAAAATGTGGAGAATAAAAAAAAAAAAAAAAAAAAAAAAAAAAAAACAATTTTCCAAAAAAAAAAACTAAAAAAAAAAAAGTACTAGACTATGATGTATATCAACACTCATCACTACAACAGTGGCCTGCCTGTCGCACTGCGTCAATCGTGAGCTAAACCATACACATACAAACATATGAATGTACATTGTTTTTTTCTTTATTATTTACTGTTATTTACATAGAAATTTTTTTTTGTAAATAAGAATGTTTAATATCAGCAGCTAGCAGCAAGAGTTTGTGTGCTTTTACCAAGAGGGAAACATAAAAAAAAAAAAAAAAAAAGAAAAGAAAGAAAAAAAAGAAAGACAAGAAAAAGGAAAAAAAAAGAGAGGGGGGATTTTTTTATCAGAACAAAATAAAATTATTTTCCTCTGCAGAAGATTGTTTTGGGGCAATTTAAACGCAGTAAGTTTCAGAGATTGGCATTTTTTTATTTTTTAATTTTACCTGACATTTATTCGGTTCGACTCGGTTCGGTTACTTTCGCTTGTCCGATGTTTCTCTTCAGCTGCCATATTTTGTCACACTTTTTTATCTTTTCTTTTCTCCTTTAATTTAGATTCCGACAACTCCCTAATATCTTCTCCATCGTCCTGTTCTGTTATAATTGCTATCATCTCTACTGGTTGCCGCCTCTTTGTGATCTTTTCCTATTGTCAGAACGGTTATATTCTTTCAACTACTTGCTGCCATCATCGAAGGAAAAGGAAAAAAAAAAAAAAAGATTTTTTTTTTTTTTTAAAGTAGGAAGGAAAAAAATAATTAAAGCGTCTGGCGGAAAGAATATAAAAAAAACAAAAAAATGTTGCTATTATTATGTATTTCGGACTGTTGTCCTGATCTTATTGTTAAATTACACGTTTCAAACCAATGTGCCCTCCAGCCTTCTATCAGGTGTTTTGTTCAACTCCGGAACACTTAACAGAACGTCTCAATAAATTTGAAACCCATTATTCAATCTGTTTACTACAGAAGCTAGAATTGTTCATAGTCAGCCGGAATGAGAACAAGTCTACCCTGATGGATGAATAAAAGTTCCAGTTCGAAAGTTCGTAAAAATTCCCTTATATGACATAAAAGGAGCCAGAGTTCAACAACAAAACACCTGAAGAAGGCCGGAGGCACATTGGCCAAAATGTTGTGTATATAACAATAAAGATGAGGGATAACGCCGGTCTTGAAAAATCCAAATCTTTATAAAACAAATCATCAAGACTCATCCTCCAAAAATTCAGAACAAAAATTAGTATAAAATCTTTTTTTAATTTAGATAATTTTTTTTTTTTTTTAGGCCTGTTCTCCTGCCATAAACTTCTCATCTCTCACAGGCATGCACCAACAACCGGGCAACAACAAAGGCCGTTTAAAGAATTCAGAATACAACGCGTTTAGAGGAGGTGACGGGAGAGAAATTTAGTGGTCCCTGATAACCCAACTGGCTTTTAATTAACTTGTGGAAGGAGATCAGTGTCACGGTTTTTACGTTCATTGTTTTTTTTTTTTTCTGGCATATCTGGTCCAGTAAAACCAGAGCCAATAGCCCAAACTCCTAACCAAAACAGGCCCCAAGTGACACGCCACAAACTACCATACATACTCCGACGTGCAATTAAAGTCTTCATGAACAAATTTTGAAGGTCTAAAAAAAAGAGACGTAAACAGGAACGCAGGAAGTTCTTACCATTTCCCCAAAAATTCAGGGATCTCCTAAATTTCTTTTTAAACTAAGACTGTAGTTATGCATTGGTTTAAATTATGATTATAAACTATAACACAGCTTATAAAGTTATGATACGTATGAGTATATATGGTACTTTTGTGTGAACGGTGCAAGGTTAGTTACGAAACCTGATTCAAAAAAAATGATCTGCCTTACAAAATATAGTTTTTTTTCTAGAAAGAGAAGTTGTGTGAGAAAGGTTTAGACAAGAAGGCAGGAGACATGTCTATTGCCATTTGTAGTGTTTCCTCATTTGACATTATATTGTAAATATAAACAGTGATTGCTTTGTTATTTATTAACTTGATTCTCCACCTGTTTGTTTGGTTTTTACTTCATTTTTTTTTTTCGTTGTATCTTGGCTTGTTGTAAGGCGATGGCGGAGGAAAATGCAATCAGACTCCAGATTTTTGTTTTTGATATTAAATTTTGAAGGAAAAAAAAAAAAAAAAAAAAAAAAAAAAAAAAAAAAAAAAAATTTTCTCGTTGGTTTTTCTCAAGATTTTTGATTTTAACCCCTTTATGTTTATATTACCATCGGTGATACTTTCTTCCCCTACCTGCTGATATCGTAGCCACCAGTTTACTAGTGCCAGAGATCCAATCAAACACAGAGGGGGAAAAATCTGGGTTCAGAGTACGGGTTTCAAAGGGTTAAGAAGAAAATCACATTATTTAAAGAATTCTCTAATTTTGGAAATTTTGAAATACTTGTTGAGAGTGAAGCATTTTTTTTTTCCTACATTAATTTTTCTGGTTCATGAACAATTTTTTTTTTTTTAAATTTGTATATGAAGGAAAAAAGAAAATTAGTTTTTGTTTGTTTTTTTAAGCAGTAACTTTCATTATAAATGAATAAAATAAATTACCAAAGTTTTTTTGTTTGTGTTTTTGTTGAAAAGTTATTTGGACAATCCTTTCTTTAAACGAGAATGCATTTATTCGCGAATATCGGTGCTAAAATTTCGAACCTAGAAAAAAAGAAAAAGACCCATTGGAGTTAGGAAATTAAAATAAAAAATTCATAATACAAATTTGCTGAAAATAGGAAAAAATGTAGTCAGAAATTTATAATTTTATAATTAAAAGTAATTATAAAATAAAAAAAATATAATTATGATAAATAAAAATATACTCTTAAATAATTAATTAAAATATTAAATAATAAAAAATAATTAAAATAATAATTAATAAATGATGAAATATAAATAATATTTTAAATAACTAACATGAAATAAATAATAATTTAAATAATTACTAATAAAAATTCCATAAGACAATTTGCCTTGAAAGAAAAAAATAACTTTATATTAATTAAAATTTTTCGACACTATCTGACCTCATCTTTATTGTTATATACACAACATTTTTGGCCAATGTGCCTTCTGGACTCTGGATGTTTTTCAAAATCAGGCGAGCTTCACAGAACTTTAAACACAGACTTCAATGAAGAAATAACTACCCCAATGGATTAAATTAAATCCATTCTCATTCGAAAAACTCTAAACAGCCCAAGGTTACTGTGGCCTGAACGTGTGTTTTATACACAATAAAAATGAGGAAAACAGTCTGAATATAAAAATTATTCATATCCAAGCCTTATCTCATAAATACAAAAGTAAAAAAAAACAAAAAAAAAAACAATATATTAATTAAAACCATCTAACTCTAACTTCATCTTCATAAATAACCAATGTACAATATGCCATGGATTATCCACAACAGGATAATTCAAATATCATCCAATATTTTGATCACCAATATGCTACTTTATGTACAGGGTCGTCTGGAAACGTCTTGTCTACCTCTACATATTGTTTAAATTTCATTTTATTTTTTGTTTTAATAATATAATATACAGGCTTGTGTTCAAAAGTCTTGTCCCTGCCTACATATCATTATTCTGTGTTTTAATAATATAATAATGCTTAACCTAATGATGAGTACCCTGTTAATTATGCGATACGCGTTTGAGGGTAGAGAATTTATTTAAATTCAAAATAACAGTTACAGGAGGATTTTGATTGATGGCTCTTACAACTTTGTGGCCTCTCTTCCTGTTTGCATGCAAGGAGAGAAAGTTTTAGTTCTAATCAGTTTCTGGCTAGACTGTAAGGAAAAGACACAATTGTGGCTGCTTCCTTTGCATTAGCCAGATTCTCACACAGTGCAGTTGTATGATTCCTGGATCATACAACCTCAAATACAAATGATATTCACCAACGAAATGTCTTGAGTTGTTGACTAAGAACAAAACAAACAGCACAGGACATCTCCCAACCAGATCTAAGAAGAAAAACAGTTTAAAAACAGTTAAGAATATACAGATCTTGAACCCCGAATAGCTACTCAGCCCAAGTTAAAAAAAAAGCTGCCCTACTCAGAACAGATATGAAGAAAGAAGAACATAAGTCGACTAAAAAGACCAAGATATACTTTTATACTCAACAGGAAAACTGAGTACTATACACATGTTTCAATCTAAAAATTAGCACATGAGGGTTGGTTGGTTTTACAGCACGCATCAACCTGTGTTGGATTATTTATGCTGTAGTTCAATTATTTCATATTCATCATCATCAATCCCATGGCTAACATCACGGAGGCTCCACGCTCTGTTTCCCATTATCCGTTCCTGGCAAGGCCTTTACCAGGCTCGGGGCCCACATGGATTAGCACTATATCTGTCAGGAGGCTGCACCCATGCAACTAAGATTTAAATACTAAACAAATCACAAATGTAGGACGTTCTGAACCGATCTTAAGAAGACAGAAATAGCTTAAGAAATGCAAAGCCGTAGAGTCTTAAGATCCTAAAGTCAATATAAGTTACAGGTACCAAGATATACATTCCTAAGAAGAGATTTACTACAGAAAAGATAAGTATTACAAGATTGGGTGGTTAATGCAACATAAATTTAGTAATCATTTTATCTCTTGCGTAAAAAAAAAAAAAAAAAAAAAAAAAAATACTTTAAAAATTAAAATTATTTTCTTCTTATGCAATTTATTTTATCCTTTCTTTCTTTCACTCGTAAATTTCATTATTTCTAGTGTTACATCATTTACACTGAAACGCCGATATATTAGGTGTTGAAAATCTGTACACACATTATATACATATAGATAAGCGAGAAAAATGCGAAGTGAATCCGACAATTATGTTGAAGATAAAAGGAAAGAATTCCAAAATATCCAGCCCCGAAAGAAGACTGATTTTTGTGATACTCAAATTTGATGTTTCTCTATTATTATTATATTATTATTATTTTATTCTACCATTATAATTTTTTTTTTAAAATATAAGGTGACCAAGACTTATTGGCACCACCTTTGGAGAAAAAGATTTAGACAAATGTGAAAGAGTTACCTCCCTGTTTTGTTTTTCTAAGGCGTAGGCAGTTTGAAATTTTAGTACAAATGAATAAATAAATGGAAAAAATGTCACTCCTTGAAGAGAAAAAAGAAATTCAGATTTCTATTTCACAAATGAAAAGATTCAAGTCTACAAAAAATTAATTTGATTAATTCTTGTAAAGGATGATAGAAATAACTCAATCTTTTTCATTATCTCATCCTTCTTTTACAAAAAAATAGTTTCAAGTTATAAGATCCAAATATATTTCAGCAGTCTGCTTATTTGCTATTATTTATGACATCCATAGTGTTAACAGAAATAATTTTAAAAATTCATTATATATACTATATAATAATATATATATATATATATATATATATATATATATATTATATTTGGGCGAGCGTAAGTTCGTCTCGGGTCTCAAACCCAGCCAGCAGGCAGCTGCCTTAAAATCGTAGTAACTTATACTGATGAGAGGTGCATACCTCGAAACACGTGTCTATTAGTTTACCCTATTATAGCTCCCCAATACGTTAGCCACTCTATTTTAGGAGGTATATAAATTTGCCGATTCACCAATTCGGCTCGGCCAATCTCACTTTGTTACCCAAATGGTTGAGAACTTCTCAGGTGAAGGTTCTTTCTGCTTAGAAATATATAGGATTAAATAGCCTGCCTATACTTCGGCGACTGACTTGGATGTCGTGGGTAGAGGCTTTGGCGAGCATAAGTTCGTTCGGGCCGAACCCAGCCAAGGCAGTTGCCTAAAATCGTTATACTTAACTATGCAGAGTGATACCTCAAAACACGTTTATAGTTTCAACCATATATATATACTATATATATATATATGTATAATTTTTTACTCTAAACTCTACCTGTGAGCGAAAAAACCCAGTAAGTTCAGGTTTTTCAAAAATAACATTTTTTTTACAAACTGACATTTGCGGCGAAAAAAAAAAAAGAAAAGAACTAGCACCATCGTACTTCTTAAAATAATCATCAGTACCGTATGTATTGGCCAAAGAAAAAACACTGGTGGCGAGTTTTCTAAGTTGTATATGTAAAAATGTGCCTTCAATACATTAAGTAGAGCATGATTATAAGGAATCTACATGAGTTAGACACTATCTACCTAGTTTCAACCGAAATGGTTCCTGTCAGGATAATTTACTGACTTGAAGGAGGTTTGCACAAAACGTTTTTTTTCATTGCCTTGTTGGTATCTGATGGTGTTAAAAATTAGCATAAATGTTAAAAAATTAAAAATTTTGTACAATGTTTTGTTACAATTATTTGGGGTTTTTATTTATTCTATCTTATTGGAAGCATGGTTTTTCTATGTTTACATATCTTATTATAATGGAGATTGTGTGTTTTTTTGTCTGTAACCGAAACTATATTACTATCAAACAAATCACAATTCCTTTTGTTATTACTTCACATTCTCCAGGATTTATTTTTATTTAAACCCTCGATATAAATAAAAATTGTATTACATCATTTAAGAACTGAGTTGACCCATATCTACCTACTAAATAACATGCAATCTATTAAATATACAACAAAAGAGCGGTTTTACAGTATAAATGGAAGGCCCTAATTGCAGTTATTTGATCTTAAAAAATTTGATTTTAATAAATATATGCTTAGTATTATTTGATTTTCAAAATTGTTGGTTTTTTTCTATGAATATGACAACAATCTCGGGGCATAAATTCTTTGAAAAACAATTAATTAAACTAAGAAGAAATAACGAAATATTATTAATTTACTTCCTATTTTAACTAAATTAGTCTAAATTAGGAAAACTGTACCAATGAAAGGACGGGTTTTAATGGCAAAATGATGAAGAGTTAATTTCAAAGTTGTTCTATTTTTCGATTTATACCTCTGTTCCAAATCTTCCTATCTGCATTCTTATTCAGTTTCAATAGCCTTGTCTAATTTGATATGATATTTTATTATATTAAAACTTAAAATACTTGCACCGGAGCGGTGCATATATTGCTAAGTGTTATTAGAATTTCTGTTCTTGGTTAGTAGTTCGCTATTCTATTCATATATATACATATATATATATACTATATATAATATATATATATATATGAGAAGTAAACAAACAGACGATGTGTTTTGAGTATGCTTTTTTTAGCCGACAATTTTTGGGAGAATATGCTGCTTTAATTGAAGTCGTTACCTCATTTTCTGAAAATTTAATTCAATAATTAATGAATTGTAATAACGTATTTCCGCCTAACTTCATTAATATAATTAATAATTTTTTCAAAAACATTAGGACACTTCAATTGAGGCACCTATATATAATAGTAATATATGATTCATTTAATGTTTTTTTTTAAAAGTTGGGCAGTTATTACTAAGCATTAAAAAATAATATAAATGAAATGAACTAGATATTTATGGGAGTATTGATTCACTTATTTTTTTATTATTATTTTTTGTCATAAATTTTCAGGTTCTGTTAGATTAATCCAATACTGCATCATATCAAGTCTACATTATATATTTTTAATGCTCTCAATAACGTCCCAACTTTAAAAAAAACGATCTAAAAAAATATACACCGAGTTGAAGCATATGGAGACCACCTAAAATACAAACATGGAATATATATATATATACTATAATTATATAATATACTATTAAGAGCTGGAGAAGTGTTGAGATTATAAAACAAGGTGCTTCACCACCAAAAAATGCCATAAAAATAAGAAGTGCCAAGCCGTGGCAATATACAATACGCATCCAGAGAAGTAGCCACGAATTTCAATATCCTGGTCTGGAGTGAAAATGACGTACCCGACGATAGCAGTTCAACGGAGCAAGAAGAGATTTGAACCAGCTTCACATCGTGTATTACTCAGCTGCCGGACACCAATAATGGCGACACTGAACATCTTTAAAAAAATAGATGTATACCACATGATGATGAGTGAGGATAGATTTTTACATCTTAGGTGGCATCCTGCGGATGCACCAGATTTGATTGAATGAATCCCCAGAAATTAGATGGGGCACCAACTAAGTTCTTAATAAATTGTAAGCGGGGGGGGGGTGGCATTTTTATATAGAACTGTGGAAATGGGATGGGAGAATTTTTCATTCCATGAAAAAAACTAAAGGTCGGCTAACCCCTAACAGTTACCATATACTCATGTATTCTGTTTATTGGTTTGGTTTGGTTCTTTGTTTTACGGCCAGAATCAAACCTTCACGTGGGTCATTTAATGCTGATAAACTTTGAAAAAAAAAATTCATTCTTAACAGGGTTCGTCTACCACTCGGCGTCAGAGTGGAACCTGGGAGGTGACATATGAGGAGGAGGGTGTTGGCTCCACATTCCCCAAGGACCTACAAAACTGGGAAACCTCACCATCAGATAGAGTTCTAACGCCATTACCAGGACATGTAGAACCCCAGCCACTTGCCTTCTAGCGCCCATATGATATTTTTAATTTATTTTAAAATAAAACTAATGTTTAAAAAAAAAAAAAGGTCTAAGGGGAAAGGGGTTTTGGGACCACCGGGTAATTCATTCATAGCAGGTTGCTAAGGCTTGGCCTATGACATCCAGCACGCCGAGTTGGATCGGACCCGCCATCTAGGACCCTACAGACGGGCCAAAAAAGACAAAAAAAAAAAAGTTCGCTGGCAAACTTACAAGGCGCCTAAGTACAGATTTGCAAATTACATAACTCGTCTATGAGACAGCATAGCGTTTGTCCTGCTGCTCCAGGATCAATCTCGGCAGACATACGACCGGAAGACCGTATATACGCCGCCTACGCTACTCACGTCTTTCACTGATCGCCACAAGTACCACATCAGATATAGACTCACTGTCGGCAGCCAATCACGCCTCCTGTGCAACCACGCCACATCCTCGCCGAATCAATCCCTGCTCTCGCTGCGGTCCTCTATATCTTCCGGTTCTCCATGACCACGCGTCGCGCAAGTGGGACGGTCTGTTTGGGTTCACTCTCGACCGACCATTTGAGCACGTCGTACCACTTCAGATTCTATTTTTTTACTTCTCGTCGCGAGCCTTTCGTACGCGAGTAGTTTGCTACTTACTATCCCTACTGTGGCCGATCGACCGACATGCACGGTACTATAGCAAGGGTATATGACTTGCTGATCCACATACTTCCAACCTCCCCACCATCTGAATGGATCGTCCACTGACCATCTCTTTAATGGTTATCTCAACGCGAAAGAATTGCTGTACCCAGATACTCATTGTATTCCTTATCCAAAAATAAACATACAAACAAAACACATACAAAACAAAAAAAAATAAAAAAAAAAAAAAAAAAAAAAAAAAAACAAAAATAATAAAATAAAGAACAATACATTTGCTGCTGGCCTCGATTCTTATTGTACCTCACCGTTTTGATGGGGTATTGCGAGTTGCTTCTTACGGGGCAACGAGGTTAGTTTATTAATGGACTTTTCAATAGTCTCTGTTCTGTCGTAGACTGGGAACACTTAGGGGGATGTCTGCTTTTAATCTTGAAAATTTTATTCTTTACATTTTATATCGATCGGTGAGTGCACTTGCGAGTTTTTTTTGTCGTGTGGATTCAATATTCCGCATTAAGTAGACGGGCCGAGTCACCAGTTCACTCGTTGTCCTAGGGAGGCGGTGATCAGGGACTATTCAATCTTAGCTATACTAGACCGGTCTGTCTTTTTTGCGAATTGGGAAAACGAGCCGATAGAATAAAATCATAGCTAATAAAACAAGAGAATAAAAAGAAAAAACAACAGAAAAAGTTGCTCTAAGAGACAGAACAATGAACAAAAAAAAAAATAAAAAATACAAGAAAAAAAACAAACATAAAAAATGCCGAGTAGCATCAAGAAATAGAATTAAATCCTCCAACAAGTCAAAACGAAATAAATTGACAAAAGAAATTGATAAGCAAAAAATGAGGGAATCTTAATTTTTTTCTTCTTGTCTTATGTTTTCTTCATTTAAAAATATATAGTCAAAATAATTATTTAAAAATAAGTAAAATAATTTTAAAAAAAAAATAAAAAAAAAAAAAAAAAAAATACAAAAAAAAAACATGTGTCGGAGTAGGTATCTGTTTCTGATACCTGGCAAGAAAGAGAAGAGAAGGAGAAAAAAAAGAGAAGAAGAATATAATCTAAGTCTGAAAAAAAAAAATATGTTTATTTCCACACAACGGTTACTATCAAACTATTATCGTGGATCTCCACTACCACACCTTTTACTCATGGCGATGTGGTGTATATAGCCTATCAATCAGCAATCATCTGTGCGAGCTAGAAAAAAAAGATAATATTCTTTAAAAAGAATACATAATGAAATTCATCGTTTCCTTCATCTTCTTGAAGCAAATGTTCACTTTTGATTACACTTAACTGGCTTAGGTTATACGTTAATTCTTATTTAACTAGGGGCGTATTTATGGTTTTAAAAAAAAAATAAAACTGTTGTGTATCATTGTATTCTTTTCCAAAAAAGCGTGGAATTTCTAAGTTCTGGCTGTATGGTTTTTTTTAGCTAGTTAGCCAGTCTGCAGAGTCACTCGGATTGGTGATTAGCATTACACGAGGTTGGAGTTCTCACTGCCTTATGTACACACCACACGTTTAACGATTGTGTTTTTCCCGGTTTTTTTTAGATTTTTATATATTATTTTAATATAATTATTATAATAATCTGTGCCTATTATATACGCTATTATACCTTGTATATATATACATACTAGCTTTCGGTATATTAATAGGTATTTATATATATATATAATATATATATTATAGTGGGGGGGGTGTATATATATAGGTATAGTTACATATCTCATAATATATATATATATATATCTTATCTATTAGCTATAAGTATTATATAATATCATTCTATATATATAATATATATATATTTAAATATATTATATATATATAGTTATATCTATAAGCTATAGTATATATATAATATATAATTATATATATATAATAGAGTTATAGTATTGATAATTTATATATACTTTAGTATTTATTAGTATAATATTACTATATACTTACATTTATATACGCCTATATTCTATATCTAGTACTTACTCGAGCCTATTTACTCATCCCACTATACTCCTATATACTATACCTACCCCTTATCCTCTATTCATCATACCACTATACTATAATAGTTTGGGGTATATAGATATATTTTATAATGTATCATATCTTAGTATATATTATATTATATAGTTATATATATATTAGTGATTTATATATATATATTTATATTATATAGTATATATAATTTATATAATTTAATATTATTATATTTTATATATATATTATATATTATTTATTTATTATATATTTAGTATATATATAAGTATAATTTATATATATTTATTTATATATTATATATATATATATATATATTTATATATATATATTTATATATTATATATATATATCTGTATATAATTTATGGTATAGTATAATAGATTATATTAATATATTTATATCTTATAATGTTTATATTATATATATGTAATATACTTGAGTATATAGTATTGTAGGTATATATAATTATATATTGTATATAATATTTATATACATGTATTATTATATATTTTTACGTATATATTTATATATATTGATATATATATTACTATAATAGTATTATATATATAATTATATTATTTATTATTATATATATATATAGTAGTAGTCTTATATATATAATATTTATATATATGGCATACCTAGATAAGTTACTATATATTTTTATATATGATTTAAAAAATATATTATATACTTTACTATATATATTAATATATATATTTAATATATTGTTAATATATATATTATATATATATATATATGTTATTTCTAATATTTGTATATTATAATAAATTAATATATTGTATTATAGGTGATATATTGCCTCCTATATATCATATCGTATATATCATTTATTTATATATTTTAATATATTATATATTTATAGTATATTATATTATATATTTGATATGTATATTTGCTTATCTATATATATTATATATATATAGATACTTATATTATATATATATATATTTATATATATTTATTTATATATATTATATATATAGTAATATATATATATTATTTTAATCATATATTCTCAGTAGTATATATATATTTTAATATAGTACTTCTATAATGATATATTATTTATATTATGGGTATATATAATAATATATATATTATAATTACTTATGTTTATTAATATAGATATCTATAATATATAATTATAAAATCGTAAAAATTTCCTTTTAGACTAAACTGTCCACCACTATTATAGCGACAGATTGTACTTAATTTTAGTATAATTACTCTTCTTGCATTGATTACAGTTAACTTGTGTGATTTCATAATATTCAAAAGGACCTCTGTCCCATAATAGTTGGTCATTTGTATATACGTTAATGCATTTAAATGTAACCGACTATTATGAATTACAAGAGTAGTAGTTCTAATAATTAAAAGAGCCAAATGTCTTGGTCATTGGGTTATGATGGTTAAAACTGGTGATCTAATTCCGGTTGACATTACCGTTCTGGAACACTGAGGAAGTGTGGTGGTAGTACCCTCTTCATCATCCTTACTCCCAGGTCACCTTGACGCCAGTAGGTGTAGTTACCTGTTTAAAAGTACCCTAGAGGATATCTCATCGACTAGGTTTAAATTAGAAGAACAAGACTTGTGCAATGTTAAAACATTTTCCATAACATAATCAAGAATGAATTAAACAATGTATTTGGACTATATGATTAGACCCATAGACGTGGAAATTCGTATCGATGCTAAGAGTAAAATTCCAGTTGAGGAGACCAATAGGCCAAGACACAAGTAAAGACTTGATCTTTTATAAAAAGTAAAATTTAAATTGTGTACAGTGCTCAAGGAATTTCACCACAACTCTCCAATAGGTTTATGATAGTACATAGAAAATGTACTAATGTCAGGAAGAAAATGAATTTGTGTACTAGTTTATGAATTGATAGATATGTGTATTGGAGGGAGAGATATTCATGGTATAGTGGTTGTCTATTTTACAGAAAGGGAATCGAGGTTTGAAAGATTGTTGCATGTAATTACTGGCAGAGTAAAGTTCATATGATGTGTGTGCTCTTCTAGTCTATTATCTTCTGTATTATAAATATTTATAATTTTTTTAAAGTTCTTTTTTTTGTAATTTTTTTTTGTTTTTTCTTTTCTTTTGCATACTGCTTTCTTTTCTAGTATGTTGTGCTGCTCTCATTTCTTTATACTAATGATATTCCTAGTTTTTTGTGGGATTTGGTTTAGTTGGTAGTCTCCGTTTTATCTGCTTTCTTTTGAAATCTTTTTTATGTTGTGTGTGATTCCAATTATATAGTTGTGTACTCCCAATTTTTTGTTTTTATATGCATTTTTTTATTGTGTTTATCTGTCACTCTTGCTTTTATGCTGCTGTTTTATTACTATTATATCTCTTTTTTTCATTCTTTGATTTATGCCTACTAGCAAATCTTTTTTTTGCCTTCTGTTTTCTTTTCTTTTTTATTTAATTATCTTTGTTCTATTTCCTATACAAATTTTATTTTTTATTATATTATATTTATTATTTGTCCCATACTCTTTTATTATTATCCTTGTTTTTGTTTTCTTTGTCAGCAATCTCAGACTTTGTATACATAGATTCGAGATACTAACACCAAGTCATTCGCTCTCTCCAGATTTATTTGTTATGATCTGAACTAATTTTACAGTTTATTTGTTAGGGGTAATTCAGACTTAGTGCAATCTATGGGGTCGAATCCTACTCCATGTTTGGATTGAAACACATCCGTTGTATGAAGTACTGGCCCGTAATTGTCTTAGAAAGCGCAACAAGGGCTGTTGGGGTTGGACATCCTCTCTAGCGTAAGCAGCCTCCACTCAATACTAAGATCCACATTGGCGACACACTAGATAAGGAAATGACCTCAAGTCTATCCGTGACTCCATCCTGATGCTCTTACCCTCATAGAGTGCTAATATAATGAATGCAGTGTCGGAACAGGTCTTGTAGACACTATTTCTTTTCTCTAGACCTATATCCACTCAATAGGAACACAACTGATAAAATAGAGTCATAGAAGCAGAGCAGTAATAGAAACGAAAAAAATCAAAAGCCGAGCATGCAAGAGGGTTAACTCCACTCAAAGGATTGCCACCTGTCTAGCCTATGTTGAAGAGCTTAGAAAAAAAACAGAGTAATAAGCCAACCCCTGTGAATCAGTCATTACAATGGCGCCGAGGCGGTTGGCACTGAGTCAGCATACTGACGCTCGCAACACTTCCGGCTGTAGAAGCCAATTACTTGTAGGTTGAGCGGGCAGAAATCCAGGTTTCAATAAATGACAAGAAGCAAGATCTCAGTGACGCTCGAGAGAGGCCCCTCTCCAATCTAGTCGGTACTGATTCACGGGGTCATATTAAGCTAGCACCGTATATGATTTGTCCAACCTCCACTTTTTTATCATTATCGGCTTGCCTCAGAGGGTGGGTGGCCTGGAGGGTACCTACGTGTCTTGGGGATGACTGAAACATCTGTTATCCATAGGTATTAAGGTGAGGTTCGATGATATGAGATGGTGTAGAGCGTGTGGAAGCACTAACCATATCCATCAATATTGCTCAGTCTGGCGGTTGAGCTTTTCTGTACCCCGAGGTCGTAGTACCTGGTTGGCGGTTCCATTGATTGGTTTAATAGTAAAATTGGTATTTATAAAAAATATATTACGTGTGTCTTGCAATTAAATGATATAGTCGATTTTTATTTCAAAAACCTCTATACTCTCGCCATAGCGCTTATATATAGATTTCCCACATGAGGTTCTGACCTTATCAAACAAATCCCTATCCCATTCTGAAGTTTTGTTATATATTACTTTTCCATTATCCTGGTAATAGTAGAGTAACTTGTAATCCACCATGGTTATGCCAACCTTAGATCTTCGGCAGAACCCGATGTTGGTTAGGTGAGGTTATTCCCATCCACCCGTGGAGATGCCCAGCTTACTTCTGCCTCTGATGCTAGTCCACATCACATCCTAACATAATAGTAGAAGTAATTATTTAATATATATATTATATTATCATAACTACTGTCACCCCTTGTGTATTTATTTATATATTATTATTATACTATATATATCCTTACCCTTAACTTTTTTGACACTTCTCACTCTATAGGTATAAATATAGAAATCTACTGCCTTGCATGGTAGCAAGGCCCTAGATTTACAGACATTGTGATAGTGAGTGTTTTCGATTCCTCAACGTGGGGTCAAGGTTTGGAGCCAGCCTTCTGTAATAAGGCCTCTGTGTGCTCTCACATTCTAAAAGTCCTTAGTAAATAATTATAGGGTACCCTTTAGTCTAAACCTAGATTTTTTTTTTTTCTGTTTTTGGCTTTTTTTTACTTAAACTTATTAAATAGATCTATTCATGTTAGTTTATGGATCTGCATCATATGGAAATTTGTTTTATTCCTCACCCATCCCACCCCGTCCTTCTGGTTACTCTTTCTCAGTCTTAGATGCTCCTGACCTCTTTCTGATTTGTTTTGTGTGTCCCCCCTCATTCCATATTTCCTTTCCTGTCTTTTGTCACCCTCTTTCTTCATTTCCAGATAACCAGAGCCTCTCGTTACAAAGTGATTTATTGTTCGCCCTATGAGGTACTCCTCTCTAGTGATGGATCATGGTCGCTCCCCTACTTCAGACCGTATATGCATAACCTCGGATCTAATAAACGTCTGGTAACATTACTCTCTAAGTGATTTGCGGGCCCCTGTTTCTATAAACCTTCTTTAATTATTATGACACCAATAGTTAACCCTAACCTATAGTTAAAAACGATTTGAACTAAACTTCATATCGATTCTCTACGACAATTACGGGAGGGCCCGCGCGAGTACTATCCAGTGCTCGTCTAGTATTTTTGGTCAGATCTTTCTGCCAGTTCTCTCTCATCTAGGTCAGTATTTGTCTTTATGTCCCCCCTCTTGTATCTTTCGTTGAATACTTCGTGTGTTAAAGGTGTTATGTGCATTGATAATATCCCCAGAGCTGATCTCCCCATATGCCCTCTGAAAATGGTATTTTCCAATTCCTTTGTGTTATATGTTTTATTTTCTTTGTTTTTGTTCCAAATACCTCATTTTTTATTTGATATAAAACCATTTTGTTTTTATTCTGATAATAAGGCATCTTTAACTCTTTCTTGCTTGTTTTGGTTGGTGTATATCGAGCCAATGTGTTTTCGTGAACCATCCTATCCCGCACACCTGGAATAATGCTCGCGTTTAGTGTGCTTGTCAGGGTTATCATCTCCCACAAAACCAGATACCGGGTAAAGGAAACTTCCTTCGTGACCTGGCAGAGATTATATTCTTTCTGGTAGCATGTCCTTTTTAAAAAAACGGATTAGTCCATTATTTAGACTGACGTGACGAACACTCATAAAAAATAAGAATTCGACGGTGGGTAGGTGACACCAGATCATCAGGATTTATTTATTTCATTTCAACTTCGACGATTTGGCCGGTCTCAAGTGTTGCAAATGATAACGGTCGGAAGATAAGGAACAAGAGTATTAGTATATTAGAATATCCATTTTTAATTGTAATGTTCCACTAGAAGTAATAAAAATGCTGGTTATATTTTTGATATTAGACAGAAATTAACATTTTTATTCTTAAAATATGGTAAGGGGTGTAACTTTATCTTATGGAGCAGTGGAAGGACAAGGTGGGGGGCAAAGAGGGGCAGCTGCCCGGCGGAGCAGGTTCCAGGGGTCGCAAAATCGTTCCTAAGAGTAAGCTGGAGGACGAAGGCGAAGGCTTTCCGTTACTATTACATTTAATATTTTGCCTACTTTTGGCACTGGAACGCGTTAGCTAAGTTTAATAGAGCGCAGACCCGCCAAGGTTTTTCTGGTTCGATACCAGTCCCCCCGCCAACTCAGCGCATAAGTAGTATAGATTAGGACAATCTGATCTGTGGGTAAGTCTAGTGCTCAACCTAGAAACAAAAAAAAAACGATATCCCTGGTCTAAGCATTACGAAAAGGGATAGACTTACTCGCTGTTCGGCTGATACCGAACAATAGGCATCTTCGCCAACTTTACTTTTTATTCCTGAACTATAATTCAAGGATTTTGTCTGCGCAAAACGATCTCAAGTGCTTTGGCATTGCCCTTCCAACTGGGAAATTAGCTAGGACCGCCCGTCGGTGCGGCAGGCTCTCTGTGATGATTCATGGTCCTGACAGTCACTCTGGCGGCAAGACACCATGAAATAGGAGGTCCGAAGAAAGCGCCGGCAAACAATCAAACATCTTCAGGATCAGCCTTCACATGCGACATCTGTGGTCGAGAATGTTTTCTAACATTTGGACTTTTCCTCATGTCACAGGAGGCGCTGTAAACTTCAGGGCCACAATAACTACATTAATAGTCTTCCGAGACTGGAATGCTAATAAATAATAATAATAATAATAATAATAATAATAATGCATAGAATTTGTAAGTGGGCGGGTAAAGTGAAGTTTTAAAAAATTGAATGCATATTTATTGGTCCACTGGATGGGGGGGGGGCACCGGGCTGAGCTCTTGTCTCTCTACGCCCCCCCCCTCCACTCGCCTCGCAATCCTGGATCACGAAGTTGGCACGTCGCTGTCTATGGCGATGCTGTATCGTAAGACTTTCTTATTTCTATCGTAGGGAGGAAAGCAATCAAATCTGCACTCAAAAGTGCATAGAGTTAATGAACCAAAAAGATTTAAGCACATTGAATATAAACATTACAATAGACCTAGCACAAAAATATGCACCCTCCAGGCGTAGTATTTATAATCTTAATGTTGTAAGTAATGGAAAGTAGTAAAAAAAGTAAAAAGTTGCAGAATGGGCTATTATAAAGTATTAACCGGCAGCGAGGGAGTCTATCCTCTTTCGCTAGCACTAGACATGAGAGATTGTTTTTTTGGGGAGGTTGTCTTTTTGTTGTTGTTGTTTTTTTTGTTTGTTTGTTTTTGCCGAATTGGAACGCCACACCTAACCGTCAGTTCCCCACTTTACCCAAGATCAGATTACCTAATCTCTGCTACAAATGTGCTGAGTCTTAATGTAAGTAATGTAAGTAAAATTGCAGAATGACCTATTATCGGTATTAATCGGACAGCGAGGGAGTCTAATCCTCTTTTTGGCTAGCACTAGACCTCAGAGATTGTTTTATTTTTATTTTTATTTTTTATGTTTTTTTTCTGAATTGGAACGCCACACCTACCGTCAGTTCCCCACTTTAACCGCAAAGATTAGATTACCCAATTATGTTACTAATGTGCTGAGTTGGCGGGAACTGGTATCGAACTAGGAACTTTGCGATTACCTAGGCGGCTGCTCTAGCCGACTGAGCTAAAGTTATAATATAGATTTTAGCTCCGAAACCACGTTTGAATTCATGGGTAATCGTCTGAAGATGACTTATTTTAAGGTAATTTAGAAATAAACACTTCTTAAATAAATAAAAACACTGAACGGAGCCGAGTTAATGTGGGCCTGGAACGAGAGGACAACAGTCTGAGGAACATCAAAATTATTTATGCAGCCTCATTTCACAAATACATACAAGTATAAGTATATGCTTTTTTAATGATAGGAAATTTAGAAAACGATTTTTGTTTGGTTTCTGATATATATTTTTTTTTTTTTTTTTGTAAAAAAAATCTATACTACTTAAAAGCCATTACAGATATTCACTGAAGAGGACTGAAGAATGTATCAGCCGAAACCTCATGGGTAATGAAGGACTATTTGCTCGTAAATTCCTACCATAAAATAAACTGAACCCCCATTTTATGTCCGTGTTTTTGCAATAAATGTTTTATTTTTCTTGCACCCGTTATGTTACAATACTAAATATATTTCCTTTATTTATTTTAATATTCACTTCAATGTGTATATTCTAAAAGCTTTTATTTTGTGAGAATGCTTAGTTTTAAAGTGGGGGTTCGTTTTTACACTTCAACTTTTTACTCGTAAATTTTACTCGTAAATTCCTACGTTAAAATTGAAATGAATATTAAAATAGATAAAGAAAATATATTTTGTATTGTAAAATATCGGGTGCAAGAAAAATAAAACACTTTATACAAAAACCCGGACATAAAATGGGGGTTCAGTTTATTTTATGGTACGAATTTACGAGCAAATAGTCCTTCATTACCACCTCGTGTTAATAATATTGGTGATGTTACCGGTTAGTGGAGACGTTAGCGTTGCAAGGGAAAATATCTAATCGCGTTTCCACTCACTTTGTGTTCAAAAAGTATTGAGTCTGAAGCTGTATTTACCAAGAAAGAAATAAACAATGAATTAACCGTTAATTTTCGCTCAAATATGAATTGTGTTTTAAAAAAGTATTGAGTCTGAAGCTGTATTTACCAAGATAGAAATAAACAATGAATTAAACGTTAATTTTTCGCTCAAATATGAATTGTGTTTTAAAAAAAGTATTGAGTCTGAAGCTGTATTTACCAAGAAAGAAATAAACAATGAATTAAACGTTAATTTTCGCTCAAAATATGAATTGTGTTTTAAAAAAAGTATTGAGTCTGAAGCTGTATTTACCAAGAAAGAAATAAACAATGAATTAAACGTTAATTTTTTCGCTCAAATATGAATTGTGTTTTAAAAAAAGTATTGAGTCTGAAGCTGTATTTACCAAGATAGAAATAAACAATGAATTAAACGTTAATTTTCGCTCAAATATGAATTGTGTTTTAAAAAAAGTATTGAGTCTGAAGCTGTATTTACACAAGAAAGAAATAAACAATGAATTAAACGTTAATTTTCGCTCAAATATGAATTGTGTTTTTAAAAAAAGTATTGAGTCTGAAGCTGTATTTACCAAGAAAGAAATAAACAAATGAATTAAACGTTAATTTTCGCTCAAAATATGAATTGTGTTTTAAAAAAAGTATTGAGTCTGAAGCTGTATTTACCAAGATAGAAATAAACAATGAATTAAACGTTAATTTTTCGCTCAAATATGAATTGTGTTTTTAAAAAAGTATTGAGTCTGAAGCTGTATTTACCAAGAAAGAAATAAACAATGAATTAAACGTTAATTTTCGCTCAAATATGAATTGTGTTTTAAAAAAGTATTGAGTCTGAAGCTGTATTTACCAAGAAAGAAATAAACAATGAATTAAACGTTAATTTTCGCTCAAATATGAATTGTGTTTTTAAAAAAAGTATTGAGTCTGAAGCTGTATTTACCAAGATAGAAATAAACAATGAATTAAACGTTAATTTTCGCTCAAATATGTTTGTTTTAAAAAAGTATTGAGTCTGAAGCTGTATTTACCAAGAAAGAAATAAACAATGAATTAAACGTTAATTTTCGCTCAAAATATGAATTGTGTTTTAAAAAAAAGTATTGAGTCTGAAGCTGTATTTACCAAGAAAGAAATAAACAATGAATTAAAACGTTAATTTTCGCTCAAATATGAATTGTGTTTTAAAAAAAGTATTGAGTCTGAAGCTGTATTTACCAAGATAGAAATAAACAATGAATTAAACGTTAATTTTTCTTCGAAATATAACTGTTGACATTCAACACACATACTCCGGCGAGTCGTATAACTTTTTTCGTTCCCCAATGATACTTGCATCGGAAAAATACCAGTTCCCGCCAATTCAGGGTATGAGTAGCACAGAATAGGTAATCTGATCTATACGGTAAAGTGGGAAGCTTACGGTAGGTGTAGCGCTCCACCATAGCAAAAACAATGTCCCTTGTCTATCGCTGTCCGGCAATGGGCTACTCACCAACTTTTAATTTTATACAGGGGTCCGATGTGCTTCGGCCACTGGATCGGTGTGTTTGAATTAATAGCGTCGATCCCAGGGGGCTATCACCCCAGGCAACACCTGCCCCTTGATTTAGAGGGGCAGGGCTGGGTTTATTGCCCAGCGCCTGAGGGGCCCTTGAGGGAGAATGTCGAAGGGATCGACGCAATTTTTGTTCTTTCCCACCCATGATCTTCGGTTTGTGGGTGGGCCCACGTTAAAACGAGGCCTTGTACCCAGCCCATACAAGTGAGATATGAGGCAAATACCTCATGTAAGTCACTTTGTTTATAAATTCCTGACTTTCCAATGTGGCGTCCCTCTTCAACTGTGGTCTGTACGCCCTAGGCTGCTGTATGTCCCTCGTTGAGAATGGCGGAGATAGGTGATACGGGTAACCCACCGACTTCCGGAACATTTCCTCTCGTTTGTTTATTGTTCTTCGAACAGCGTTTTCCTTTCCTTTATTTTTCTCAGATTTTCGGGAGGGGGTTGCTTGTGAATGACATTTTTGAGTACGGGGTGGCGGGTCAGCTTTCCTCATTTCCTCCCTCCCAAGTTAATTTTCTGCCTGTCATCCGTTCCAGTCCTGCGTTTTTAATCATGCAGTCCGTCCACTTGTAGGTCACTGTTTTCAAACATCCACACTGGTCTGACTGGGAGTCGACACTTTCTGGTATGGATCAACGGTTACAGGAAAGGGTTGTAGTTTGAGGGACCGAAAGTAATGATAATCATTTTCGAGGAAAAAATTATAGATACATATATATATACATATATATATATATATACACATCTACATATATATATATATATAATACACACATCTACATATATATATATACATACACATACACACATCTACATATATATATAATACACATCTACATATATATATATACATACACAGGCATATATATATATATATATATATATATATATATATATATATATACTAGCTGCGGCTACCCGGCGTTGCCTGGGTAGAGGGGGTTATTTTTAGGTTAGTCCCGCAGATCCATTATTACTGAATCGTGAATTGAATCCTCATGGAAGAAATATTGATGTCTACTATCTAAAAGATTAAATTTTTAAAAAATCCATGCTGTTATCATTTAAATGTTATTCTTTTAATTATCTTCGCGAATATAAATCAAATCTCTATCATTTTTTGCTCAAAAACCAAGCCCTGGTGATATTTAATGTGTATATATATTTACTTTGTCGTTAATTGTTTTAATTTCGAATTTTCCTCCGGACATACACATAACAGCCCTTATATATATATATATATATATATATATATATAATATATATATATATATATATATATATATATATATATATATATATATATATCAGTCGGTAGAGTGTTCGGCTAGAAACCACAGGGTTCCTAGTTCGATATCGGCCCCCGCCAACTCAGCGTATGAGTAGCACAGGGATCTGTGCGGTAAAGTAAGGAGCTGATGGTAGGTGTGGCGCTCCACCTCAGATGCTAAAATAATCTCCTTGGTCTAGCGCTATTGAAAAGGGGATAGACTCCCTCGCTGTCTGGCTGATACCGACATTAGGCCGCCCCGACGACTTACTTTTTTTATTTATATATATATATATATATATATATATATATATACCTTTTAAAGGAAGGAAAAACAATGACGGTTTTTTGAGTTTTTCCTTCCTTTCAAAAGGTAAATATTGCTCTGTATTTAATCTTAAAAAGATTATTATACATTGAGCTCTCTTTAGGGATTTATAAAAATCTCTGTATTTGCACCTACTAAAACATGCAATAATTATAGAGTGTGATTTTGAAAATCCCATGTAGATTCATCTCTTACTACCCGTTTTTTGGATACCTTATATATATGTTGAAAAGAGAAATAAAGGAAAGAAATTATAGAATGGATAAAATAGGATTATTTTAATTAATTCAACTTACACGTGTTTCGGTCAGGAATTTATCCATGTGTACAGTATTCAATCTATTATTATTTTTAAATAACAAAATGAAATGAAATAATAATAATAGAAAAAATGTAGAAATGTTCCGCACGCAATGAAATATCGACCTTCCTCAGAGTAAATCGTCGATATTTCTTTGTGTGCGGAACATTTCTACATTTTTTTTCTATTATTATTATTTCATTTCATTTTGTTATTTAAAAATAATAATAAATAGAACAATGTACACATGGATAAACTCCTGACCGAAACACGTGTAAGTTAAATCAATTAAAATAATCCTGTTTATCCATTCTATACTCTCTTTCCTTTATTTCTCTTTTCAACATACCGTCGGATTCACTTCCATTTTCATTTACATATATATATAAATATTCATATATATAAGTCCCAAAAAGTAGGATATATGAGTTTATAAACAAAGCGAGAAATCTGGGAAACCAGCTAGTGTAACGGTTAGAATCTCCGACTGTCAGCCAGGCAGTTAGGGTTCGAATCACACACAAAGCGGCTTTGAGTCTATAACTCTGCTGATGAGGCATAATAGGCCGAAATGTACATACAGAGAATGACTTTTTCTCGATTTGTTTACGCTTCACATTTAAACAGATATATCCGCCTAATTCATTAATTATCAACTAAGGTATGACTTATATATATATATATATATATGTGAAAAATAGATGGAAATTAATCCGACAGTATGAAATTTTAACATTTTGAAAAAACATATGATGTTTGTTATGTGATTGCTGACAGATCTGTTTCGACCAAATCGATAAGTTGGTCTTCATCAAAGAGCGACATAGATGGGAAGAAAGATATCCGTTAAAAAGACTGTTTACAAAAACGAACGCTGAATTCAACCGCTGACATTTTTGAAAAATGCATGTTCTGTTTTAAAAATAAAATAAATTTTATTTTTAATTTTAAAAAATCAGAAGCATTATAGTTTATAGTAAAATTCAAAAGAGTTTGTTGTAAAAATATATAAAAAATGTAAAGTGGGTATCAAAATAGTATAGTATATATTTCAGCTGTTAAATATATATTATATATATATATATATTATATATATATATATATATATATTAGATAGATAGATAGATACATACATACATACATACATAGAGAGAGAGAGAGAGAGAAATATGTTTTTTTCTTTCTTCAAAAAAAAAAAAAATAATAATGATATATCGTAATCTAATAATTTGATCAATTCTCGTTCAAATGTTCTAATATTTTAACTGCATGTGTAGAAACAATTCAAAATTATATGTTTAATGTTAAAACGCCTTTTCTTTTCCGGTCAATGGAATTTCTATACCTGAAAAGAAAAAAGAAACAACAACATCAATCGTAGAAATTTGAGTTGTTTTCACCCATGCTGTTAAAATTTGAGATCATTTGGACGAGAATTGGTCAAGTTATTAGATTACGAAATGATATCAATTTTTGTGAAACACCCTTACTCCATATTCCACCGTCTAAAGTTTTGCAAGGGAAATAGATGATACGTTTAATGCGCAGTGAAGAAACTGATCATTCCTTTGATTCGAATGACGTACAAAAGGAATTGGTGAGTCGAAAATAAAATAAAGAAAACAAAACTCTTTCCTTTTTCTTTTGAGTTTTGCTGTTTCAAGCGAAATTGATGAACGACTGCACTTAAAAGCACCAAGTGAAGAGCCATATATCCTGGGGAGTTCAATCGATCGCAAAAGGGCGAACTGCGGCCAACACCCTGCGGCCACCCGTCAGGAATATGTGAAACACCCCTGTTTTTGTTTTCACTTTTAGGACAGTATCCGCAATTTTAAACCAGCTTCGACGTCATTGCGATCAAAATATCGTTAGATATATCTACGCACTTATCTATTATGATAAATGCCAATGGCAGTCAGTCACTTTTTCCAACTTTACTCCTAGAGGCCGTAGCCCAATATATTATACCATTTTGGAGTCAGGCCGACATCATGGGCAAATTAAAAACATTCCGGGCCGAATCCGGATCCGCAATCTTGAAATTTGCGAATTGGGTTACGGTTTAGGGGTTAAGGTTGTTTTTAATTATGTATTGCTTAAAAAAACAACAAAAATCCCACCCATCTATGGGTTAAATAGAAAAATGCATTTATAAAAAAAATTTATATATCCATTAAGAATTGATTTATTTCAAAAACTTTATCGGCATTAAATGACCCACTGAGGTTGATATGCCGTAAAACAGAACAAACCAAAAAAAAATCCAAATTCCTATACATTTAATGCTGAAAAATAATTTTTTTAAACCAAGTTTAATTGAAATTATACACTGCAATACTTAGTATTGAATACTAACACAAACAACTGAGACTAATGTGTCTACTGTTGGATTCAATAATTCATTTCAAATGGTTAATTAAATGTATAGTAATTTGGTGTTTTTTGTTGTTGTTTTTTAGCAATACGTAATTAAAAATAATCTTAATCCCCAAACCCCTAAACCATAACCCAATTCACAAAAAAGTTCATTCATACACTGTAGTTAAACTGTAATGGATCACCACCAAATAAGTTTCCGTTTTAATTTTGACAACGATTTGCAAGTTTAATCTATTTTTTTGTACAATAACAATTTTTACTAGTGTGATCTGTGGATATAACACAGCATGATAATTTGATTATTACAATGTTTGATATATTTACTTCAGAGTTATTGCAAAATAGTTCAATATACAAAAAGTATGATAATCTTGATTTAACGCTCTCTCTCTCTCTCTCTCTCTCTCTCTCTCTCTCTCTCTCATCTTTTCATTATATTCAATTGAAAAAGATTAGAGTTATCGTTTCCGTGCGCTCAACCCATCTCTCTATCTTCCCCTATTCTCTTTCTTTCTTATTATATTTTTCTGTGTCGCATGTTCTTTTCTTCCTCTTTTCTTTATAATAAAAACGGAATGGTCCATTTACACGAGGTGAGGACACTCATAAGACATAAGAATTCGACGGTTAAGCGACACCAAATAATCTAAATTTATATTTTTGCATTTCATCTTGGATAATTTTGGACGGTTTCGTTTTAACCAAACGGTGTTTCAAGATAATCACGATCGGAAGATTAAGGAACACGAGTATTAATATATATATATATATATATATATATATATATATATATATATATACACACATACACATATATTTACCAACCCCTCCGCACGAGCAGGATGCGACATAAGGTCAATTTCTTAAGCGGAGTTTAACAGGTTTGAATTCAGTTTTTCCTTCTCCTAGACTAGTTTACCTAGCCATCGTTAAAGAACCCAGTCTGCCCTGCTATTTATCAATAACTGGAGGGATAATTGGATTCATACCTTTCCCAATGGTATTAGCGCCATGTGAAATGCAAACAGCTTCGTCGAGGAATTGAACTCCGGTCGACGAGTCCATTTCCTAAGTCTCTAACCATTAGACCACGCGCCTTCACGAGTATTAATATATTTTCACAACTAACTTCATTTTAAGCTAGGAGTATTTTTTCAAATAAATTCTTTGTACTTTTTGTGCCTATGTAAATGCCCGGATAATATGACTTATTGTATGCCGTATTTCATGACTTGCCATACACACATCTCATTTGTCTCACTGCATATCAAAATATTTTGCCTTTATTGATTGATTTTGACATGTTAACCTGTCTAGGGTTATTTTATGCCTAAGAGTTAGGGAATCACATTCATTGTACGTTCCTATTTACATTTTATGTAGTTGTTTATTAACAGTTATATGATACCAATTATTTTTATCTAATACAAATAATTTGCACACAGTTGTATGTTTCAAGTATTCCTATCTAATACAAATAACTTGCACACAGTTGGAGGACTTCAAGCATTCCTACCCAATACAAAGAACATTATTATTACTATTTAACCCACAGTTACAAGATGAGTGGGTGATTTTGGTAGCCTTTTCTTTTTTCAAGAGTTCTTCTGTCGCCAAGCAAGAACTGGAAATGGGAACGAAACGGTCAAGCTGTCGACCCTCTAGAAATGATGGAGTCTGACTTTCCGACGTGGCGGATTTATTATCACCAAATCAAACGGCTTAACTATTAGTACCTCCAATCTTTTTTTCTGTTTGCCCCCCTCTCTCTCTCATCTTGGGGAAGACACTTTGTAATTTTTTGTGTAATTGTTTATTAAGAGTTTTTGTGGGGGCATAGTCCCATCATATCAAGGGCGAGGGCGACGTTTAGGTACCAGACATTTATGCCGAAAAGTAGGGGTCCTTAAAGGAAAAATTGTGATATTGTAAAATGAACCAAATACCTATTACTTAAGCATAATCTATTAATAATGGAGATTCGCTTCCGGTTTTTGTCTGTAACAAAAATTACGTCACTGCTTACGTCACATTACCCAAAATCGTCATAATTTGAACATACAACATTAGACAGTCCTCATTATTTTTTAAAACAAGTTTTAATAAATTCATGACTGGTATTATATATCTATATATAGTTTGTTTTATTTTAATACATATTTAAAGTTTACATTTCAAATTGTTTTATTTTTTAATCCTTTAATGAATTTGATGATTTTACTTACTTAGGGTACAAATTCGCTGACATTGAATTTTTTACTTCCACCCCTCAGGCAATATGTTTCAAAAATCTATTTTTACATCGCCCGGGGGGCGTTTTTTATTTTGTACTAGTATTTATTATTTAGATGTAAGTAAAGTCGTCGGGGTGGCCTAAAGTCGATATCAGCCAATCAGCGAGAGAGTCTATCCCCTTTTCACTACCGCTAGACCAAGGAAATGGTTTTGCATCTGACGTGGAGCGCTGCACCTACTGTGACCTGATTCGGGTTTGGAAATTAGAAAAAGAAAGAAAGAAAGAAAAACGGAAATACTTAGAAAATATTTTTTGTCGGCGATCAGAATCTATGGAAAGAAAAAAAAGAATAAAAGTAATTTTTTCACTGAAACGGTAAAGATAATAATCAGCAATAATATTGACCGCTAGTGTATCTAGTGCAAGGCCGGAATCCTTTTGTTTAGACGTGCTAAAAGCACCCAGAGGGCTTGACACGATTACCTGTCAAAACTTAATGAAAAGATTTTTTCTTAGATAAGAATCAGCCCTGCGGTTAGAAAGAAGGTCTGTCCTTTTGGTTGGGACTAAAAGTGTCTGGATAGTTTGACGGTCAAAAGATAAAGGTCAGGCTTGGTTTCTCCGGTAAGCTCCTTTGTTTGAAGTGGCCGGAAGAGATGGCACTTAGATTGTGATGCGGAAGTAAATTTGATTGGCTGATTATGACAAAAAGAGAGGCGGCGCCCTTGATAAAATGAAAGGTAAAGAGGAGGTAACGAATATCTTCGCGCTGGCCGGAAATAAGAATTTCCGATTGAAAAATTATTTAAACTGAGACGATCTTGACGAGAGATCAGAATGAAGCCGGGCGTGCTTGAGAACGGTAGCTAAGAAAGCTTGAAGTGTGAACGTAAAGATCCTGTTACCGACAGATAGACTGACTTCAGCCAACATTGCCGCGTAATGTTATTCCGACCAGAACACATTGAATTGAGGTCCATCACTCCCCCGTCTTGAGAAGTAATTATTTGTATTCTTGTATTTTTGAATATAAATGTTGTTGATTTTTGAAGAAGAAAAAGAGTCGTTATTCTTTTTTGTGTGTAACCAATCGGCTGCCATTAACCTCGGAAATCAGTTTCTATAGCAGATTTCTAGTCGTTTGAGATCTTAGCACAACGTGGGGCATTCGGCTAGACTTCCAGCAAATATAGATACCCTGCAATCCGTGGTTGATGCAGAAAATCCGATCTTGACGGCCAATTTCGGAGATTCTGTGAGCCCTTTAGCTCTGTAGCGACCGACGGGTTATACTACCATCAGCTCCTTACTTTACCGCACGGATCCCTGTGCTACTCATATGCTGAGTTGGCGATGACTGGTTTTGAACTAGGAACCTTATGGTTTCTAGCCGAACGCTCTACCAACTGTGCTAACCCGGCCCCTTACTTAAGCATAATATCTATTATTTAGATGTAGTTATAAATAATTTATCTTTATATCTTCTTATTATAATGGAGATTGTGTGTTTGTCTGTCTGTAACCGAAACTAAATCACTACTCAAGTCACAATTCCCTTAGTAATTGATGTCACATTCACCATGAATTTATCCTTATTTTAACCTCAATTATTAATAAAATTGTTTTACATTATTTATACTGTTAACCTTATCTACATACTAATAACATGCAATTGTATTTATATATACAACAAAATAGCAGTTTATAGTGTGAACAGGAAGGCTAATTTGCATATTGATATTAAAAATGTGATTTTAATAAATATATGCTTAGTATTATTGGTTTCTGTTTGATTTTATTTTAATGAATATAAGCAAAAATCTCTTCAATTAATCTTAAATGAAATCCATTAACAAGAAAAGATAAGTGTCATTTTATTCTTTACTTCATATTTTAACTAAATACTTAAATTAGAAAAAAGAACAATGAAAGACGAGAGTGATGGAAGAGTAAGTTTCAGTTGTTCTATTTTTCGATTATACCCTCCTCTGTTTCAAATCTTTTTATCTGCATTCTTATTTAGTTTCATTAGCGTTTCTAATTTAATACGATATTTCATTACATTAAAACTTAAATACTTGCACCCGGAGGGTGCATATATTTGCTAGTACAGATAATAATTAATTAGAATAATTTTATCGATTTTGTTATTGTTAAAAGAACTTCAATGGTTTACTCAAAAAGTACTAATAGTACCAGTTACTCGCTTGGTTACTTCATTTTGGGAATACCCTTACTTTAGAGGTACTAAGGTCTTTTTACAATATCACAATTTTTCCTCAAGGGACTCTCCCCCTTTTCGGCATACATGTCCGGTACCTAAACTTTGAACCCCTTCCCCCAATCGTATTTGAATACTTTTAAAACAGATCTATTTGGATCATAGATGGGATGCTAAGAAAAGTTCTAACAAAAGAACTCGCGCAGTCCAAACCATCTTTGTCACTATGAAACACAATGTTAATTAGCATAAAGAAAAAACGCCAGCTAAATTCCACAGTGTCTTTTCTCTACTACCTAGTGTGCAAAACGTATTCTTTTCTGTTATATCATTGTAGCGATTGTCTGCTCCTGTTTTCAGGTTTCTACCGCTGGGGGTGCGACTATTTAATCAGGGAAGCGCCAAGTTTGAATCATCTTCCCTTCGGAACAGCAAACAGCACACATGGGTTAGACATCGTGTCTATACCTTTTATGTGTGTGTGTGGGGGGGGGGGGCTTCGTATCCAGCCGTCATAAGTAAGTGACATTACTTCATGGACTCTCCATCACTTCTTTAGGACGAAAGCCTACATTCTACTACCTTTATAATACATTTATGTATCTTCTTTATACACCTCTTCTTCATTGTCTCATTATATATCCATTATGTATCTCTTTTGTGTAGACCTTTCATTTGTATATGTATTATTGTTAAACGTAGTTCTATGAGCTTATGTATTAAAGTCTGTTACACTTCACAACTCCTTTGTCGGAATATTTCTGGTAAGGCTTAGGTACCCACGTGGAAGGTCCCTAATCCTTCCAATCCAACCAACTATAATACCCTTTAAAACCCAACATCATCATCATCATCATCATCACCATGTGTTAGTAGCTCGGATATCCATGACAATCTCTCACCAACCGTCCCTATCATTCATTAGCCTTGTGAGGTTCGTTGATTGGTTGGATTTTACGGTATGTCAACCCATTGGGTCATTTTATTATAGAGATGTTTTGTTTTATTCATTCTTGATGGGTACTCAATTTTTTTAAACTCAATATTTTTTAAACTCGTTTTCTTCCATTTAATACATAGATGGGACCCTAATAGTTACTACCACTCCAGGTCAGAGTGGACCTGGGAGTAATGGTAATGAAGGGGTACTCCACATTCCCCAACGTTCCAAAATTGGAACTTCACCATTAGATGCAGTTTAGCGTAATACCTAGGATCCACCTTTTAGCACATATATGATGAAAAGGGTTGGAGGTTGCCATCATGGCAATAGGGTTGGGACAATCATATAGGTGCAATGGCTTGATGTGACCAGCCAAATGATTGGAGAGGGCCTCTACGGCTGGACATCTAGCCTAAAGACAACTTAAAAGACACACCTCAATTTGGGCAGGCATTTAATAAAAAAAAAAAGATAATAAACTGACACGTAGGTCCTTAAGTCTGACGTGACTGGCTGGTTGATTGGAATGGGCTGCTACGACTGCCCATTTAGCTCAAGTAAGGGTCAAATTGGAATGTTGCATGTCATGGACTGCTCAGCCACCAGGATTCCATCCTTAAGCATAATGAGTCGCCACCTACAGTTGGCCTCATGGGTGGGGTTTTAGCCCTCTGCAGAGGTGTGGTCGGTGTATTCTCAAGCCCCATGTCCTCTGCACAGAGATTGTCAATGTAGGTCTTTCTTGATGATGACTCTCCAGATCTGAGGGTATTAGAAGTTCCTCTTCATTACCATTACGTCCATTCAGATCCAGAGTAGTAGTACCTGTTAGAGTTTGTCCTGTAGGCTGGGTCCCTAGAATACACCGACTGCACCTCTGCAGAGCAGTAAGACACCACCCCTTATAAAGCCGCTTGTTGGCCGTGAGTGGCCATACAAAGGGTATCCACAAGTCTGGGTACATGTGGAATCCGGGTTAGCTCAGTCGGTAGAGCGTTCGGCTAGAAACCACAAGGTTCCTAGTTCAATACCGGTCCACGCCAACTCAGCGTATGAGTAGCACAGGGATCTGTGTGGTAAAGTAAGGAGCTGATGGTAAGTGTGGCACTCCACCTCAGACGCCAAAACAATCTCCTTGGTCTAGCGCTATTGATACCAACTTTAGGCCACCCCGACGACTTTACTTTAATTATAATGTTAATAAATAATATTTCCATTATGATTTCCATCATTTTCAATGGATAAATAAATGTAGAAAAGAAAAGCATTTTTTATTTAATTTAAACAAAAGTAAAAAAGGAAAATTATTATTTCTTATATTTAATTGTTTATCATATGATTTTATTTACTTCTAAATTTCCAAATCTGCCTTCTCGGAAAAATAACATAAATAAATACAATAGTGAAATCTCCATGTACCCAGACTTTGTGGACACCCTGTATAATACCTGAGTATATAGCTGTGGGATAAGAGTGTTTATACTCTTTAAGGGGGTATTAGTTCAAAAGTGAACGTAATAGTGCGACTGGAGTTTGAACTCGCTTATTATGATGTCGGAAGTCAAGGACATTAGCCACTACACCACAGGGACTCCTACCCCACCACCCTAATCTGTTTGAGACAATGTTTAAAATGATATTGAACTATAATATATTGACTTGTAAAACATAAACACTACAACTGAAAGTATACATTATCTGTGTCATTTGGACTTTTGTCCTCATCTTCATTGTTATCTGTACAACATTTCGGCTGATGTGCCCAGCGGCCTTCTTCAGGTATTTCTTGTCGTACTCGGGAACCTTCTTGTCGTAATCGGGAGCCATCACGGAACTTTGAATGATTACGACAAGAAGGTACCCGATTATGAAAAGAAGGTTCCCCGAGTCCGAAAAGAAGGTTTCAGAGTCCGAAAAGAAGGTTCCCGAATCCGACAAGAAATACCTGAAGAAGGCTGGAAGGCATATTGTCCAAAACGTTGTACAAATAACAACGAAGATGAGGACAACAGTCTGAATAACGCAGATAATACTAATCATCAAGCCTCATCTCAAACACTCAGAGAAATATTGAACGTATATACCTATCTAAAATGATTGAATATATATTTTTGTACCGTATATAATATATGACTTGTACAATGAACTTTGGCATCAAATAACCCAAAAAGAGTTGACATGCCGTAAAACCAAAATTCAATGTATTCTGAATGTTGATGGTTTTAACAGTCAAAAATGGTCAATTACAGACGGAAGGGGGGGGAGAGGTCACGAGTGCAGCAATAAGAAATAATTAGAAGTGAAAATCTTAATTAAAAATTACTGACATCAATCAAGTGTAATTAATTTCACTCCGTGGCATCAATACGACGACACATATTGGCAAGTGCTTGATTTGCTGAGGCAAAGGATGATGGTGACCCAGTAAAAGTGATCAGGGTCAGGAGAGGTGAAGAGACAAGGTGACAAGAGAGAGAGAAGTAGACAAAGAGAGGTAGACAAAGAGAGAGAAGTAGACAAAGAGAGAGAGATAGAGAGAGAGAGGTAGACAAAGAGAGAGAGATAGAGAGAGAGGTAGACAAAGAGAGAGAGATAGAGAGAGAGGTAGACAAAGAGAGAGAGAGAGGTAGACAAAGAGAGAGAGAGTAGACAAAGAGAGAGAAGTAAACAAAGAGAGAGAAGTAAACAAAGAGAGAGAGAGAGATAGACAAAGAGAGAGAAGTAGACAAAGAGAGAGAGAGAGAGAGAGAGATAGAGGTAGACAAAGAGAGAGAGAGAGATTATACAATATCTCTCTCTGTTTCCTGGCCAGAGGTAGTTGTTGTGTCTAGCCACACTGAAGAGGCATGAAACGCCGAAACACGGTGTCTGTGGATCTTATTATCATATGCTCCCAAATTCGGTAGAGCTCTTTAGGAGTGACTTAAATTAACTTTCACTGCCAGCATATATAAAGCAATGATCGTCTGTACACAGACTGGATCTCTCTGGTGATCGTAAAATACATAAACAAATGTATGTATTTAATAGTTTAAACACCCCCCCCCCTTTATGGCAGCTGTCAAATGGCCGAGAAGGTTAAGAAGTCAGGCGGACAATAAGTCAGTTGAATTTCGATCCTGGTCATAGGTAGTTGTTGTGTCTAGCCACACTGAAGACGCATTAAATACTGAAACACGGTGTCTGTGGATGACTTATATATATATATATATATATATATATATATATATATATATATATTATATATACACACACACACACACACACACACACACACAGATGCTGACAGGTACACAATCTGTGAAACTAAAAATGTAATAAGACGCCACTCATTCAAATCAAATAAATGCATCCCAGGACGCACTAAATTAAAAAGCCATCAGCATCACTATATATATATATATATATATTATATATATATATAATATATATATATATATGAGGGAGAGAGAGAGAGAGAGAGAGAGAGAGAGAGACAAAAGAAAAAAAGAGACAGCCAGAGAAAGAGTGCAACGAAAGAAAAAGAGAGACAAAGAGAGAAGAAAGAGAAAAACAAGGAGAGAGAGAGAAGAAACTGACTAGGAAAGAAGGAGACTGGGAAAAGAAAAGAAAGAAAGAAAGAAAAAGAGATTGGGAGAAAGCTGTTCTATTCTTTAACCTTAATCTCTCTGCTGTTCCATTCTTTAATTATACCCCCTCTGCTTCAAATAAGTTTAATGCAATAATTAATATTGAAATCAATTAAAATAAAATTAAAATGAGTATCATCTTTTTTATGTACATTTTTAGTTTTCTTATTCTTTCTAATTTAATATAATTCATTAGATTAAAATAAAAAATTTTAATCAAATACTTGTGCCTTCTAGGCATATATTGTTACTAGTAATAATAATGATGATAAATCTATTTGTACATAGCTTCAAGTATTCTAATCAAACACAAACAATTTGCATGAAATAATATGGTTTAAAGTAATTAATAATAATAAAGTTTGTAAACAATTATATGTTCAACCAATTATTCTTAATACTAATAATTTGTGCACAATTATATTGTTTCAAGCCACAATTTATATTTAATTAGAAACAGCTACCCAGCATCACCTGGGTCTAGGGAGAAAGAAAAATAAATTTGTTTACTTTTAAGATTTACAAATGCTGGCCATTTTTAAGTAGAATTTCAATGTTATTTCAAAGTGTATTTTAATTTTTAAATATTTTCAAAAATAAATCAAATCTTCATAATTTTTTGCACAAAAACCAAGAACTGGTGATATTTAATGTGTGTATATATTTACTTAGTCATTAAATATTTTATTTTCATAGTTTCATCCAAAAATACATACACACCAACTGCCCTTTATATATGTATAGATTATGTGGGTAACCCCAAAAGTAAGGTTTTGAAAATGCTCGGGATGCAGGAAAACTGTTTGTGCGGCTAATAGCAACACTGCTGTGTTTGTTACACCTGTGCACACCTTGATACCACGCTCAGTCTGAGCTTGGCAGATGTTTTTTGATGGAGCTCCCAATTAATGCTACAGCCAAATGGAAAGTTTTTGAATGCAAAAGACATTAAACTGGTTGAAATTCATTGCCAATTAATAAAAGTGTATGGCTAGTCGTGCATGTTATGTCAAAAACGTCCGCAAGTGGTACAGGTTGTTTGCAATGACAAGAGCATTCAAAATCTGCCACATAAATATTCTATGCCAGATGAAACTGATTCTCAGAAGGAAGATACATCACCTCAGAATGTAAGTAATAGCATAAAACCAATGAGAAATTCTTTGGTTATTTCCTATAAGTCTAACATAAACAAAGGGGAACCACTCTTGGCTGATAAATTATTTATTTTCCCATTAAACTAACCCTAACCCTGTCTTCTTTTTTCCTAGTAGATCAATAAATAAATAATTTATCAGTCAAGAGTAGTTCCCCTTTGTTTATGTTAGACTTATAGGAAATAACCAATTCTTTTATCAAGTACAAGATGAGGGATGAATGTTACATAATTCATAAGCAGTCATGAATTATGAACATACCTGTAGTTAGAATTTTTAATTAGGGTCTGTTAACTTAAAATGATGGGGTCCTATGGAAAGTTACTCGCTGGTTATGGACCTTTTACTTGACCCCTTGAAAACGAACCATTATAGACGCGTGAGAATAAGTTTTAATTTAGTTAGAAAGATGCGAACCAGCACTCTATGAGGAGAGAGGATGTCTCTTAGGGTTCGCAACTCACCCACAGCGGAATCAAGGGCAGGGTTGAAAATAAAAACTTGATCAAGAAACAGCTAAGTCAAGTTAATTGAATATTAAAGACAATGACTAACCTAGCCCTGTAGAAAGAAGATGAACCCTTAAAAGAAGCCCAACAGATCAACAGAGAAAATGGCCGATGAAATAGAACAAGGAGATGAGATAGCAGGAACCAGTAGTAAGCAGAAGTTACCAAGTCCTATGGAAAGTTACTCGCTGGAGTGTAGCAGGCGATTAGGGAGACTGAACTCACAACCTCCTGATTGTGAGTTGTGGCCTGACGTCAGACTACCTTGTTGGCACGCATGTAAATTACTACACTGCATGACTGACCCGGATGTGGGATTTTAGTAGGATTATTTAAGGCCTGCCTTAACACACCGGTTGGAATTGCGTTCCAGTCTTGCTGACGAGGGCATTGACATACGACAAGGAAGAAGAGGTGAGTGAGCTTTGGCGAAGAACTGCTAGAAAAGATTGTTGCAGGCGACAAGGACTTGGTCAGGAGAGGCTGGGAGAACGTCTTTTTTTGGTGGAAAGATCTGGCTTTCCAACCCAACGGATTTTCAATTCATTTATTATAGTTATATAACATGAAGAGGAGTGGAAGCAAGCTAAAGTATTAAGCATAAAGCCTAAACTGGAAAATCTTATTATAATGGAGATTGTGTGTTTTTCTGTCTGTAACCGAAACTAAATCACTACTCAAGTCACAATTCCTTTAGTAATTGACGTCACATTCACCATGAATTTATCCTTATTTTAACCTCAATTATTAATAAAATTGTTTTACATTATTTATACTGTTAACCATATCTACATAGTATTTACCGCATACCCCACTTGTACGGGTCAGGCACAAAGTCCCTATTAACGTGGACCACACACAAACCGAAGCTCATGGGGTGGCGGGTGAAAAATTGCGTTGATCCCGTCGGCATTCCCCCTCAAGGGGGGCGCCTCAGGCACTGGGCAATAAACCCAGCCCTGCCCCTTTAAATCAAGGGGGCAGGTGTTGCCTGGGGGGATGGCCCCCTGGGATCGACGCTATTAACTTGTAAAGATCCAGGGCCAAAGCCACTGGACCCTGGCATTGGCCGGATCTACATACTAACAACATGCAATTATATTTATATATACAACAAAATAGCGGTTTCCAGTGTGAACGGGAAGGCTAATTTGCATATTGATATTAAAAATGTAATTTTAATAAATATGTGCTTAGTATTATTGATTTCTAACTGTTTGGTTTTATTTTAATGAATATAAGCAAAAATCTCTCCAATGAATCTTAAATGAAATCCATTAACAAGAAAAGATAAATGTTATTTTATTCTTTACTTCCTCTTTTAACTAAATACTTAAATTAGAAAAAATAACAATGAAAGACGAGAGTGATGGAAGAGTAAATTTCAGTTGTTCTATTTTTCGATTATATCCCTGTTTCAAATCTTTTTATCTGCATTCTTATTTAGTTACATTAGCGTTTCTAATTTAATACAATATTTTATTATATTAAAACTTAAATACTTGCACCCGGAGGGTGCATATATTTGCTAGTACAAATAATAGGTGAATGTTCGTGTAAAGGGAGATAACTCATAATCCACAGCACCAACAAAAACGCATCGGCCAAACAGGCAATTATGTAGAAAAATAAACACGTTTAAACTTTAAAATGGTGTAAACATATTTTACAATAAACGTTATCTTTGGCTAGACGGGCGGTCGGAGAGGCCCCCTCCGATCAACCGGCTGGTCACGTCAAGCCCTAGATCCTATACGATTTTCCCAACCCTATTGCCCTTATGGCAAGCCCCAATCCCTTTTTATCATATGGGTGCTAGAAGGCGGTGGCTGCGGGTCTACATGTCCTGGGAATGACGTTAAACTATCTGATGGTGAGGTTCCAGTTTTGGAGGTTTGGGGAATGTGGAGCACCCCTTCATCACCATTGCTCCCTGGTCCACTCTGACCCGGAGTGGTAGTACCTGTTAGGGTCCCATCTATGGGTTAAATAGAAAAATGTATTTATAAAAAAATTGTATTATCCATTAAGAATTGATTTATTTCAAAACTTTATTGGCATTAAATGACCCACTGAGGTTGATATGCCGTAAAACAAAACAAACCATACAATAAACGTTTCTAGGATTTGTGCGAAATGATATGGCTTTAAGCCACAATTCCTATTTAATTAGTTTTATAGTCTCAAGTATTATTATTCAATACTAATAATTCATACACAATTATGATTTCAACTAAATATTCCTATTTGACAATAACAATAATATTAATTAGAAAAATTTAGCAAGGAAAGACAGGAGACGTGGAAGAGTACATTCAGTAGTTCTATTTTTCAATTATATCACCCTCAGGTTTCAAATGTTTTTATCTGCATTCTTATCTAGTTTCATTAGCTTTTCTAATTTAATCTGATATTTTATTACATTAAAACTTTACCTTACTTTAAATATACGCTCCTACATTTGGGTCGCTGGTGGTTGTCGTCAGTGATGTAATCCGCAGGGTTCATTGGGAAGTTTCGGGTCTTCCAACATCAGACTTCCCTTGCCCTGCTGACCCTATCAGAGGTGATCAAACTCTGGTACAACCACCAACAATAGCCGCTAAAAGACTCTTGACAATGAAAAGAAATTTTCTTGGACAGTTATAGAACTCTAACCCATTCAAATACAAAGCACCGTGCATCTGATTGGTTGTTAGTAACAGCCAATCAGATGCGCGGTACCCCATATTTAAATGGGATACGTAACCAAAAACCCTTTTCTCCGTTAGGATTACGAGGTTTAGATGATTAGGTAAGTCAACCCTTCTTTAATAATGAAAGGAGAGGAATGATTTTATTATATTACATAGTTTATATTAAAAACTTGCAACCAGAGGTTGCATATATTTGCTAATAATAATAATTTGTTTACACAGAGGGATATGAGTCTAAGTATTAAAATCTAATTCTTATTATAATGGAGATTGTGTGTTTTTCTCTCTGTAACCGAAACTATATTACCAATCAAGACACAATTCCCTTAGTTATTGATATCACATTCTCAATGATTTTATTTTTATTTTAACGTCAATCATTAATAAAATGGTTTTATTAATACTGTTAACCATATCTACATGATATTTTCCACGTACCCCACTTGTACGGGTCAGGCACAAGGCCCTATTAATGTGGGACCACCCACAAACCGAAGCTCATGGGGTGGCGGGTGAAAAATTGCATCGATCCCGTCAGCATTCCCCCTCAAGGGGGGCGCCTCAGGCGCTGGGCAATAAACTCAGCCCTGCCCCTTTAAATCAAGGGGGCAGGTGTTGCCTGGGGGGATGGCCCCCATTAATTATAGCAATGGTCCAGAGGCCAAAGCCACTGTTGACCATATCTACATGATATTTACCGCGTACCCCACTTGTACGGGTCAGGCACAAAGTACCTATTAACGTGGGACCACCCACAAGCCGAAGCTCATGGAGTGGCAGGTGAAAAAATTGTGTCGATCCCGTCGGCATTCCCCCTCAAGGGGGGCGCCTCAGGCGCTGGGCAATAAATTCAGCCCTGCCCCTTTAAATCGAGGGAGCAGGTGTTGCCTGGGGGGATGGCCCCCTGGGATCGACGCTATTAACTTGTAAAGATCCAGGGCCGAAGCCACTGGACCCCGGCGTTGGCCGGATCTACATACTAACAACATGCAATTATATTTATATATACCACAAAATAGCGGTTTACAGTGTGAACGGGAAGGCTAATTTGCATATTGATACTAAAAATGTGATTTTAATAAATAAGTGTTTAGTATTATTGATCTCTAATTGTTTGGTTTTATTTTAATGAATATAAGCAAAAATCTCTCCATTGAATCTTAAATGAAATACATTAAAAAGAAAAAATAACTGTCATGTTATTTTTTACTTCCTATTCTTAATTAAATACTTAAATTAGAAAAAATAACAATGAAAGACGAGAGTGATGGAAGAGTAAGTTTCAGTTGTTCTATTTTTTTTATTATACCCCCTCTCTGTTTCAAATCCTTTTATCTGCATTCTTATTTAGTTTCATTAGCCTTTCTAATCTAATACAATATTTTATTACATTAAAACTTAAATACTTGCACCCGGAGAGTGCATATATTTGCTAGTACTATTAATTTACATGCAAAATAATATGGTTTCAAGTATTTCAAGCAATCATTTCAAATGACCAATAGTAATAATCCTTTGTAAACAATTGTAGTTTCAAGTAACTATTCTTAATGCAAATTTCTTACATACAGTTATAAATCAAAAGTATGAACATAGGTAGGTACATTATTTATACAAGCAAGAATATTTGCCCTCTGTTTTGATGTAAAAAAAAAAAAAAGTAAAGTCGTCGGGGCGGCCTAATGTCGGTATCGGCCAGACAGCGAGGGAGTCTATCCCCTTTTCACTAGCGCTAGACTAAGGAGATTATTTTAGCATCTGAGGTGGAGCGCCACACCTACCATCAGCTCCTTACTTTACTGCAGATATCCCTGTGCTACTCATACGCTGAGTTGGCGAGGGCCGGTATTGAACCAAGGACCTTGTGATTCCTAGCCAAACACTCTACCGACTGAGCTAAACCGCAATGAAATATTAAATTAGAAAGATTCACAAAATTAAATAAGAATGCATATAAAAAGATTACTTATTTTAATTGGTTGCTATATAAAATCATTCATAGTATTGATCTTAATTCATTAGAGAATAAAACAATAATATTAGAGATCAATAACAGCAAGTAATTATTTATCAAACCGGTTTTGTTAAAACCAGTATGCAAATTAACCATACTATATATTATGTAAAACCTTTATTTCTTAGTGATATATTAGACACATTGCAGGATTTTAAGCACATTAATAACAGGTGCTGTTTTGAGGCAAACTCAAATTTTGATAGAGACATCATTAATGAATAAGATTTATTCTATGTACTCATGATTTTGTCAAATTAAATACTCATTGATAAACTTATGCAATTCCTGAGGGTATTGTGACGAATGCAGTGACAGTTTCGGTAACAGGCAGAAACCAAATCTCCATTATAATAACTAGTACAAAATAAAAATCTGGAAACATGAACAGATAAAAAAATTTTTTTTAAATATTTCAAAAAAGAAAAAGAGAAAAGAAAAAGAAAAAGAAAAACAGAAAAGAAAGAAAAAGAAAAAGAAAAACAGAAAAGAAAGAAAAGAAAAAGAAAAACAGAAAAAAGAAAAGAAAAAGAAAAAGAAAAGAAAAAAGAAAAAGAAAGAAAAAGAAAGAAAAAGAAAAAGAAAAAGAAAAACAGAAAAGAAAGAAAAAGAAAAGAAAAACAGAAAAGAAAGAAAAAGAAAAAAAAAAAAAAAGAAAAGAAAAACAGAAAAGAAGAAAAAGAAAAAGAAAAAAGAAAAGAAAGAAAAAGAAAGAAAAGAAAGAAAAAGAAAGAAAAACAGAAAAGAAAGAAAAAAAAAGAAAGAAAAAAAGAAGAAAAACAGAAAAGAAGAAAAAGAAAGAAAAAAGAAAGAAAGAAAAAGAAAGAAAAACAGAAAAAAAGAAAAAGAAAAAAAAACCAAAAGAAAGAAGAAAAAAAAAAAAAAGAAGAAGAAAAAAAAACCAGAAAAGAAAGAGAGAAAAAAAACCAGAAAGAAAGAAGAAAAAAAACCAGAAAAGAAAGAAAAAAGAAAGAAAGAAGAACAGAAAGAAAGAAGAAAGAAAACAGAAAGAAAGAAGAAAGAAAAACAGAAAAAAGAAAAAAGAAAAAAGAAAAAAGAAAAAGAAAGAAAGAAAGAAGAAAGAAAACAGAAAAGAAAGAAGAAAGAAAAACAGAAAAGAAAAAAAAACAGGAAAAAAAACAGAAAAGAAAGAACAGAAAAGAAAGAACAAAAAAAAAAACAGAAAAGAAAGAACAAAAAAAAAAACAGAAAAGAAAGAACAAAAAACAGAAAAAAGAAAAAAGAAAGAAAGAACAAAAACAGAAAAGAAAGAACAAAAAAGAAAAGAAAGAAAAAAAAAAACAGAAAAGAAAGAAAAAAAATTAAAAATATCTAAGAAAAATAAATTTAGAAATATAAAAAATAAATTAAATAAAATAAAAAAAACATCAAAGAAATTTCCTTAAGATTATTTTTTGTATTCATTTCTATTTCAATTTAATAATAATCATTTGTTTTGAACAATATTATAGAGCATTAAGTATTGCAATCTAATAATTTTCAAACAGATTTAGTTGACCCAAATAGGTACTACCACTCCGTGTCAGAGTGGACCTGGGAGTAATGGCAATGAACAGGTATTCCAGACTCCCTAGAGCTCCATAACTGAAACCTCACCATCAGGCAAGAGAGGTGGGGGGAAGGGGTCTTACCCATCTGCAGGATATACAGTCAGCATATTCTAAGCTCTGTAAACAAGGCCGAGTTAATTTTGTTGAGATTTTATAAAATAACTTTTTTTTCTGATAAATAAAAGATTTTTTTGTATTATTCAGACTATTGTCCTCATCTTTATAGTTATCTACACACCGTTTCAGCCGATGTATTCCCTGGCTTTCAGGTGTCTCTTGTCAGAATCAGGAACCTTCTTTTAGAATTAGGCTAGTTCTATGAAGACTCCCAATTACAACATGAAGGTTCCTGAGTCGAAGAGAAGTTTCCCTATTTCAAGAAGGTTCTTGAGTTCGACGAGAAACACCTGAAGCAAGCTGGGGGGGGGGGGGGCGCATCAGCTGAAACACTGTGTAGATAACAACAAAGATGAGAACAATAGTCCGAATAATTCAAATTATCAAGCCTCATCTCAAAAATTCAAAGAAAAAGATTTTTTGATAATAGAATTTATCCAATTTTCAAAGAAAAAACAAAAACAAATTTTTACTCTTATTGAATCAACCTAAGCCAATTATAAATTGAAATAAAAACTTTTCTTAGAACTTATCTGCAATGCTTTTGTTCTTTTTCCGATTAGATAAAAAGTAGTAGCTATCTCTCCAGTCAGGGAAATCACAAAAGCACCCCACCAAAAAAAAAAACCCAGTTATCTGCCCTTGGCGCATAGGTAAAGTAAAGATACCATGAAAAAACAAATTTTGTATTTGTTTTATTACCGTTTTTTTTTTTGTTGTTGTTTGCTTTTGTTAGAATCAAAAATTGTTTAAAAAAAATAAAATAAATAAAATAAAATGTGGGATAAAAAAAAACAATTTTAAAAAGTTTGATATATGTATAAACATACACATACATGAATATGCATGTGACATTGTTTTTTTTCTTTTATTATTTACTTTTATTTTACATAGAAATTTTTGTAAATAAGAATTTTTAATATCAGAGCAGCAGCAAAGAGTTTGTGTGCTTTAAAGAGGGAAAAAAAAAAAAAAAAAAAGAAAAGAAAAGAAAAAAAAGAAAAGAAAGAAAAAGGAAAAAAAAGAAAAAGGAAAAAAAGAGAGGGGGGATTTTTTTTAGAACAAAATAAAATTATTTCCTCTGCAAAATTGTTTTGGGCAATTTAAACAGTAGTTCAGATTGCATTTTTTTGTTTTTAATTTTACCTTTGTACATTTTGCAGAAGGGTTTTATTTCTTTACACTACTGCTGCCATCATCGAAGGAAAAAGGAAAAAAAAAGATTTTTTTTTTTAAAGTAGGAGGAAAAAAATAATAAAGGTGGGGAAAGAATATAAAAAAAAATGTTGTATTATTTGTATTTTTCGGACTGTTGTCCTGATCTTTATTGTTAAATACACGTTTCAACCAATGTGCCCTCCAGCCTTCTTCAGGTGTTTGTTCAACTCGGGAACCTTAACAGAACTTCAAAATGAACCCATTTTCAATCTACCAGAGTAGAATGTTCATAGTCAGCGGAATGAGAACAGTCTACCCTGATGGATTGAATAAAGGGTTCAGTTCGAAGTTCCGTGAAAATTCCTTATTATGACATAAAGGAGCCAGAGTTCAACAACAAAACACCTGAAGAAGGCTGGAAGACACATTGGCCAAAATGTTGTGTATATAACAATAAAGATGAGGATAACCGTCTGAAAATCCAAATAATACAAATCATCAAGACTCATCTCAAAAATTCAGACAAATAGTATAAAATTTTTTTTTTAATTTAGATTTTTTTTTTTAGGCTCTGTCTCCTGCCATAAACTTCTCTCTTTTCTACAGGTGCTTACAACAACGGCAACAACAAAGGGTTAAAGATTCAGAAACAACGGGTTAGGTGAGGGTGAGGGAGAAATTTAGTGGTCCCTGATAACCAACTGGCTTTTAATAATTGTGGAAGGAGATCAGTGGTCGGTTTAGTTCATTTTTTTTTTTTTTTGGCATATCTGGTCCAGTAAAACCAGAGCCCAATAGCCCAAACCCTACCCACAGGCCCCAAGGTGACACGCACAAACTACCATACATACTCACGTGCAATTAAAGTCTTCATGAACAAATTTTTGAAGGTAAAAATAAAGAGAAGTAAAAAGGAACCAGGAAGTTCCTTACCATTCCCCAAAAATTCAGGGTCTTCTCTAAAATTTTTCTTTTTAAATAAGATTAGTTATGATTGGTTAAAATGATTATAAATATAACACAGTTATAATAGTTATGATACGTATGAGTATATATGGTACTTTTGTGTGAACGGTGAAGGTTAGTTAGAAACCTGATCAAAAAATGATTGTACAAAATATTGGTTTTTTTAGAAAGAGAAGTGAAAAGGGTAGAAAGAAAGGCAGGAGACATGTCTATGCCATTTGTAGTGTTTCCTTCATTTGACATTATATTGTAAAATAAACAGTGATTGCTTTGTATTTATTAACTGATTCCTCCCACCTGTTTGGTTTTTTTAATTTCATTTTTTTTTTTTTTGTTTATCTTGCTTGTAAGCATGGGAGGAAAATGCAAGACTCCAGATTTTTGTTTGATTAAAATTTTGAAGGAAAAAAAAAAAAAAAAAAAAAAAAAAAAAAATTTTTCTTGATTTTCTCAGATTTTTGTTTAACCCCTTTATGTCCCGTATACCATCGGTGATACTTTTATTCCCCTACCTGCTGATATCGTAGCACCAGTTTACTAGTGCAGAGATCCCAATCAAACAGCAGAGGGGAAAATCTGGGTTCAGGAGTACGGGTTTCAAAGGGTTAAGAAGAAAAATCCACATTATTTAAGAATTCTTAATTTTTGGATAATTTTGAATACTTGTGAGAGTGAAGCATTTTTTTTTTTCCTAATTATTTTTCTGGTTCATGAACAATTTTTTTTTTTTAATTTTATATGAAGGAAAAAGAAAATTAGTTTTTGTTTGTTTTTAAGCGGAATTTTCATTATAAATGAAATAAATAAATTACCAAAGTTTTTTTTTTGTTTTGTGTTTTTGTGAAAAGTTATTTGGAAATTTTCTTTAACGAGAATGCATTTATTCGGAAATATCGGGCTAAATTTCGAACCTAGAAAAAAAGAAAAGACATGGAGTTAGAAATTAAATAAAATTCATAATACAAATTTGCTGAAAATAGAAAAAATGGAGTTAGAAATTATAATTATAATTAAGTAATTATAAATAAATAAAAATATAAATGATAAATAAAAATATATCTAAATAATTAATTAAAAATATAAATAATAATTAAATAATTAAAAAAATAAATAATTAATAAATGATTAAAAATATAAATAATATTTAAATAACTAAATGAATAAATAATAATTATAAATAATTATAATAAAATTCATAAGACAATTTGCTGAAAGAAAAAAATAATTTATATTAATTAAATTTTTCACACTATTGACCTCATCTTTATCGTTATATACACAACATTTTGGCCAATGTGCCTTCTGGACTTCTGGTGTTTTTCAAAATCAGGAGACTTCACAGAACTTCAAACAGACTTCAATGAGAATAATCTACCCCAATGGATTAAATAAAATCCATTCTCATTCTGAATAAACATCTAAACAGCCCAAGGTTACTGTGGCCTGAACGTTGTGTTTATACACAATAAAAATGAGGAAAACAGTCTGAAATATAAAAATTATTCATATCAAGCCTTATCTCATAAATACATATAAGTAAAAAAAAAAAAACAAAAAAAAAACAATATATTAATTAAAACCATCTAATCTAAACTCATCTTCATAATAACAATGTACAGATTTATGCATGGATTATCCACAACAGGATTAATTTTCAAATATCATCCAATATTTTGATCACCAATATGCTACTTTATGTACAGGGTCGTCTGAAAGTCTTGTTACCTCTACATATTGTTTTAAATTTCATTATTTTTTGTTTTAATAATACAGGTTGGTTCAAAAGTCTTGTCCCTGCTACATATTCATTATTTCTTGTTTGTTTTAATAATATAATAAGTGCTGCCTAATTGATGAGTACCCTGTTAATTATGCATGGTTAGGGTAGAGAATTTATTTAAATTCAAAATAACAGTTACAGAGATTTTGATTGATGGCTCTTAACACTTTTGTGGCCTCTCTTCCTGTTTGCATGCAAGAAGAGAAAGTTTAGTTCTAATCAGTTTCTGGCTGACTGTTGAAGGAAAAAGACACAATGGTGCTGCTCCTTTGATTAGCCAGATTCTCACACAGTGCAGTTGTATGATCTGGATCTACAACTCAAATAAAATGAATTCACCAACGAAATGTCTTGAGTTGTTGACTAAGAACAAACAAACAGCACAGGACATCTCAACCAGATCTTAAGAAAAAAAACAGTTAAGATAGACAGATCTTGAACCCGAATAGCTACTCAGCCCAAGTAAAAAAAAAGCTGCTACCCAGAACAAGATATGAAGAAAGAAGAAATAAGTCGACTAAAAGACAAGATATACTTTTATACTCAACAGGAAAACTGAGTATATAACATGTTCAATCTAAAAAATTATGTCACATTTGAGGTTGGTTGGTTTTACAGCAGATCAACCTGTGTTGGATTATTTTATGCTGTAGTTCAATTATCATTATCATCATCATCAATTCATGCTAACATCACGGAGCTCCACGCTCTTTCCCCATTACCCGTTCCTGGAAGGGCCTTTACCAGCTCGGGCCACATGGATTACATATATCTGTCAGGAGAGCTGCACATGGCAACTAAGATTTTAAATACTAAACAAATTCACAATGTAGGACGTCTGAACCAGATCTTAAGAAGACAGAAATAGCTAAGAAGATAGAAAGCCTAGAGTCTTAAGATTCTAATCCAATATAAGTACAGACCAAGATATACATTCTAAGAAGAGTTACAGAAAAGATAAATATACAAGATTGGGTGGTTATGCAACATAAATTATGTAATCATTTTATCTCTTTGGAAAAAAAAAAAAAAAAAAAAAAAAAAACTTTAAAAATTAAATTATTTTCTATTTTATGCAATTATTTATTCTTTCTTTCTTTCTTTCTTTCACTCGTAAGATTTCATTATTTCTAGTGTTACATCATACAACTGAAACGGATATTATTAGGTGTTGAAAATCTGTACACACATTTATATACATATAGATAAGCGAGAAAAATGGAAGTGAATCCGACAATTATGTTGAAAGATAAAAGGAAAGAATCAAAATATCCAGCCCCGAAGAAGACTGATTGTTGTATACTCAAATTTGATGTTTCTCTATTATTATTATTATTATTATTATTATTTTATCTTACCATTATAATTTTTTTTTTTAAATATAAGTGTGACAAGACTTTTGGACCACCTTGGAGATAAAGATTTTAAGACAAATGTAAAGAGTTACCTCCCTTGTTTTGTTTTTTAAGCGTAGGCAGTTTTGAAGATTTAGTATAAATGAATAAATAAATGAAAAATGTCACTCCTTTGAAGAGAAAAAGAAATTCAGATTTGATTTTCAAAATGAAAGATCAGGTCTACAAAAAATTAATTTTTGATTAATTCTTGTAAATGGATGATAGAAATAAAATCTTTTTCATTATTCATCCTTCTTTTACAAAAAATATCAAGTTATAAGTCAAATATTATTTTCAGCAGTTCTGCTTATTTGCTATTATTATACATCCATAGTGTTAACAGAAATAATTTTGAAAAATTCATTATATATATATATATATATATATATATATATATATTATTTTTTACTTCTAAACTCTACTTATGTGGTAAAAACCCAAGTAATTCAGTTTTTCAAAATAAAATTTTTTTTCGAACTGACATCTGGGGAAAAAAAAAAAAGAAGAAAAGACTAGCACATCTGTACTTTCTTAAAATAATCATCAGTACCATATGTAGTGGCCAAAAGAAAAAACACTGGGGGAGTTTTCTAAGTTGTATATGTAAAAAGTGCTCAATACATTAAGTAGAGCATGATAAGGAAATACATGAGTCAGACACTATCTACCTAGGTTTTACCCGAATGGTTCTTCAGGATAATTCTGACTGAAGGAGGTTGTCACAAACGTTTTTTTCATTGCTGTATTGGGTATCTGATTGGGTAAAAATTAGCATAAATGTTAAAAAATTAAAAATTTGTAACAATGTTTTGTTACAATTATTTTGGGTTTTTTTTTTTTATTTCTATCTTTATTGGAAGCCATGGTTTATGATTACATATGTTTAGAATTTCTGTTCTTTGGTTTAGTTGCTTATCTATATATATATATATAATATATATATATATATATATATATATATATATATATGAGAAGTAAACAAACAGACGATGTGTTTTGATATGGCTTTTTTTAGCCGACAATTTTTGGGAGAATATGTGCTTAATTGAAGTCGTACCTCATTTTTGAAAATTAATTAATAATTAATGAATTGAATAAGTATTTCCGCCTAATTCATTAATTATTAATTAATTAATTTTCAAAAATTAGGTACGACTTCAATTGAGCACCTTATATATATATATTTTTAATGTTTTTTTAAAAGTTGGGCGTTATTACGAAGCATTAAAAATATATAATTGAATGAACTCGATATTATGGAGTATTGGATTCACTTATTTTTTTATTATTATTTTTTGTCATAAATTTTCAGGTTCGTTAGATAATCCAATACTGCATAATATCAAGTTCATACATTTATATATTTTTAATGCTTCGTAATAACGCCCAACTTTAAAAAAAACATTAAAAAAATATACACCGAGTGAAGCATATGGAGACCACCTAAAATACAACATGAATATATATATATATATATATATATATATATATATATAAAGAAGCTGAGAAGTGTAGAGATTAAAAAAAGGTGCTTACCACAAAAATGCCATAAAAAAGATGCCAAGCCGTTGCAAATATACAATACATCCAGAGTAGCCACATTTCCATATATCCTGGTCTGAGGAAAATGACGTACCCGACGATAGCAGTCAACGGAGCAAGAAGAGGATTGAACAGTTCACATCGTGTATTACTCATCTGGGACACAATAAGGCGACACTGAAAATTTTAAAAAAATAGATTATACCAATGATGATGATGATGATAGATTTTTAATCTAGTGCATCCTGGGATGCACAGATTTGATTTGAATGAGTCCCCAGGAAATTAGATGGGGACCAACTAAAGTTTCTTAATAAATTGTAGCATTTTTATATAGGAACTGGGGAAATGGGATGGAGAATTTTCATTGATGAAAAACTGAAGTCGGATAACCCCTAACATGTACCATATCTCATGTAATTTTTTATTGGTTGGTTTGGTTTATTTTATTTTATGGCAGATCAACCTCAGTGGGTCATTTAATGCTGATAAAGTTTGAAAAAAATTCATTCTTAACAGGTTCTACCACTCTGGGTCAGAGTGGACCTGGGAGTAATAATGATGAAGGGGTGCTCCACATTCCCCAAACCTACAAAACTGGAACCTCACCATCAGATAGAGTTTAACGTCATTACCAGGACATGTAGACCCTCAGCCACTGCCTTCTAGCGCCCATATGATAAAAAGGGTTGGGGTAATCATATAGGTGCTAAGGCTTGGCATGACCAGCCGATTGATTCGACCGCCCATCTAGCCCAAGAACGGGCCAAAGTGGAGTATTGCAAGTCATGGACTTGCTCAACCACCTGGGTTCTATCCTTAGGCATCATGGGTTGCCACCCATGGCCAACAGGTGGCCTCATTGGGGAAGTCTTTGGGGGAGATTTTTTATGTGTCAGGGATGCAGATGTATACCTGTCAGCATCTCTGCATAGAAAAATTATTTGTGAACTTATAAAATGCATACAGTCAATCTATTAAGTAAAATCAGTTGAATATTTTTAAAAAGTCAAGGGTGTTTTTAGGCATGGTTAGCTCAGTCGGTAGAGTGTTCAGCTAGAAACCACATGGTTCGTAGTTTGATACTGGCCCTCGCCAACTCAGCGTATGAGTATCACAGGGATCTGTGCGGTAAAGTAAGGAGCTGATGATAGGTGTATTGCTCCACCTCAGACGCAAAAACAGTCTCCTTGGTCTATCACTATTGGCTGATACCGACTTTAGGCCACCCTGATGACTTTACTTAGTGTGGACTTGATGAATCTTCCTCCAAGGACTAAGCTCGTCCATATATGTCAGGCCTGCACGAGGGGCAGGGGAGTGTAGCGAGTGACTACAGATACTGAACTCACAGCCTCCTTATCGCGAGGAGTGGCTCATAGGTAAACTACTGTCACCCCTGTTGAATATAAAAATCCTGCATGGGTCGGGCAGCGTGTGATTAGCCAGGATGTAAGATCATGGGAAAGGGCAGTTACTTATTATTTAAGTCCTACCTTCACACACCACGGGAAGTCGTATTTTGATCTTCCTAACATGAAATGAGACGTATGTTTGAGCAAGTGAACTTTTGATGGTTTGTGTAGGGACTACTGTGATAGTGTAGCCGGTAAAATACTGTGAGACGGACTTTTCTAGTTGAAGAAATTGATTGTAGTGATTGCTATCGGTTGTCACTTCAAACAAACAATTTAATTTAGAAAGTCAGCACAGAGAGTTTAAAGTATCATACAAGGTGTTAAGGGAGATAACTCTCCCGTAATGAACGTTTGACTCTTCACAAAAAAAAGTGCAGTATCAGACAAGATCACTGCTTGATGAATACACAACTTGTTGACAGTTAATTGTTTATCTAAACCCACCCTGCTGTATCCTTGTTGGTGAGTAAATATAAACGAATATTGTTGTGTTATAAAATATATATTTAGCAGTTTTGTTATATTTTGTTATTTCTAATATCTTAGGATATAACACAAGGATTGGCTAATAAATTCAGAAGTTGACAAAGATACTCATGGAATGTGACCAAATCAGGTTTATTTTTCAACATAGTTCTTCTTGGGGGTCTACACACTTATTCCATCAGTGCTGCAGTGCTTGGATTCCATTTGTCAAATGAGTCAACCGGTATGATGTCATCATATGAACTTTTTAGCCCATCCAATATATATATATATATATATATATATATATATATATATATATATAAAAATGGAGATTCGCTTCTGGTTTTTGTCTGTAACAAAAATTACGTCACTGCTTACGTCACATTACCCAAAATAGTCATAACATAGAATAAATACACTCAAAATTTGAACATGAAACATTAGACAGTCCTCATTGTTTTTTAAAACAAGTTTTAATAAATACATGACTGGTATTATATATCTATATATAGTTGGTTTTATCTTAATACATAATTAAAGTTTACATTTCAAATTGTTTTATTTTTTAATCCTTTAATGATTTTACTTACTTAGGGTACAAACTCGCTGACATTGAATTTTTAACTCCCACCCCTCAGGCAATATGTTTCAAAAATCTATTTGTACATCACCCGGGGGGCGCTTTTTATTTTGTCCTAGTATATATATAAGGTAAACCTCTAAATTTTCAAACCATGTTTGTGGTGTCACCAATGTTAGCCAGTAGCCCTCAGTGAAGTCCAAGTTATCTCAGTTCTCCAGGACTTTTCTCAGTATTCTAGTCAATCTTAGCAGTCCTATTCCTCTAGTTTCTTTTACAGGTTGTCTGAAATTGTTCTGAGAGCTCCAACTATAATTGGTATCCCTGTAACCTTTCATAATTTTTCAGTACTTTAGCAAGGTCCAAGTATTATTATTATTCGTAATTCACTCTTTGCAAGTTTATCATTTATGATTTATTTGCATAATTGAATTTGGTTGGTTGGTTGGTTCGTTTTATTTTACGGCATATCAACCTCTTATTGGTCATTTAATGCTAACTTACTTTTGAGGTTACCCTCAAAGATATAACTATGCTTACTCACATGTGAGGCTGCAGTCAATTTTATTTTGGTCATTTTAGTAGAATGGTGTAAATGTGAGAGTTGAAGAATCTCCCCCCATTCACTTCAAAACTTTTGGTTTGATTTATTTGTTTAATAGCATATCAACCATAATGGGTTATCTAATGCCAAAGCAATCCTTGTAGAAGAATAGTATTGGTACTATTTAACTCAGTTTGGGGGGGGGATGATGGGGTTCATACCTTTTCCAAGGGTATCAGTCTGAAAGTGAACATAATAGCAAGACTGGAGTTTGTTTTTTGTTCTACGGCATATCAACCTCGATGGGTC
>CM042160.1:55222478-55249978 GCA_023376005.1 Doryteuthis pealeii | reverse complement strand
GTGCCTTTCAATACCAATAAAAGTGTCTTCTCTGCCCCCTTCCAACTTTTCGACATTTCTCACTCCAACCGGACTCCACGACACACCGCCCCGACCACATTCCTTTCTTCTTCGCTACATTTCTCCTTGCAAGCCATGCACCGGAACCGTTTCGAGTCAGGTAAGTTTGCCTCGTCATTACACATGCAACACCCCTTTCCATAAATAACATTTCCCTTTTTTGCAACTAAAAGGTAGTGAATCTAAACATACCAAATCCCACATACTAGTCCAGCAGCCAAAGAAAATGGACATTAGATTCTCCAAACCAAAAAATGAGAAGGAAAATTTCACAACGATAACCAAGTTTTATCCTCTAAGACATTCAGGATTGATATTTTTGGTTTGGCATGGAGAATCTAACATCTGTCTTCTTCGACTGCTGAACTGCTACTAACTAGTACGGTGTGATGGTTGGAATATATATGCAGGCACAGCAGCAGCAATATTAACAGCCAAATCCAAAGGGTCAAACAATTTAAGGTTTATACTGGCATAGCATTTCCAGGGAACTGATACTAAACTCAGAAGAAAAGATATACAGAGCTTTAATAGAGCTCCAAGGTAGAACTCCCTCCCAACAAGAACTGTTACTTAGAACTGCCTTAACCTAACTCCTTTATCCACTAGACCAGGAGTCCAATTGAATTCAGAGAAATAACATAGAAATGTGTTACTTATAAATATAAGTAGTATCAAAATAAAAAATACTAATCACTGATCAACAAAAAGAAAAAATACAATTAAGATTCATAAAAGCAAAAATAAAGATTCTAAATATTTTTCTTTAGATAAATGAATTGTTTGTCTTTATGATAGTGTCATTAATATAATGTTTCAAGCCATCTATTTTATGGTCTTTATCAGTTGTACTAATCTGTAGGAAAAAAAAAGATTTATTTATTTGGCATTTTAAAAAAGTTTTCTATCATTTTTGTTTACACAAAAAAATTTTCAAAATAATTTAAAGTTTTTAAAAAAAGTTATAAAATAAAAATTTTACATTTAAAAAATCTAATTTAGGAAATTGTTAAAAATACATTTAAAAAATCTTTCAATTTGAATAAAAATTTAAATTGAAAGATTTTTAAAATGTAAAATACATTTTAAAAATCTTTCAATTAAAATTTTTATTTGTTTCTAAAGTTTATTTAAATTGAAAGATTTTTAAAATGTTTTTTTTTTTTAATTGAAAGATTTTTTAAATAAAAAAAAAGCATTTAAAAAGATTTTCAATTAGATTAAAAATCTTTCAATTAGATAATTGAAAGATTTTTAATCTAATTGAAAATCTTTTTAAATGCTTTTTTTTTTTTTTTTTTAATGTTTTTTTTAAAATTGAAATTAAACATTTTTTTAAATACTTTTGAAATTAAATTTTTTTTTAGATTTAAGTCATATCAATTTTTAAGTTAGATACAAATATTCTAATGATATTTTTGATTAAAAAAGAATTGAAATTATTTCAAATAAAATTTAATATTTTTTCTTTAATAAAATTTACAAAATTTTAAATGAAATTTTTCTAAATTAAAATCGTTTGAAAATAAAAAAAAATTTAACTGAAATTTTTCTTATCAAATTAGAAAGATTTTTTATAAAATCTAAAATTTTACCATAAGAATTTTTTTAAATTCTAAATTTAAAAAAAATTCAGATGTCATTCCAAATAGACAATACACCTGAAGACCATGAAATGGAATAGTCTCAACCTTGTGTTGACACTATCATAGACACAATGAGATTCAATTATATGAAAAAAAAAATTTGGTTAAATTGAACTTAACGAACCTAAATTCCACCATCGTATGTCACCCCGCCAAAAGAAAATAAATAAATAAATAAATAAAATCAGGGAATTATCCGAATTTAATGAAATTTTCAGTGTTGATATATTAATGAATAAAAGTTATTTTATTTTAAAATTTAACAATTTTTCAGGTCAGTTAACTTTGAACCACGTATCTTTGAGACGTAAAACAGATTCTCAAAGAACATGGTTCAAACAGGTTAACAGACCTGAAAAATTGTAAATTTTTTAAATAAAATAATTGGTGCATTATATCTTTTATTCATTAATATATCAACACTGAAGATTTCATTAAATTCATAAAATTCCCTGATTTTTGGTATTTTCTTTTTCTTTTGGCTGGGTGACATACGATGCCGGAATTTAGGTCCATTAAGTTCGATTTAACCAAAAATTTTTTAGACTGTCAATAACTCTACTGAAAGTTATAATACCAAAAATAATACTCACCAACTGGCTTGCATCATATCCCCAAGGCAAGTAGAGCACACCTGTGTTGTATTTCTCCCAGTGTGAGCTGATGAAACTGAACATTGTTCCCAAAAGGATAGAATAAATGTGAAAGACCCCCACACTGTAGTCACCACGGCCAAAAACAGAGTAAAGGGCAATGGGTAAAAAGAGGGTAGCCCAGCTGTCGAGACCATGATCAAACAACTCACCCAGGGGAGTACTTGATCGGGTCCTTCGAGCATGTTTACCATCTATGCCATCTGGAAGAAGAAGAAGAAGAAAATGAAATTAATTATTTTCTATTTTATGAAAATTTATTAAGGGAATGGTGATCCTCTTTCACCAGACGCTGGCGGCGGCCTGTGGGGATTTAAATAAAATAAAATAAAATAAAATTAAAAAAATAAATAAATAAAAAGTTCTGATCGTCTTGACTCTGGCGTCTGATAATAACACTCTCAACCTATACTTCGAAAAAGTTGTTAGAAGCTGGAGCGACAAACGAACACCTAAACCCATTCTGCAGGGCTGAACAGGTTACAAGGAACAGAACTCAATGATTTCAGCTAAGTTACACAGGCTTTTTTTATCTGCAACCTACCCTTTAACTACATTATTTATTTATTATTAATTAACCTTTACCAACCAAACACATTAAACTCTTTAACATTCTTTAAAACTCGTTGGGTTGTTTCATTTCATGTATATTGATACCCCTGTTTGATATTTGTTTTACATGTAAAGTAAACAGTTTGTTCTATAAAAAGTCGTTTGTCTCCTTTCTTCAAAAGCAGTACCCATCTCCTCACTGCATTCGAAGTACGGTTTATCCTCCTACAAAACGTAGGGTTTAAACAGTGCTTTTCCGGGGACAAAAATCCCCACAGTTTACAGTTATTTTATGACATGTGGTCAGTTTAGCTCAGTTGGTTGAACATTCACCTAGTAATCACGAGGTTCAAGGTTTGATACCAGTCCTCACCAACTGTACTACTTACTTATCTTCGATAATCAACTAAGATGAAAAATTTTACTAAACAGTCATTTCTTTTTTTTTTCAATTATAATAGAACTATTATTGCCATCTATATAATCAATTCATACAAGTGTGTTGCGTATAATCAATTCATACATATATAAAAAGGCAGTTAGTGTGTATGTATGTATGTATGTCCAGAGGAAACTACGAAAATAAAACAATTAACAACATTAAATATATATACACATTCACTATCACCAGATCTTGCTTTTTGAGCAAAAATAATGAAGAATTGATTTATATTTGTGAAGATAATTAAAAGATAAAATTTGAATAGTAACAGTATGGAATTTTTTTTGCATTTAATATTTCAAATTGGAGACATTCATTTTTCTTTTCAGAGTATCTTTGCACTTGTTTCTTTTTTCTGATGCCCCAATAGGCTAACGCAAGGTCTTTTTTTTTTTTTTTTTACATAGGGATTTTAATTGGGCATCCTGCAAAAAGATGCATTTTTGCCAGTATTTCTCTCTCTCTCTCAGATATGCCCTTTTTAATTGTGATCTATTTCATTGTTATAATTTTTTTAAAATTCAGACAATTTTGTTATATGTATTTTAACCTCTTCAAGAAAAACAATTCAAATAAATGACAATTTACAATTTTAAATAGAAATTTAAAGAAAGGTGCAGGTGCACTCATATTGAAATTTTGGCCATACCTATTCATTTAAATATCATTAATTTAGGTTAAGTGAGAGATTAACTCAAAGGATTAACAAATGGTATGCATGGTGGGGCTGGGGATAGAATTTTGTTGATTTTACTTTGATCAAAAGAAAATACATTAAAACAATAAAACATGCATAACACAAAAAAAATTACTAATTAATCTTACAATAATACTTTTTTTTTTATAATTCTTTCTTTCAATTTATTTTTAATTTGTTTATTTTCTTTTAAATTTATTTTTATTTATTTATTCCAATTTATTTATCTATTTTTTCCATTTTATTTATCTATTTTTTTCCAATTTATTTATTTTTTCAAATTTTATTTTATTTTTTTCAAATTCGTTTTTTTTTTATTTTTTTTTGTATGTATTTTTTTTTTATCAAATTTATTTTTGTATGTATTTATTTTTTATCAAATTTATTTTTGTATTTATTTATTTTTATCAAATTTATTTTTGTATGTATTTATTTTTTTATCAAATTTATTTTTTATTTATTTATTTTTTATCAAATTTATTTTTGTATGTATTTTATTTTTTATCAAATTTATTTTTGTATTTTTTTTTTCAAATTTATTTTTATATTAATTTTTTTTTCAAATTTGTTTTATTTTATTTATTTATTCTATTTATTAGTATTCAACTTTTTTAAAACTCATTTTTGATCTATTTATCCCATAGATGGGACTCTAACAGGTACTACCACTCCGGGTCAAAGTGGACTTGGAGTAATGGCAATGAAAGGATACTCCATACCCACCAGAACTGGAGTCTCACCATCAGATGCAGTTTAGAGTTATACTCAAGATACTTTTTTGTGAGGGGGGGGGAGAGTCTTAACCCTTTGCAGAGGATATAGTCAGCATATTCTAAGCCCTCCACCTGACAGAGCAGTATCTTATTGTGACCTGTAGTGTACATAACTATTATTTTTCAGTCAATTTGAAAACAGTTACATTAACAGTTAGTGAGATAATCTGGAATATTGGGTTTCAAACAAAGAGTTTAGCCATTGTTTCAAGCCTAAAACAATTTTTAAATATCTGTAATATTATCTCATTATTTTTTAAATTTTATTTTTATAATGAAAAGTAGGTTAAAGCTGCTTATAATAGAGGCTTTCGGCCATGTTTCCCTTTTGGTTATTATCACAATTATAATTCTATGTTTATACACTTGTTTTCATTTTAGTTCAGTCGGTAGAGCATTCGGCTAGAAATCACAAGGTTCCTAGTTTGATACAGGTCCTCACCGACTCAGCGTATGAGTAGCACAGGGATCTGTGCGGTAAAATAAAGAGCTGATGGTAAGTGTGGCACTCCACCTCAGACACTAAGATAATCTCCTTGGTCTAGCGCTAGTGAAAAGGGGATAGACTCACTCGCTGATACCGACATTAGGCCGCCCCGACGTCTTTATCTTACCTTATTATCAACTCCCGTTACTTCCGCTGCTCCCCTCCCCCCTCTGCACCCCCGTTACTTATGCTACTCCCCCTTCTCTGCACTCCCGTTACTTATGCTACTCCCCCCCTTCTCTGCACCCCCGTTACTTATGCTACTCCCCCCCTTCTCTGCACCCCCGTTACTTATGCTACTCCCCCTTCTCTGCACCCCGTTACTTATGCTACTCCCCCCTTCTCTGCACCCCCGTTACTTATGCTACTCCCCCCTTCTCTGCACCCCCGTTACTTATGCTACTCCCCCCTTCTCTGCACCCCGTTACTTATGCTACTCCCCCCCTTCTCTGCACCCCCGTTACTTATGCTACTCCCCCCTTCTCTGCACCCCCGTTACTTATGCTACTCCCCCTTCTCTGCACCCCCGTTACTTATGCTACTCCCCCCTCTCTGCACCCCGTTACTTATGCTATTCCCCCCGCACCCCCGTTACTTATGCTACTCCCCCCCTCCACACTTCTACTACTCATTCCTCCATTTATCAATGAGTAATTAATTTATAGTCATAATCAAAATCATTAATACATAGAATAAATCTTATTTGTTAACGATGTCTCTATGAAAATCTGAGTTAGATTTGGCTCAAAACAGCCCATGTTATTAGTGCGTTTAAAATCTTGCAATGTGTCTTATATAACTAAGAATTAAAGTTTGTTTGGTTTGGTTTTACGGCATATCAACCTCAGTGGGTCATTTAATGCCAATAAAGTTTTGAAATAAATCAATTCTTAATGGATAATACAATTTTTTTATAAATACATTTTTCTATTTAACCCATAGATGGGACCCTAACAGGTACTACCACTCCGGGTCAGAGTGGACCAGGGGGCATTGGTGATGAAGGGGTGCTCCATATTCCCCAAACCTCCAAAACTGGAACCTCACCATCAGATAGAGTTTAATGTCATTCTCAGGACATGTAGATCCTCAGTCACCACCTTCTAGCACCCACATGATAAAAAGGGGTTGGGGCTTGCCATAAGGGCAATAGAGTTGAGAAAATCATATAGGTGCTAGGGCTTGACGTGACCAGCCGATTGATCGGAGGGGGCCTCTCCGACCGCCCGTCTAGCCCAAAATAGGGCCAAAGTGGAGTATTGCAAGTCATGAACTGCTCATCCACCTGGGTTCTATCCTTAAGCATCACGGGTTGCCACCCACGGCCAACAAGTGGCCCCATTAGGGGAGTCTTACCCCTCTGCAAAGGTGTAGTCAGTGCATTCTAATGCCCCAGCCAACAGGGCGGTAAGAATTAAAGGTTTGCATAATATATGGTGTAGTTAATTTTCATACTGGTTTAAACAAAACCGTGTTTAATATAATTATTTGGTCTTATTGATCTCTAATATTATTATTTTATCCTCCAACGTATTAAAATCAATCCTATGAATGATTTTATATAGAAACCAATTAAAATATAATTAAAATAAGTGTAATCTTTTTATATGCGTTCTCATTTAATTTCACTAATCTTTCTAATTTAATATATTTCATTACATTAAAACTTTAAGGTGCAAAGGGTGTATATTCTTGCTAGTTGTAATAATAACTGAAACATATTTTTTTAATCCATATTCATTATTTTGTTGTAACTCGTTTTTGATAATACTGCACATTACCTGATGTAGTACACACATTTGGATTTTTACTGGCCAATATGTTGCAAAAACTGACTTACATATACAAATCAGATTTCACAATATATTTCGGGACGGTCCAAACCCCATTCAGGATGGTTGATAATTTTTGTTCAGGACAGTCATGAAAAAAGTTACACTGGTAAAAAAAAAAATGTGCAGACTCCATCATATGAAATGTGGAGCAATCCAGAAAGTACCCAACTATCAAAAAACGAATGTATTATTTTGATTTTATGTATTGTTAAACTAGAATCAGCTACCCGGCATTGCCTGGGTAGAGAAGGGTATAATAAAAGATTAGTCTCGCAGATCCATTGATTGTTTTGGTCTTAAATAATTGATTTATGTCTTAATCACGAACATAAACCAATGACTTTCCCTTTTCTTACTATTCAAATCTAATTTTTAAATATCTTCCCAGATATAAATAAAATCTTCATTATTTTTAACAAAAAGCAAACTCTGGTGATAGTGAATGTGTATATATATTTACTTTGTCATTAATTGTTTTATTTTCGTAGTTTCTGCCATACATACATACACATGTTTTGGCTGATGTATCCTACTGTCTTCTTCAGGTCTGTGGCAAACAAATAATATCAAAAACGAATTAACTCAGTTCCCGTGTCTCAAGTGTACATGCACATTACCATGTATACTCAGTTCCTGAGTAGAAAGGGTTAAAGAGAAACTGCTAAATCCACAAGAGTATTCAAAATAAACAGAGATGCTGATAGATATGCATCCTATGTCCCTGACGCACAAAAATCTAAAAGGACGCACTAAAATCATATCCATGCATCACAGTGTTTTTCTTTTTTCTTCCCACCCCACCATTTCAAGCTAACTGTAAATACATTTCAATAGTTTCTTAGAAAGGAATTACACAGAATAGGTTACAAGGTAGGAGTTAGCCGGGTTTAGTTGGGAACCCATAAATTTTCTCGGGCACTCATTCAAATCAAATATGCGCGTCCCAGGTTGCATTAAATCAAAAACCTATCAGCATCACTAAATAAGTGTCTACTCTTGGTAAAAAAAAAAAAAAGGACCTTAACACCAATAAGCACCCCAGGTGAGACCTAGTTTCAAAGGACATGTTTTGCTTTTCACAGTCCAAATCCGATTGTTTGTTAACAGATGATTTAGACACTTTTTTTGTTAATTATAAAACTATAAACGAAAGGTACATTTTTTATTAAACACTTTTTTTATTTCATGTTATCAATTCAATAGCAATTCTTTTTTAATGATAAAACTTTTAGCGTTAGACACGTTTAACACGGCAATAGTTAAAGCTATAAAAATTATATTATAAGGTTATAATAACAGCTACCCCTAACCCTAACCCCAGCAAAATCTTTTTTTAAATAAATACTTTTAAATATTAACTATCCGTAGAGGCACATGGAAAATAGTTAAACATGTCTTTCGTTTTTTTTTTTGTTTTTTTTAAAAAATAACAATATTAGTTTAGCTTTAGTGCAAAATTAATTTTTTCACATATGCTAACAACAACAACATGAAATAAATAATTTTAAAAAATTAAAATCAAAAACTATTTTAGTCTAAAAATGTGACTGGTTTTTATCGGCTGGCTGTTTTGTTGACTAACAACCAGTGAAAAGCAAAATTCAGTTCCTTTCAAAACGGATTTGAGCTGGGGTGTTTATTGGTGTCACGGTCCAAAAAAACAAGAAAAACAAACAAAGATAGGCAAGAAAATTGATAAACTTACCTAGAGTATGAGAGAGAAAATTGTTAAAGGCACAAATAAGCCACACCCAGTTTGGTATAGGGGGGTAGGCAGAGTGGTCATTACTTGAAGCATAAAACTCCAGATCAAAATAAGTCATTAGCATATAGTTGCATAGCAACAAAAGAAATCCTGCAAATGTGAGGACATTGGGTGCCAACCACAAAGGAACAAACTGAAAGAGAAGAGAAAAAAGAAAATTAATTTGAACAGTTAGATTGGTTGCTTGGTTGTTTAATTTAATGGCACATCAACCCTTCTGGGTTATTTAACTCTTTGCTTACTTTAAATAGCTCACAGCAGTTCTCTCACCACTACAATCCTATAATAACTCACTGATAGTTAGTTCATAATAATTGAGCAGAAGACTCGGATTAAAATTATAATAGGACTTTATATGAATAGAAGGAGTTCTAAGGTGAATAGATAGTGAACTTTGAAATATCATAAAGGTAAAAAAATGCCTGGAAAATTTGGTAGGCAAAGAGGTAAGACCAAATCTGTTTTTGTTTTTTTATATACGATTTGTTTAAGAAAAATTTTCATTAACATCATGTGCATTGATAGAATGATAGAAATAATTTTCATTAACTTCATGTGTATTAATAAATACTGGTGGTTGACCCTCAGCCACTGCCTTCTAGCACATATATGATAAAACGGGTTGGTATTTGCCATAAGAGCAATTTGAAGAATATGGTCGGGGTAATCATATAGGGCCGGGTTAGCTCAGTCCGTAGAGCGTCCGGCTAGAAATTACAAGGTTCCTAGTTACAATACCGGCCCTCGCCAACTCAGTGTATAAGTAGCATAGGGATCTGTGCGGTAAAGTAAGGAGTTGATGGTAGGTGTAGCACTCCACCTCAGATGCAAAAACAATCTCCTTGGTCTAGCGCTAGTGAAAAGGGGGCAGACTCCCTCACTGATTGGCTGATACTGACTTTAGGCTACCTCAACAATTTTACTTTTACTTACTTAATCATATAATTGCTAGGGCTTGACATTGTTGGAGTGTTGTTGGAATAAGACTCACACAAAATCACCACCACTACGCATAGACTGCAGCAGTAGCAGCAACTTTCAGTAAAATAGCCAATAAAAACAGATCAGAAATATTCAAGGTTGTTCACTGTCTGGATAAGGCAAACTACAACGAGTCGCTACGTAATATTTAAGGCTTCAGATTAAAGTCAACAATGGCTGTACGAATTCCAACAGACATGACCAGCCGATTGACCAGATGGGCCAAACTCCACTTGTGGACGTTTTTAACATCCATGCAGGACTCAACATACACTCCCATTAATTGGCAATGAATTTCAATCGTTTAATGCCTTTTGTATTCAAAAACCAAGTAACAGTGAAGTCAACAATGGCTGTACGAATTCCAACAGACATTTTGTCCACTTGTGGACGTTTTGCAGGACTCAACATACACTCCATTAATTGGCAATGAATTTCAATCGGTTTAATGCCTTTTGTATTCAAAAACCAAGTAACAGTGAAGTCAACAATGGCTGTACGAATGACATTTGGTGTTAGTGTCAATAAGAAGCTCCATCAGAAACAGCTGCCAAGCAGAGACTGAGTGTGGCACTGAGGCAAGGGACAGGGATAGGCACATGCACAAACACAACAGTGTTACCAATAGTCACACAGACAGTTTCCCTGTGTCCTCACGGCTTTGGAGACCTTAATTTTGGGATTACCTTCATACTTCTTCAAAGTCAACATTAAAAGGTAAAGAGTAAATTTTGAAAGTTGGGCTGCATGTGGTTCTGATAGGTTGTGGCCCCTGTTGTAGAGTAAACCACAAAAAGGATTAGTATTGTTTGGATTATTCAGACAATTGTCCTCATCTTTATTTTATCTGTATTGAAAATTAGCCACTTTGATTTTATGAAAGAAATCACCGTGTGAAATTTAGAAAAAAAACTTGTATTATGAATTTACGGCTCTTTGAAGAAAAATACCGTATTAACTCGCTGTAAAAAAAATAATGCAATGGATAGAAACACATAAAAATTACACATTTAGAAAGATTATTTTATATTCTTTCCAACCATATAAATATTTTTATGCTTGGATCTATAAAATATGAAAAACTGCGATTTAAACCGATTAAGATCGGAATTTGTCAATGTCCAACACAATCAATGGAACAGCTGGTGTTGCTACTGATAACAATAAAATAAGGACAATAGTCCGAATAATCCAAATAATACTAATTATCAAGCCTCATCTCAAAAATTCAGAGAAATACCACAAAAAGGAATTCAATGTTTCACCTATATTTGACTATTAAATGTCATACAAATGTTTGTTTATATTTTCTTTTTTCAATTCATAGATTAACAAAGAAATGCAAAATACAAGGTAAACACCTTTCTGCAAATTAATTGAAACAACCGTTTTAATTTCTTTTCTTTCACCATACAGTCAGTTTCAGAACCACTGTAGAGACAAGGTGTAATCGAGCCTTATTTTTTCCTCAGATCAGGTAATTTGCAGTGGTGCGCAGTAATATGAATCTATTTTTCGGGTGTATGATAAAATTTATTTGGCCTTGAAAAATATTGCATCAGCCCAGACACTATTGTCTCGACTGTTGATGAGTTGTCCCACGGACATTGTCTGCAATGGACATTCCAAGGAAGCTTATGAAAATTGTGCCAACACTCTAGGAAGCTTTATAGAGAAATTGCAGATATTATAATAATAATGGAATTATTCGTTTTGTTTCAATTAATTTGTACAAGGGTGTATATGCTAGATAGAAAAGAAAAACACACACACATATATATATATATATATATATATATATATATATGATAAAATAACTTACTTCTACCACCCAGTTCCAAAATGGATGTGTTACATATTTTCCAATGGGGCTTGTGTCTACAGCACTGTACTGCAAGAGAAAAAAAAACAAAGAATTATTGGCTTCATTAAAACAAAGATAATCACAACTATTTCAAAAGATGTTTACAAATATTGCAATTCATTTTATAATATATCATCATCATCATCAAGGCATGCCAACAACACAGATTTCCTTGACTCTCTCACCAACCATCACTCTTGATAGGTCTGTAACATTATAGAGGGGGGAGGAGTCAGAAATGATGGGACCCTATATAAATAGATAGGACCCTAACAGGTACTACCACTCTGGGTCAGAGTGGGCCAGGGAGCAATGGTGATGAAGGGGTACTTCACATTCCCCAAAGCTCCAGAACTGGAACCTCACCATCAGATAGTTTAACGTCATTCCCAGGACATGAAGAACCTCAGCCACCACCTTCTAGCACCCATATGATAAAAAGGGTTGGGACAATTATATAGGTGCTAGGGCTTGACCTGACCAGCCAATTGATCAGGAGGGGGGGGATCTCTCCGATTGCTCGTCTAGCCCAAGTAGAGTATTGCAAGTCATGGACTGCTCAATCACCTGGGTTCTATTCTTAAGCAACACGGGTTGCCACCCACAGCCAGCAGGTGGACCCATTGGGGGAGTCTTACCCCTCTGCAGAGGTGCAGTCAGTGTATTCTAATGCCCCAGCTGACAGGGCGGTAATTTCATTGAAGAGTTTATAAGATGAAGTAAGCTGATAAGCTGTACAGGTTGAGTAGGAGTGGACAGGTAAAACAATATCTCATACACATATACATTTATCTATTCTCTATATCAAGATGGATTTCTATTTAACAATGAAAGTAAAAGATAAGCATTTTCTCGTGTAAGAATTTTTGATACAGTTTAAGAACTATTATATTGTTTGGATAAATTATATGCAAGAGGAAAATAAATAAAAAATATACAAGGGCAAAGAAAAGCATATATTAAAATGCAAACTTACAAGAAAACAACGTCTATGTCAAAAAAACCTAGATAACTCAGTTTTTCAAAATAAAAAAAAAATTTCAAACTGATATGAGGACAAAAAACATTTTTTTTTTTTTAAAGAAAGACCAGCACACCTGTACTTTCTGAACATAATAATCAGTATCGTACGTAGTGGCCAAAATACCGGAGGAGTTAGTTAAGTTATAAAAAAACTTATGTAAAAAGTGCTCAATAAGCTAAGTAGTGCATAATTATAAGGAACTACAAGAGTCAGAATTATACTGAAGAACTATTCGAGTGAAACCTAGGTAGATAGTGTCTGACTCATGTAGATTCTTATATATATATATATATATTTAACTACACAAAAATTGTATAGAAAATAATCATTATTGCCTTCAAACTTAGCTTTTGGGTCATTCCATGTCAAAACACCAGCAAAAAGTTGAAATCTGCACCCACCGACACCGAATTACTTGAAATTTGGCACAATCTTTCACTGAAATACTGCATGTACATAGGAAAAAAACTCTGAACTTGGCAGGTTCATATCTTCTAAAGTAGACTTTGCTCCCACACAAAATTCTTTGATGAACTTAGGCAGACATAGTAGATGTTAAGAAAAAAATATTATGAAAATTGAAGAGGACACATTTTCGATAGACTGACCGTAAGCTACATAGGTGAAAAGTTGTTGATTTTGGAGTCATGCATTTGGGTGGGCAAAATAAAAAAAATTATCAGGTATAGGGTTAAAATGGTTGGATATTTGGATTCTACAGTCCTTATTTGCCTTACATACCAAATTCCAGAAATATTGAATGTATGAAAGTATTTTTTAAAATTAAAAAAAAAACACTGAAATTTTGGGACACCGCACGGCCTTAATTTTGAGGCAAAATAGGAAAATTATATATCCTCCTCTAAAATTGGAATGGTAAGGTTTAAGACAAATAATTTGGCACACTTTCCTAACTCATGAAAGGGAACATTCAAGTAATTCGGTGTCGGTGGGTGTAACACCCTGGTGAATTGACATGGAATGACCCTTTTGTGTCCTGGAAAACACTAACACAAGTTTTCTTCTTGGATAGTATTATTCCTTATATGTTTATGTTGTAAAATTATAGAAAACGCCCATTATTCCTTTCAAAATATGGTAGACCACATGCAACAATAACACCAACAAAAGTTTTACTGAATTCAAAAAGAGAAACATAATATTGTGGTAATCTTTAAAAATCAATTTTGAGTGCTAAAGTGAATTTCTGAGATTCTCAATTTCTCTAGAGGAAAGGAGGAAACTATCTACTTGGATTCTTAATAACTCATATACAATTACAGAGATGCTGTAGGTATACATCCTGCATCTCGGACACAGTAAAATTGTATCCATGCATCCCAGTGTCTTTCTTTTTTCTTCCCTCACCATTTCAAGCTAACTGTAAATACATTTCAATAGTTTCTTAGAAATGAATTACACAGGATAGGTTACAAGGTAGGAGTTAGTCAGCTTTAGTTGGGACCCATAAATTTTCCCAGGAACTCATTCAAAGCAAATATGTGCATCCCAGGATGCACTAAATTATAAAGCTATCAGCATCACTGTGTGTGTGTGTGTGTATATATATATATATATATATTGTTAAATAAGGAAGCCATTTTTTGTCTGCAAATTTGGCTTTAGTTGTTTCCCCAGATTATAAATAAAACCCCTACAAACTATTAAGAAACTTCAGTTGGGACCCATAAATTTTCCCGGGGACTCATTCAAAGCAAATATGTGCGTTCAAGGATGCACTAAATCAAAAAGTTATCAGCATCACTACAATTACATGGTTTGAAATAACTATTCCTATTTAATAATAATTATTTTTTGGCATAGTTTTATGGTTTCAAGTATTCCTATGTAACATCCATAATTCACAAGCAATTATTTGGTTTCAAATAGCTGATAATAATCCAGTGACAAAAAACACGAGTTGAGTGGCAGAAATGGGGATATACCGTATTCTGGAAGGAAGCGGGTTAGGCTCTGTTTGGCATGTCATACTTTGACCTAAGATCAAACCCACGTCATGATTATGAAAAGGCGACACTTGAGATAACTCAATCTTCAGCATTATGCTCAAGTTCCCCTATGTTAAACCCAGATGCCCGTATGAAGGCTATAAGCACAGTATAAATAAACCAGGAGAAATGAAGGATAGACAGAGCAAAACAGTGTGCTATGTGTTAGACAGCAGCAGTCACTGCATAGAGGCTTTGAAGAAGAAAGAGAACAGGAAGAAGAAGACTAGGAGGAAGAAGACGAAGAAGAGGAAGAAGAAGAAAGAAGAGAAGAAGAGGAGGAGGAGAAGAAGAAGAGAGGAGAAGAAGAGGAGGAGGAGAAGAAGAGGAAGAGGAGGAAGAAGAAGAAGAAGAGGAGGAGGAGGAGGAGGAAGAAGAGGAGGAGGAGGAGGAGGAGGAGGAAAGAAGAGGAGGAGGAAGAAGAAGACGAGGAGGAAGAAGAAGACGAGGAGGAGGAAGAGACGAGGAGGAAGAAGAAGACGAGGAGGAAGAAGAAGACGAGGAGGAGGAAGAAGGAGGAGGAGGAAGAAGACGAGGAGGAGGAAGACGAGGAGGAGAAGAGGAAGACGAGGAGGAAGAAGACGAGGAGGAGAAGACGAGGAGGAAGAAGACGAGGAGGAGGAGAGAAGAAGAGGAAGAGGAAGAGGAGGAAGAAGACGAGAGGAAGAAGAAACACCATGAAGTAAAAGACGACTTTTCGTGCCTCCTCAAAAAGGACTTTTCATGTTAATTTAAGTTTTATTTTTCCCACAAACTCTTAGTAAACAATTGGGTGATTATTCTTCATACAATATGGTATCAAATATTCCAATCCAATATTAATCATTTCTTAAAAAGATCTATTTGACCTATAGATAGTATCCTAACAGGTACTTCCACTTCAGGTTAAACCTGGGAATAATGGCAACTAACATAACTCTAGATTCTCCACGTCTCAAGAACTGGAGCCTCACCATCGGATACAGTTTAGTGCCATACCCAGGACACTGTAGGAGATACTAAGTCACAGCATTATTTACCAACCCCTTCACACGAGCAGGATGTGGCACAATATCAATTTTTAAGCAGAGTAACAGGTTTGAATTCAGTTTTCCTTCTCCTAGACAGGCTGCCATACCAATATTAACTCTTTGCCTACTTTAGGTTGCTCACAGTGGCTCTCCCACCATTGTGATCATACCATAAGCCACTGATAGTGGCTCTCACACATGTCACTTGTTTACACTTAAAGATCACTATGTGAACACCCCCTGCTATCTTTTGTTTTGTCTGTAAACCAACCCTGAAACTGGTACTTTGTCTTTTGCAATAGGGAATCAGCTGAATGGGAAATTTGGTAGGCAAAGGAACCCAGTCTGACCAACTTTGCCTACTTTAATCTGCTCACAGTGGCTCTCCCACTACATCAAGGCTAAGTACAAAAACTGATGGTTAGTTCATTATAATTGAGCAGAAGGATTCAGATAAGGAGGAGGAGTAGAGAAGAGGAGGAGGAGTAGAAGAAGGAGGAGGAGGAGGAGGAGTAGAAGGAGGAGAAGGAGGAGAAGGAGGAGGAGGAGAAGGAGGAGAAGAAGAAGAAGAAGAGGAGGAGGAGAGAAGGAGGAGGAGAAGAAGAAGAGGAGGAGAAGAAGGAGAGAAGAGGAGGAGAGAAGAAGAAGGAGGAGAAGAAGAAGGAGGAGAAGAAGAAGAGGAGGAGAGAAGGAGAAGAAGGAGGAGGAGAAGAAGAAGGAGAAGGAGAAGAAGGAGGAGGAGAAGGAGAAGGAGAAGAAGGAGGAGGAGAAGGAGAAGGAGGAGGAGAAGGAGAAGGAGAAGAAGACTTTATTTGAATAGAATGAGTTCCGAGATCAAAAGATAGCGAACTTTGAAATATCCCATCTAACAGGTAAAAAAATACCAGGGAAATTTGATACTGCTGTAGGGGAAATTTGGTAGGCAAAGAGTTTAAAGACCCTAGTCGGACCAACTATTTAACTCTTTGCCTACTTAAAACCGCTCAAAGCAGCTCTTCCATCACATCCAAGCAAAGTACAAAAACTGATGGTCAGTCCACTATAATTGAGCAGAAGGACTCAGATTACAAAAATAATAGGACTTAGGAGTTCTAAGGTGAAAATTAATTGTAAACTTTGAAATATCCCATCATGTCGGTAAAAAAATACCAAGAAAATTTGGTACAGCTGTATGGGAAATTTGGTAAGTAAAGAGTTAACCATAGCTGGAGGGAAAAAAGCTGGATTCATACCTTTCCTAAGAACATTAGTTCTATGTGAAATGCAAACAGCCTCATACAGGATTTGAATTTGGTATGCCATGTCCATTTTTCTACAGCAATAGCACCTAAGTCATAGAGTATCTATTAATAATAGAGATTAGGTATCTATTTGTCTGTAACCAAAAGTACATCACTGCTTACATCACATTACCTAAAATTGTCATAACATAGAATAAATACACTTAAAATATGAGCATGCAAAATTAGACAGTTCTCTTTGTTTTTTAAAACAAGTTTTAATAAATAGATGCCCTGCCGGGTTAGCTCAGTCGGTATAGCGTTTGGCTAGAAACCACAAGGTTCCTAGTTCGATACCGGTCCTCGACAACTCAGCATAAGAGTAGCCCATGGGAACTGTGCGGTAAAGTAAGGAGCTGATGGTAGGTGTGGTGCTCTACCTCAGACGCAAAAACAATCTCGTTGGTCTAGCACTAGTGAAAAAGGGATAGACTCCTTTGCTGATTGGCTGGTACCGACTTTAGGCCACCCCGACAAATTTACTTACTTTACTTATTATATGTGTATACAGTTAATTTTATTTTGATATATATTTAAAGTTATCAGAACTAAATTTCTACTTCAAATTGTTTTTTTTACTCCTTTAATAAATTTTATTATTTTACTTACTTATGGAACAAACTCTCTGACACTGATTTTTTAACTCCCACCCCCTCAGGCAATATCTTTGAAAAATTAATTTTTACTCCACCCGGAGGACTTTCTTTTCTTTTTTTTTTTGCTAGTAGTCATAATGGAATTAAATAAAGAACAGGAAATATTGGCAAAAGAGTAAGAAATTCTTCTGACTGAAATTCCAACAGTTTCATATTACATGTAAGTATGAGAAATATTTTATAAAGAAATTAAAAAAAAAAAAAAAAGGACAAAATTTTGAAATTTAAGTCAACTATAAGCAAAAAAAAAAAAAAAAAAAAAAAAAAAAAAAAAAAAAAAGAAGGGGGCTGGTTTAGCTCAGTCAGTAGAGCTTCAGCCTAGGAGTCACAAGGTTCCAGGTTCAATACTGGCCCTCAACAACTCAGCATATGAGTAGCACAGGGACTGTGTGGTAAAGTAAGGAGCTGATGGTAGTAGCATTCCCAGTTGATTTTTTTTATTTGAGGTTATTGTTATTTAATCACATTAGTTATATAGAGCTGTGTAAATGGAGTTCAGAACCATTTGAATTATGCAAATATCCCCAGTGGTTCAAAAGTTATGAGAATTTAAAGCCCCGAAATTGGGGGTACAAATGTGGACATGATTTTGTTTCAAAAATATGTCAAATCACGGACCATTAAAAAAAAAAAGAAATTCAGTGATTTCTTCACCGTTTCTTTATTTTTGGAGCAATTTTGATAGAATTTGGTATTCTTATGTAAATTGTATGTTCTTTCTGATTATGCACTCAAATTGTATGTATCTCTATGCTTTAACCCATTATTTAGAGAATAAGAGATACGGATAGCAGCGATTTTTTTTTTTTTTTTTAAGTTTAACAATTATTCAACATTTTCATTATAATACTGCATATATATACATGTATAGTATTAATTCAAATAAATAACATCACTTTGAAGAAAAATAAAACATTTATTGCAAAAACACAGACATAAAATGAGGGTTCAGTTTATTTTATGGTAGGAATTTACAAGGAAAAAGTTAAGGATTACTGACTTTAAAACATATCTAAAAAAAGTTCAGAAAAAAAATAATAATAATTTCGTTGTTGCAGAAATTTCCATAAAATACGATAATTATCAAAATTTTTTTACGAGTGAATCTTAAAATTCTCATGCCAAAAATTAATGTTAAATATTGGGTAAAACTTGCAAATCATACTCAAAATATCATGATATTACGGCTAAATTCTGATCAAAATCCCATTATATTACAGGGTGACACAGAAAGAAAAAAAAACAGAACCCAAATTATTTATTTTCCCATTAAACTAACCCTAAACCCCCCTAGTTAAAATTAATAGTTTTCTTCCAAAATTTGTGGGTTCTGTTTTTCCTGGGTTATAGTGTGTTTTGAAATGTACGATACACGATTGAAAAGTACATTGTACGTTTACGAATTTTGCACAGGTTGATTTTTCAAATGTATATAATATTAATTTAAATATGTAACATCACTTTGAATGTAAAAATACATTTCTAAATGCTTATGTTGAATTACATAAAAGAAATAGATTATCTATTTACATGTTTTCACACAAACCTGGTTTGTTTACATTTCTCGTAATTTCAAGTTTTTTTTTCCAAAATTGAAACGGACGTAAAAAATAATTCAATTATTAAAAACACATAAAAGTTAAATATTTAGAAAGATTGTTATTTTATTTTAAAATATATTATAAAATTTAATATATTAAATATTTTAAAAATTGGACGAGAAATAAGCGAATTTAAACGTTGTGTGCTTAGCTGAGGAAACAAGCCTGCTTCGCTGAGTAGTCGTACGCCTGTCAGACAAATAAATTTGAGTTTTTTTTTTAATAAAAAGCTGAAGAACTTAACATTCTTCAAATTTTACAAATTTTATATCAAAATAATTCTGAAACTTTGTAATATCATGGACAGAGTGCGTCTTTTTCGTTTATCATGCTCATTTTGAACAAATAGTCTTGGAGTTTGCACTATTGTAATTTTACTTACACGGGTCCTAGAAACAAAAAAAAAAAAGCTCCCTTTTGTACTTCCAAGTGTCTTCTAATTAAATGCAAAATTTCAAGAATATTGATAAAGATTAGCCACTTAGATTTTCCAAAGAAATGTAGAGTGTAAAATGTATTCTCGGAAAAAAATTCCTATCACGCATTTTCTTTTTTTTTAAGCAAAATACGTTTTTAACTCGCTGTAAAAAAATATTCAATTAATAAAAACACATACAAGTTACATATTTAGAGAGATTATTTTCTTTTCTTTTCAACCATATGAATATTTAAAGATTGAACAATAAATATACGAGAAATTGTGATTTTAAATCAATATGGTCCTATTTATGACATCAGTTGACAGGCTGTTTTTACAACCAAAAGTAACGTAAATTCGAGGTTTTTCTTCAAAATCAAAACTTTCGGATCAAATCCCGAAGCACTTCGCAATCTTTAAATTTCACAAATTTTATAGGAAAATAATTTTGAAAGTCTCTAAAATTACAGACCATGTGCGTCTTTTTTGCGTCTTTCATATTTTTTAAACAAATAACCTTTAACTTTGCCTTCTCATATTTTTATTTCCACGTGTCCTAGAAACAAAAGAAAAAGACCCTGTTTGTACTTCCAGGTGTCTTCTATTTGATTGCAAAATTTCAAGAATATTGATAAAGATTAACTACTTTGATTTTGAAAAACAAAACAGCGTGTAAAATTTATCCTAAAAAAAAAAAAAAAAAAAAAAAAAAAAAAACTGCTCATATTTTTGTTTTCAGCTGTGTTCGACCGAAAATACGGTTTTAACTCGCTGTAAAAAATAATTCAATTGATGAAAACCGATAAAAGTTCCATATTTAGAAAGATTACTCTATTCTCATTTCCATCCATATAAATCTTTTTAAGATTGGTTAAGAAATACTCTAGAAATTGCAAATTGAACTGATTAAGGTCGCAAATTTGAAAATGTCAGGGTTTTTCAGCTAAATGCTTGTAATGCTAATGGTAGGTTTGGTGCTCTACCTCAGATGCAAAAACAATCTCCTTGGTCTAGTACTAGTGAAAAGGGTAATCTGAACATTAGTTACATAAATAAGAGTAACCTCCCTTTGTTTGTTTCACTTTGAGGAAGCCGTCTGTTTTGGTCAGCCATTTTCATTTCACCGTAAATCTACATTGAAAATACGAATTAGTTCAAATCAATACAACTGCATGTTTTAACATGAAAATATGAAAAAATGTGTTCTTAATTGTGCTTGTGCATTTTTTGATATGAACTTAATTGTTATTAATTTAATTGTATATCAAAACAAGAAAAATACCACTGTATTATATAAAAACAAATATATATGCTCCCAAATCCTTGTTGGTTGAGCTCTCTGGGGGTAAAAATTTGATTGTCGGTCGTAAATTAAGCTTAAATGGCAAGGCTCTCCTTTAAACTGGTTGTGAGCTCTCTAACAGCTGTAACATATACCTATGTATGTATTTATCAGTTAAAATCTACCCATTCACTGCAGGTGGCTGATAGAAAATCAGTTAAGTTTCTATCACAGCCAGAGGGAGCTTGCAATGTCTAGCCACACTGAGCAGACGTGATATGTCGAAACACTGTCTGTGGATGACAAATATATATATATATATATATATATATATATATATATATATATATACATATTTTGCTTGAAGGCAATTACAATGCGTATATCATATAAAATTCGATAATTATAGAAAATAATCATGACAAGTGAACTCGCCAAACAATTGTGCGATGCGTAGAACATCGTACAGCCTGTTTCAACTTTATTAAGTCTCATCAGCGATGTATACTAACGATTTCCCTCCGGCAGAAATCGAAACCAGGAGTCCAGCAGGCAGAGTCAGAGACTTTATGCATATATATGTGTGTGTGTGTGTGTAATATAGTGAAAAATTGAAAAAACAAGTTCATAAGACGAGTGATGTTTATTTCGCCAACGCTGTTTTATGAACTTTTGTTTTTTTAATTTTTCAATATATTACATACTGTTGGATTCACTTCCATTTTCTCTTCACACACACACATTATATATATATATATATATATATATATATATATATAGAAAATGGAAAAGGAATTGAATCCGACAATATGAGGAAAAATGAGTAAAGAAAAGAAATGTAGATGGATAAAATGAATTTAATTGATATCACATACACATAAACTGACCGAAACATGTGTAAGTGATATCGATTAAATTCATTTTATCCATCTACATTTCTTTACTCATTTTTCCTCATATATATATATATATATATATATATATATATATATAGGTTAGAGGTACAGCTCCAATGTACTACTAAGTTAAAAGCAGAAAATATGATTTTAATAACTAATACGATAAAAGCAGAATCAGTAAGTGGCTTTTGTCCGTGTGCAATTGATTACATATCTGACTCACGAACAGAAGACAGTATAAGATAAAATAAAATAAAAGTGGATACTTAAAGAAACCCCAAGAGAATCCGTATCTCCACAATCTATTTTTACACCACACCCAGTTTACATAAGACCAGGACCTTTTTGTTTTCTTAACCTTCACAGCTAGGTCATACAGTCAGTGTATTCAAAGTCCCACAGACAGAGGAGTAGTTGCACTTTAGGTAAGAGCATTTTATGAATAACGGTGGGGGTAGGGTTGGGACTGTTAGGACCCAAATTTACTTTTAGTGATACAAACAAACAAATCCACAAATAAAATATAGGTCACGAGAATTCCGAACAGGCTTAGTTTAACAGCATATCAACATGTATGGGATTATTTTATGCCTAGAAGTTAAAGAATCATGTTCATACTTACATTTTTTGTGTAATTGTTTTTCTTATAAGATCCCCCCTCCCAACACACAAAAACCTATTGAATCTATTAATAATGGAGATTCACTTCTGGTTTTTGTCTGTAACAAAAACTACGTCACTGCTTACGTCACACTGCCTAAAATCATCATAAATAGAATAAACTCAAAATTTGAGCATGCAATGTTAGACAGTCCTCATTGGTTTTTTAAACAAGTTTTAATAAATACATACCTGGTATTATCTATCTATATATAGTTTGTTTTATTTTAATATATTTAAATTTATCAGAACTAAGGTTCCATTTCAATTTTTTTATTTTTAATCCTTTAATAAATTTATTTCATTTTTTACTCCTTTAATAATTTGATGATTTTACTTATGATACAAACTCTCTGATATTAAATTCTCAACTCCCATCCCCTCAGGCAATATTTATTTTACATCGCCCAGAGGGTTTTTTTTATTTTGCTAGTATGAATAATTTATAAACAGATCTATTTGACCCATTGATAGAAGCCTATGAGGTACAATCTCTCTGGGTTAGAATGGACCTGAGAATAACGACCATGAAGACGTACTTTCCAGATCTTCAGAACTGGAGCCTACAGATGCAATTTAGAGTCACACCCAGGACACAACCTTTTGTTTTTTTTTTGGGGGGGTAATCCCTCAGCAGGGGGATATAGTCAGCATATTCTAAACCCTGCTGACAGGACAGAATTCCAAACAGAATCTACACTCACTTCCATCAAAAACATTGAGGGGGGGTGTACCCCTCTACAGGGGATACAGTAAGCATATTCTTAGTCCCACAGAGAAGACAGAATTTCTAACGGGATCTATATTCATCACCATCATGTAGAGGGGACCCTTCTGCAATGGATACAATCAGTGTATTTTAAGCCTCACCGACAGGGCAGAATTTTAAATAGAACCTACATTCATCTCCATCAGAAACATTGAGGGTAGGGTACCCCTCTGCAAGGGGATACAGTCAATGTATTCTAAGCCCCACCGACAGGGCAAAATTCCAAACAGAACCTACATTCATCCCCATCAGAAACACTGGGGACAGGGGGTACTTATTTATAATACAAAGTGGTTTCATCTAAACGCAACAAAGAACTTAAGCGGTTTCTACTTTAATAAAAAGCTGGCAGACTCTTAATATTTTAAGTAGTCAAAATTCTAAATGTAATCCTATTTTGGCTTATGTGACGGCTTTAAGACAAAAAGGTCATACCAATAACCTTTTTAGTCTCCATAAATTAAGCTCCTCAACTACAATACCTTTAAATATAACTCCTAATACTTAACGCCATCAAATATAGAATGCAGTTATTTATTAATAACAACAGACATTTTGTTTTAACTCTTACAATTGCTACAACAGTTTCTGTTTTATTTTTTTTTTTTTTTCCTTTCTTAATGCAACAGTCATTTAAAGTTTATATTTGCTCTTCCAAATATACCGTGCCAATTACTGCAGTAATCAACTGAAGACCTTTGACCTTAACCCTATGATCTTAATTCAATGTTATGCACTGTTAGGAATGCAAAAGTCAACGAGCTGCACATGCAATTGACAATGAACGAGAGTAGTTCAAGGTGAATTTAAAAAATAAAAATAAAATGAAATAAAAAGGTTTTTGCCGTTGTTTCATACTTTACTCTGAACAAAATTAGCTCCTATCCCAGATCAAAAACCACCAAGCGATAACTCCTGAAATTAAGAGGGGGACATGCTCTCTGCCTCAAACAGCTCTTCAGGGAGCCAAATAATGATTTTTTTAGCTCGAGCCAGACTGTCAGTCAGAATAAGAAAAGGGAGGAATAAAGAAAGAAAAAAGAATTGATATCTAATTTCTTTCACTCTGTTTAAATAAGATGAATTTCTTTTTTTTTAATCTTAGTAGTAGCCTATATACAGAATGGAGGTGCTTGTCGCATAAATGTTATCATTGTTGGTTGGTTGGATTTAATGGCATGTCAATCTATTGGGTTATTTTATGCCAAAAATCTTTTGTTTTATTCATTCTTCATCGGTAATCAATTTCTTTTAAAAACAAATTTTTACAAACTCATTTTTTTTCTATCTAACCCATAGATAGAACCCTAACAGGTACTACCACTCCCAGTCAGAGTGGACCTGGGAGCAAAGTTGATGAAGGGGTACTCCACATTCACCAGACCTCCAGAACTGGAACTTCACCATCAGATAGAGTTTAATGTCATACCTAGGACATTAAGATCCTCAGCCACTGCCTTCTAGCACCCATTTGATAAAAAGGGTTGGATCTTGCCATAAGGGCAATAGCATTGGAACAATCATATAGGTGCTAAGACTTGACGTGACTAGCCGATTGATCAGAGGGGGCCCTCTCAGACTGCCCGTCTAGTCTAAGCGAGGGCCTGCTCATCCACCTGGGTTCCATCCTTAAGCATTACAGGTCACCACCCACAGCCAAAAGGTGGTCCCATTAGGGGGTTCTTACCTTTCTGCAGAGGTGGCGTCTGTATTCTAAAGCCCCAACCAACAGGGCTGTGTAGAAAATGGACTCAGCTACCAGAGATTAAATCCTGAACGTTGCATTTCATATAGCACTAATACCTTTGCAAAAGGTATGAATCCAACTATTCTCCCTCCAGCTATGGGTAAAATAGTAGAGCAGATAGGGCTCTATAATCTTAGTAAGGCAACCTAATTAGGTTACAGGAACAACAAACAAATTAGATACACAAGTAAATCAAAATTTGGATTTAAAAAGTAACATAAGTGTATGTGCGTGTATGAGTTCTATAATTGGTAATTTAAATTAACTCTCACTACTAAGCATATAAGCAATGATCGTTTACCCGGAAATTTGATCTCTATGTGACTGTAAAATACATAAACAAACCTATGTACTTAATAGTTTTAAAAAACACCAGTCCCGGCTACAGCTGTCAGTGGATGAGGGGATTAAATATCAGGCTGCCAAACGGTTAGTCTGAGTTCGACCCTGGCCAAAGATAGTTGTGTCTAGCCAAACTGAAGAGGCGTGAAACGCCGAAACACGTGTCTATGGATGACTTATATATATATATATATATATTAGTGATGCTGATAGCTTCTTGATTTAGGGCATCCTGTGATGCACATATTTGCTTTGAATGAGTGCCCTGGAAAATTTATGGGTCCCAACTAAAGCTGTCTAACTCCTACCTTGTAAACTATCTTGTGTAATTCATTTCTAAGAAACTATTGAAATGTATTTATAGTTAGCTTGAAATGGTGGAGGAAGAAAAAAAGAAAAACACTGGGATGCATGGATACGATTTTACTGCATCCTTTTAGATTTTTGTGCATTAGGGATGCAGGACACATACCTATCAGCATTTCTCTCTTTCTCTCTCATATTTCATATATATATATATATATATATATGAAGGTGCATGGTATAATGGTTACCATTATGAGAAATGGAAACGAGGAGTTCAAATCCTGGATGAGGTCATTTTCATTTCACAGTGCTAATACCCTTGGTAAAGATATGAATCCAACTATTCTCCCTCCAGTTATGGGTAAATAGTAGGACAGACTCGGCTCTTTAACCATGGTTAGGCAACCAGTCTAGAAGGAAAACAGAATTCAAACCTGTTAAAATCCGCTAAAGATAAGCAACAAGTTTTTTTAAACAGGTTTGGCCTGAATACTACATAATATTTCTTATTAATAAAACTTGTAAGTCAAGGTACCGCTGTATCTTAAAGATCAAAAGTTAGTTGAATTATATGGTATAAATTGTTACATCATGCTTGAAAAGTTAACTTATAAATTCAACACAAGATTCCAGCTAGACATTAGCTTCCAAGAAAGAGAGAGCCCTACTATGTTTCTGTTGACAAATAACAATGGCAGAACCAGTACTTCCATTTTCCATGCACGGTAGAAGTACCAATCCTACCAATTTCTCAAAGCCCAAGAACCAAATTCCAACAGAGAGTTATGTGATAATGATAACCTTTGAAGAGAGAAGGTTTACCAAGTGAACAGAAGATAAATTCTGATGCCTTTGTAAAGGTCAAAAGGGGGGAAAACATCATTGCTTACTTTTCATGAAAGGCTCTGACGTAAATACAAAGATAAACCACTAATATCAAGATGAATGAGGGGTGATCTACCATATTTTGACGTCATATAAGATGCACGGGCATATAAGACGCACCCCCATTTCAGCTGGTCATATTCAGAAAAAAAAAGTTTTTAGTGTTTGTTTTTTTTCTTCGCTACCATATGCTCCTATTAACCTTGATTATAACAATACCAGCAATAAAATAAGGATGCATGGAGTTTAAGGTAGGTAAAAGTACTGAGCGTAAGCTGGGTTAGTGAGCATCATAGAGAAGATTAGCCTAGGCCTACGGGAGGTTTCAAACTTCACCTACGATGTATAAGATGCAGGGTAAATTTTTGAACTAAAATTTTTGGAAAAAAAGTGCGTCCAATATGCCGTCAAATACAGTAATTGAAACTTTCAAAATAATTAATAGAATTTCTAATTTTAATAGACAATATTTTTAAAAATCTATTTCTGCTCAAATTGGAAATTTACTGTCAAGGCAGATTTTTTAAAATATCAACCAATAGGATTTTTTTGCTAGTAGAGAATATAATAATACATTTTTGGAACAACATGTACTGTTACATAATTGTTAGTACTCTAACACTTATTTACAGTAGTGTAGAAACCAAAATGGCTGTTATAAGTTGCAGCCGGCGGCCTTGAAGGATTGAGTGACAAGGCTTGACCTCATCCTGATCCTTCCGGTGGATACCGTGAGAATTGGTGGAGAAGACTCTCTTCCGGTTTAGATTAGAAAGAGAGTTTTAGTTCAGTATCGGCCCAACCACGAAGGTGGTAAGCCGTTACACCGACTCAATCTGCACAGGTAGTCTGGTGGG
>CM042160.1:55172478-55217478 GCA_023376005.1 Doryteuthis pealeii | reverse complement strand
TCCTTGTCCCTCTGCTAGTGATACAGTCAGTGCTGATTGGACAGGTAAGGAAAAGGGACTAATTAATATTGTTACAATTCATAGTATCATGAATTATTGACAGACCCTGTAGCGAGAATTCAAGGGGGCCATTGGTTTTTAGATCAGGAAATGGAAAGCTACCAGGACGGTTTGACCCATAGTGGCACGAATCTCACACGTCGCGTGATTAGTTAGTTAGAGAATCAGTTTCAACCTGAAATTGGGGAAGAGTAGACGTGCTACTGCGAGGTTGATTCTCACCCGCGCGGCGAATAAGAATGGGTTAAATAAATCTTGATCAAGAAAAAAATGTCTTGTGGTTTAATTAATTGCATGACTAAAAAGTTAGCCCTTAGAAAAAGAAGAAGCATTTAAAAGACTAGACGACAAGATGACCGCCAGACAAGTTGGCAGAGGTAGTAAAGCAGAAATGAAGCAACAAGTCTCAACTCTGTAATGCCTCTCTCTTTATCATCCAAGTTTCCTCTCCTGATTATATACCCGACGATGGGTATATATAATGGCAATAAAGGGGTACTCTACACTCTGGCAAGCACTGCACCTCACACGTCAATGTAAAGAATTACCTTTAGCAAAAGTATTAGGAGCTGCTGAATTGTGACTTATATTAGCAAAATATTGAAAAACTTTTGACTCACCCTAGTAATTAATGATCTCTGGGTAATTTATGAGGAAGTGCGTCCCGGTCCCCTGCCTTCGAAATTGCTGCCCGGTGAATTTTAAAATAACGACCCCAAGCTTCTGCAAGTTTCATTGTGTTAAATATAGGGGGGAGGTAAATTTCACGGGGTAAAATAGGTGTTACCTATTGTTTATCTATCTCAGTCTATTCAAAACTATCCATCTTCATATCTATCTATTAAATATTAAGATTTTCTTTTATTACGATAAATAAATAAGAATTATGATAAATAAACAAGAATTATGACAAATTTCTATAAATAAACAAGAATTAAGACAAAAAGAGACCCCCCCCCCAAATACATTTAAAGCTCTAAGTTGGTTGTTTTCTTTCAAGTAACACCGATGTGGCGCCAAAGCTTGGGGTCGTTATTTTAAAATTCACCGGGCAGCAATTTCGGAGGCAGGGGACCGGGACGCACTTCCTCATAAATTACCGATCTCTGTATAGGCTGGCTTTGAAAGTGTTTTTAAGTTATGAAAAACTCTTAAGTCAGTATTGTATATTGTACTTTTTGTCTATTTGTAATCCATAAGTAATGAATTAAAAATTTGACTTGTGATGATACTGTGGCAGCCAAGATCCTTTTATATTTAACTAGAAGCGGCTACTCGGCATTGCTTGGGTAGTGGAGGAGGATAAAAAACGTTAGTCTCGCAGAACCATTGATTGTTTTAATCTTCCATAATTGATTTGTTTATGTTTTAATCATGAATGCCACCAACGACTTTCTCTTCTCTTTCTATTCAAATTGTAATTTTTAAATATCTTCTTGAATATAAATAAAATCTTTATTTTTGCTCAAAAAGCAAACTCTGGTGATAGTGAATGTTTATATATATTTACTGTGTCGTTAATTATTTTATTTTTGTAGTTTCCTGCAGACATACATACATACATATACACCAACTGCCCCTTATATATGTATAGATATCTTTATTGATATTATCATTGTAAACTCTGAAATTTTGCCAGTCGAGTCTAAAGCGAATTTATTCTTATTTGGGTGGAAGAGTTTCCAATATAAAATCATTTTATATAAAAGATTATATTCATATATATTTATTCATTCATTCACTATAGTGTACAATACATTTAAGGTGCAATTGTTACCATTGGTTTCCACGCAGCATGTTAGCCACTTTTCATAAAGATAACACACCTGTTAAGAAATGAAGAGAATGTCAATTCATTTATATATGTGTGTGTGTTTCTGTGAGCTGAATTTTTGTATTTCTCTGTGTTCTGGTGAAAATAGTGATTTATCTCACAAAAACACACATTATATATATATATATATATATAGATAGATAGATAGAGAGAGAGAGAGTTAAATCAAGCTGTAGTTTTTACATACTGAAGTATTTGGCAATAGTTCTTAAGTAAGCATATCAAATGTTGTAATTATTAAATTATCATACTGTAGTATATCCACAGGTCTTGCTAGTGTAATATTGTTATAACAATCAACTCCTTTCAATGGACCTGCAGCATAAAACACATTTAATTAAGGTAGGTAAAGTCAAAAACTGGAAGCAGAAATAGTTTACTTCCAGTTTGAGATTTCACCTGTTCGCTTCTGTAGTCAGAGCTTAAGAAATTCAAAGAATGTTTTGCCTTTACACTTGGAATAACTTTTGCCATTATTCAATTGAAGTATAAAAATCTGTTTTATATCATTCAGATTTAATTATAAGGGCTGGTTTAGCTCAGTCATTAGTGTGTCTGCCAGGGAACCACAAGGTTCCTGGTTCCATAACGGCCCTCGCCAACAAAGCGTATGGGTAGCACAGGGATCTGTGTGGTAGAGTGAGGAGCTGATTGTAGATGTGGTGCACCACCTCAGATGCTAAAAAACAAGTTTAGCACTAGTGAAAAGGGGATAGACTCTTTTACTGTCTGGCTGATACCAACTTTAGGCCACCCTGACAATTTTACTTACTTTACATTTATTGTAATAAAAAATTGGAAAAAATTTTTTTTAAATTTAAAAGCCTTCTTGATCCAATATTCATTTCTAAAAGAAATATCAATAAGGAATATTCATGGTGTCATAAATTTATTTAAAATTTGTAAGTTTTTTTTTATTTTTTTGCAGACAGAGAATATAAGTAGAATGAAGATATATTTTCTCCATTTGAAAATGTCTTTTAAGAAAAGATAGACATTTTCGATATCTAAAAATTTCAAAATATCGAATTATTAAATTTATCATTTGTACTTTTGTATCATCTCAAAAATACAAATGATAAATTTAATAATTCGATATTTTGAAATTTTTAGATATCGAAAATGTCTATCTTTTCTTATGCTACTTAAAAGACATTTTCAAATGGAGAAAATATATCTTCATTCTACTTATATTGTTTGCAAATTTTAAATAAATTTATGACACCATGAATATTCCTTATTGAAATTTCTTTTAGAAATAAATATTGGATCAAAAAGGCTTTTAAATTTTTCCAATTTTTTATTACAATAAATGTAAACTAAGTATTTTTGACATGAATAATTTTGATATTTTGACTGTTGTCGTCATTTTTATTGTGGTATCTATAAACACAATGTTTAGGCTGCTGTATCTTCAGGCTTTGTTCAGGTGTTTCTTATTTAACTTAGAATAAAGTCTGGTGTTATCCTGAATGTTGTTTATACATACCACAATAAAGAGGAGTACAACAGTCTGAAATATTAAAATCATTAAATTCATTCATAACATCAACTTTCTGTAACAACATTCTTAAATGATCTTTGCATTAATTTTGTAATATGAAAACATTAAATTTGAATTTATTTAACATTTTTTTAATTCTAAACTTAAAACTAAGATTCATCATTTGTTTTTAAATATCTTAAAGAAATACAGTAATCACAATTTACTGATACTGGTATTTTTCCATCCCCTGATTTGAAAAACAATGGCCACTTAGAATTCTTGCAACAGGGCTTGTCAAAAACCCATGCCACCACACAATTATGCAACACCACTATTTAACCAGGAACCTTGGAATGGGATTGCTAAATATTCCTTATTGATACTAGCAAATATATGCACCCTTCGGGTGCAAGTATTTAGGTTTTGATGTAATAAAATATTGTATCGAATTAGAAACTACTTAGAAAATGATAAGCTGAGGGGGGTATAATCGAAGAATAGAAGCTTTAAATCTAACTCTTCCATCATTTTCCATCACTCCCGTCTTTCATTTTTCTTAATTTATTTATTTAGTTAGATTATGAAAATTACAGTTCTCGTCTTGTTTATGGATTTCTTTTAAGATTTATCCCGAGATTTTTGCTCGGATTCGTTAAGAGAAAACCAAACAATTAGAAATCAATAATACTAAGCATCTATTTATTAAAATCAAATTCTTAATATCAATATGCAAATTAGCCTTCTCGTTCACACTGTAAACCACTATTTTGTTGACTATATAAATATACTTGCATGTAATTAGTATGTAGATTAATCCAACAGTATAATAAGGTATAACAATTTTATCAATAATTGAGGTTTAAATAAAATTAAAGTCATGGTGAATGTGACGTCAATAACTAAGGGAATTGTGACTTAAGTAGTGATTTAGTTTCGGTTACAGACAGACAAACACACAATCTCCATTATAATAAGATTTCTTTTAGAAATGAATATTGGATCAAAAAGGCTTTTAAATTTAAAAAAAATTTTTATTACAATAAATGTAAAGTAAGTAAAGTTGTCAGGGTGGCCTAAAGTTGGTATCAGCCAGACAGTAAAAGAGTCTATCTCCTGCTAAATTTTAGCAATTTATAAATATCATAAAAAAAAAAAAATCTTGGATTTTGGCTGACTAATTTTAGAGGTTTCCCATCTAGTGTGGATATACTTCCATCTTGTTTAAAACACATGAACTCGGTTCTATCCTAGTTCACATAGAGGCCAATGACACTTCGCAGTCTTCTCTATGCTATGCAGCAGTGATTCAGCTTGGGCAGGTATATTTGCACGAAGCACTAGATCATTGGCATAGTCTGCATATTTATTAGTCTCTGCAAGATATCATTGGCTTCTTGCCTTTTTTTAGGGCAAAGACTTTTTCTTTTATGATGTTCAGAGTACGTAATCTATATACAAATGATTACGGCAATTCATTGTTATTTACAGGATGAACCATCTTCGATCTTCTTTAGTTAACGTTAAACAAAACACAAAAAAAAATCTATATGTTAATACTGTTATAACTAACTACCTACCTTTTGGCATGCATCACAATAAGGGAGGGGAGGGGATAACCCACCCACCCACACAGGAGTCAGCAGGTGAACTGGTTTATGAAATTTTTGGCACACACTAGCTTGTGGCAAGTCTTTTTGTCGCATCCTGAATAGTTTTGCCTGCTAAACGACCCAACCCCCACATTATGTAAATTCTCTTAAGGCAAGACTAGTTATTCAGAGGTTTCGATACATTTTTCTGATTCATCCTAGCTTTGGGGACGGGGGGGTACATGACACCTTGCAACGTAGACCTAGGTGTTGGTCTCTTATCTCTTTCTGTCCAACGGTCACTTCCTAATTCTCCTGTCTTTGTTCTGTCAAACCACAATGGATATTAGGATGAGGGGGTCTGCAACTCGTTTCTCTCACAACTGATCTATCACCTTATTGCGTGCTTGTATATATGCGGTCAGTCTTCCAGAAAGAAAACTGTTTTTCCCACACTATGAGCACCTGACTTTTAAAAAATTATACCCTTTGTTTTCCCAACTCTAAATATACATATTTCACCAACATCTCCAAATGAGCAGGATGTGACACAAGGTCAATTTTTTAGGCAGAGTTTAACAGGTTTAAATTCAGAGTTTTCCTTCTTCTAGACTGGTTGCCTAACCAAGGTTAAAGAGTCCAGTCTGCTCTGCTATTTACCCATAGCTGGAGGGAGAGCAGGCGGATCCATATCTTTCCCAAGATTATTAGCGCTATGTGAAATTAACTCAGGTAGATAAGTTCATTTACTATGACTCTAGCCATTACACCATGCACCTCCAACTCTAAATGTACTAGCACAGAATACTTCATTTTATGACAGATATTAAAAAAAACTAACTCTTTCATCTGCGTCAAGAAATCCTTCTCTTTCTATTTTATCATCTATTAGAATCTGCCAACCCCACTAATTTGTTTAGCTATCCCATTCCAAGGTTCCTGGCTAAATACTGGTGTTGCATAATTGTGTGGTGGCATAGGTTTTTGACAAGCCCTGTAGCAAGAATTCTAAGGGACCATTGTTTTTCAAATCAGGGGATGGAAAAATACTAGTATCGGTTATGGCCCCAACTGACCCCAGAGGCGAGAATCTCGCAAGTCACGTGATAGAATTAGTTAGGTAATCAGTTTTCAACCAGAGATGAGGCAGTACAGATGTGTGCTGCTGAGGTGGTTTGGTTTGGTTTGGTTTGGTTTTGTTTTTATGGCATATCAACCTCAGTGGGTCATTTAATGCCAATAAAGTTTGAACTAAATCAATTCTTAATGGATAATACATTTTGTTTATCAACTCATGTTTTTCTATTTAACCCATAGATGGGTGCTGAGGTTGTATCTCAGACTGCGCGGTGAATCAGGGCAATGCAGTAATAAAAATCTTTGATCAAAGAAAAACAAAGTCTTGTAGTTGATTAATGCAGGACTTAAAAAGAAGCCCTTAGAAAATGAAGCAGCAAGAAGTTAGAAGACCAGACACGGCGACCGGCCAAAGAAGAAAGAAACGAAAACATGGCGACTAGACAAAGAAGCAAGTAAGTCACAGTTTTAACTATCTGTCTGTCTCTCTATCACCCAAAGACTCTCTCTATCACTCTCAATTATATACCCAGCAATAGGGTATACAACACCGTACTCATTAACGCAGCACATAAAATGCACAGCTTGTATAATCTGATCTATGTGGTAAAGTAACTAGAAGTTGACGGTGGGTATGGTGCTGCACCTCAGCAAAAACAATCTCCCTGGTTTAGTGCAAGCAAAAAGAGGATAGACTCACAGGTAATCTGAACATTAGCTACATAAATGAGAGTAACCTCCCCTTGTTTGTTTCACTTTGAGGGAGCCATCTGTTTTAGTCAGCCATTTTCATTTCACCGTAAACCATTACAGCTTTAACACAAAAATACCATAAATGTGTTCTTAATAACAATTAAGTTCATTTCAAATAATGCACAAGCACAATTAAGAACACATTTTATGATATTTTCATGTTAAAACACTCAGTTGTATTGATTCAAACAAATTCGTATTTTCAGTGTAGATTTACAGTGAAATGAAAATGGCCGACCAAAAGAGATGGCTTCCTCAAAGTGAAAGAAACAAGGGAAAGTTACTCTCATTTATGTAGCTAATGTTCAGATTACCGATTCACTCACAGCTTGGTTGATACCGACAATAGGCCACTCTACAGGCTTTTTTTTATACATACATACATACATACAAACTATACAGACACACAGCAATACTGATATGCGAAGCCCCACATTCATATACATACGCTCACACCTACACACCTATGCATTATTGCACCAACAAGCAGGAGAGCTTATAGTGTCATGGACTTACACCATACAAACTTTGCTTGTCCCCCACAGTCAATAGTCTGTGTATAGTTACAATAAAAATATCAATAATACTCTTGTTCCTTAATCTTCTGACCATTATTATCCTGTAACACACTCTGGTTAAAAATGAGATGGCCAAGATGAAATGTAAATCTTGATTATCTGGCGTTGCTTATCCGCTGAACTCTTATTTCTTATGAGTGTCATCACCTCAGCTATATAATGGACCATTCCATTTTATTATAAAGAAAGAAACAGAAGAAAAAGGACATGCGATACAGAAAGAAAGAAAGAAAGATAGATAGATAGAGAGGGTGAACGTGCAGAATCAATAATGCTAATCTGTTTCAATCAAACATAATGAAAAAATTAAAAGGAAAGAAAGAAGAAAAAAAAAGAGAGAGAGAGTTAAATCAAGATTATTATACTTTTTACATATTGAATTATTTTGCACTAGCTCTTAAGTAAATATTTCAAACATAATAATTAACTTATCATACTGTGGTATATCCACAAGCCCTGCTAGTAATAATATCAATATATGTAGATTTGTTAGTTTGAAGAAAATTAATGTTTCAATCATAGGTCCATTTCTATCTTGGTAAATACAGCTTCAGTCTTATGTTCAAAAAGTATCAAGATTAATTGGTTGCTTGCTCTACAACATATCAACCCTTTTCAGGTAATTTAATGCTGAATCAAGTCATTTTTGATAAACAAAGGACCCAGGTTGCTTACAGTACCTGCTTTTGCTTAAGTGGTTGCCCAATTAAGTATTTGAACATACTTATCGCTGCTTAACTTTGGTGATATCAAAATGGAAGCTGTATTTACCAAGATAGAAATAGACAATGAATGACATTAATTTCTTTCCAAATTGTCCCTCGACATTCAGTACTCCATTAAGTTTTTCATTGGGTGAAGCACCAATGAAACTCTTCTCTTGATCTGATTTTAAAGTTGGTCATCATATTTCTTATAATGTCCTCCCTATCCTCAATTTCATCACCATTGAGGTGAATTTTCAAGTTTAGAAAGCAAAAAAATAAAAATAATTTTTTTTTTTTTTTTAAATCACAGAGCTAAGTCTAGTGAGTAAAGAGTATATTGCACTTGCACAATATTGTTTTCCACCAAAAACTGCAATTCAAAAAGTTTTTAACCTGGCTTCATAATATATTTTCACTGACTTCTCTAGACATCATCACTATTATAAAGTAAAGTCATCGGGGCAGCCTAATGTCAGTATCAGCCAGACAGCGAGGGAGTCTATCCCCTTTTCACTAGCGCTAGACCAAGGAGCTTATAATAGTGTCTGAGGTGGAGCACCACACCTACCTTCAGCTCCTCACTTTACTGCACAGATCCCTGTGCTCCTCATACGCTGAGTTGGCGAGGGCTGGTATCAAACCAGGAACCTTGTGATTCCTAGCCGAACGCTCTACCGACTGAGCTAAGTTGCTTAAATGTACACACATCTTTTCTATTTAAATTTTTAACACCATCTTGAGTTATTTTATGCCTAGAGTTTGGTCAATTGCATAATCTTTTTCCATAAATTGCATTTTTTTTTGGTAGTTTCTTTAGGATTTTTGCACATGGTTACATGACATCAAATATTCCTGATAAAAATAATTTACAAATATCTATTTGACCAATAGGTAGGACCATAACAGGTACTAGCATTCTGGGTCAGAGTGGACCTGGGAGTAATGGCAATGAAGGGTAGCTCCATATTCTCCACATTTTTCGAGAATTGGAGCCTTATTATCAAATTATTTTGTTTGGGTGTGTATGGGGGGGGGGTCTTACTTCCCGGCATGAAATACAGTCAGCATATTCTAAGACTCACCAACATGTTGGAATATAAGTAATCAACAGATAAATAAAATTTATATATTCCTTACTTTTTTTTTTTTTAATGATTTTACTTATACTAATGTTTTTCGATTTTTTCCATGGTTGGATTATTTATGTACATAAAGTGTGCTGAAGAACACAACTTGAATCTATAAACTCTTCCAAGCCACATTGGCTGAATCGGCCAATCAAAATGTTCAAACATTTATTTCACTTACTATTTAAAGGCATTGATAAATTGCTACACAATTGCTTGCTGGATGTACAGACCAACTGATGAGGATTATATAATTCTTTAACATGAATCAGCTGACAAGGATTAAAACTGATACAACATCTTTCTACTTCAAGAAAGGATCAAACTTTGTGCCACAAGGGATCTCCACTGTAAAATTGCTTTCACCTACAGCCCTGAAAATAGGCACATGAATCGTAACATCCATTAATGTAAAATCTGCATTTTTTGGAATTGTTTTATAGCAGAAAATCTTTTTTTAATCTTGCAGAAATATTTGGATTAGGGCTATTCAAAATAGCAGCACTCAGAGTGCTCCAAGCTTGAACAGAGGTAGTGTAGCGTGGTCACATTGCCATAAAAGGCTTAAGTCGTCTAGTAGTAGGAATGGTTACCTAATTGGTCACACACAAGCAGTAGCGTTCAATATAGGTAGTAGGTTAAAAAAAGAACAAAAAAAAAAAACAAACGAAGGATGGCCATTAAAATCGTAACAAATATAAAGAGTTGTTTATCATGTGTAACTGTTTTAGCCTTTCCTAACTTGGAAGCTACTAATTATTAACCCTTGACTGACCGAGCTATGCTAACAATCAACCCATCCATATCGGTTTCTTTTCAAAAAAATTATCACAAGCCCAACAGAAATTTTCTACTTTTGTACCTAGAACTATTAGCTGCCTATTTAGGGTCGGGTTAACTCAGTCGGTAGAGCGTTCGGCTAGTAAACCACAAAGTTCCTAGTTTGATACCGGCCCTCGCCAACTCAGCATATGAGTAGCACAGGGATCTTTGTGGTAAAGCAAGGAGATGATGGTAGGTGTGGCGCTACACTTCAGATGCATAAACAATCTCATTGGTCTAGTGCTAGTGAAAAGGGGATAGACTTCCGCACGGATGGGCTAATACCGTCTTTAGGCCACCCCGATGAGTTTACTTTTTACTTACGCTAATTAAAAAACCAAAAAACTTGTGTAGCAACATTAAAAACTAGTAAAATAACATTGAACTTGTTATTTTTAGCAATGGATCCAATAATACCTGATAATTTGCAACATTGAAAATTTTGGTCAAATTTGATAAATATCCTACATGAACAGAGTGAAGACATTCTCTCTCTCCAGTAAAGACTAAATTCCGAGTACAAAGCTCAGTAAAGAAGCTCATGCTGATAATCTTCTGGAACATAAAAGGAACCCTCACTATTGACTTTCATGAAAAAGGTGCAACTGTAAACAGCGCTTCATTTTATACTGAGAGCTTAACTGGGTGACCCCTTAAGCAACAGCAGGTGTTATAAGAAACCAGAGTCCTTTATAAAAAAATTCACCTCTTAAAATGCTATATCTGTATAATTGGAAGCGCGTCGAGTAATGGTTAAAGTCATGGGAAATGGACTCATCGCCCCGAGTTCAAATCCTGGATGTGGTAATTGCATTTCACTTAGAGCTAATACCCTTGGGAAAGATATGAATCCTACTCTCCCTCCAGCTATGGATAAATAGTAGGGCAGACTGGGCTCTTTAACCTTGGTTAGGCAACCAGTCTAGGAGAAAGAAAACTGAATTCAAACCTGTTGAACTCCCCTAAAAAAATTGACCTTGTGTCACAAACCTGCTCGTGCGGAGGGGTTGGTAAATATATATATATATCTGTATAATTGCAATAAGTAAAAGATGGTATTTGACAAATTTCCACACATGGTTGACATACAGAGAGCAAAGTCTACCATTTATTTTTGTGCTCCTGAAGTTACAGTACCTCCTGTGACTGTAAAGTCCAATGTTAGAAAAACATTCTCGACCACAGATGTCGCATGTGAAGGCTGTCCATGAAGATGTTGATGTGCCGGTGCTTTGTTGCCACTGCTTTCTTCTGGAACTCCTAGCTTCATGGCGTTGCGCCAGAGTGACTTCAAACATGAACAGTCCTCTACAGAGAGCCTGCCGCCACCGAAGGCGGTCCCGAGCCAACTCCTCCCAGCTGGAAGGAGAGATCTTTCTTGCAGACATCTATAATTAGCAATTAAGTTTTTCTCTTGTCTTTTTTCTCTCGTTATTAATATGTATTTCTAATTTAGAAATTCCTCTGGTTCCTAATTTATATTTAGGAAAGTTATGTAGATTCAATAGCATAAATATTTTGTAGAAAAAGTGAACGAAAAGAAGAAAAATATATAGACTGAAGGATAATTGCTTAATATTAACATGGGAAATTACTTGGACTTTACCTAAGTTAAAACTTTGATATTTTAACGTGGCTACCTCCCACCTCCATTTATATGCATGATTATAAAAATGATTCAGCATTAAATGACCCTAAAGACGGCTGATATGCCATAAAACAAAACAATCTAACCTATTGTCAACACCTTAGATAATATTCATCTTATTTATTGAATGACTTTCATATTTTACTGTAAGGAAGCAAAAATAACAGAGCAAAGAGAGATTTTTTTATGAGTGTAATACTGTTAAATACTCTAATTTTGAGTATCAAGCCATTTACAATCTAAATTAACAGCTTAATTATTATGTGGGGAGGGGATTGGACACACATAACCCACTCATTCTAATTTCTCAGAAGAGAAAAACTTAAGTGCTAATTATAGGGTACTTTTTTGTTTTTGAATGGTATATCAACCTTTGAGGGTTATTTAATGCCAAAGCCATCCTTGTAGAAGAACAATAGTAGGACTCATCATCATCATCATCATGTTGCACCAGCAGCAAGGATATCCATGACAATCTCTCGCCAACCATCCCTATCATTCATTGCTCCCAGGAGGTCCTCTGCATAGCATCCAATATCTATGCAGGGCTGGTCAATGTATGTCTTAGCTGGATGGCCCGCACTAGCGTGCCCATGTGCTGGCTTCCACAGAGGATTTTTGATATATAAGGCGTGTGGTAAATGCCCACTCCTACTTATAGACTCGGCGATAACCATGTGACCAACCTATTGGCCAACCACTGGCAGTACTCTGCTGCTGATATTATCATTTATACTGGCTGTTCTGATCTTAGCCACTCAATTGCCTTTGAACCTTCGTGGACGACAGAACATAGGATTATATCACTGGACCTTTTGACACTACGTAGGATTACATAACCCAGGACTTATTCACTTACCAAAGGATTCTATAGCTCAGGACTTACTTACTTTAAGTCCTTTTCAACTGGACAAGTATGGCGGCCAGAAACTTAATAAACATCATTTATGAGTTTATCTCCGTTTTTCCAGCAGTGTCCGGTATGTTTTGTTCACCTTACATGGATAGTTTATGTGATAGGGGGCAGGCGGCCAAACAGCTGTTTTCTCGTGGGGTGTTGTTTCAAAGTCCTATTTAAGATTGCATGCAGCGTTTTTGTGCAGCTCCCATCTAGCTTATTCTCTAGTTGCTTTGTTAGGGTTCAGGTGGTGCAGCTGTACAGTAGCACTGGACTATTTAACCCATAAATTTTAAAATAAGGTGTTTCATACCTTTTGCAAAGGCAGTGATCCTGATAGCTTTTTAATTTAGTGCGTCCTGGGACACATGTATTTGATTTGAATGAGTCCTGGGAAATTTGATGGGTCCCAACTAAAGTTTAATAAATTGTAGAGTTTTTATCTAAGAACAACTAAAGCCGTCTAACCCCTACCTTGTATCCCATAGCGTGTAATTCATTTTTAAAAAATACTGAAATGTATTTACAGTTAGCTGGAAATGGTGGAGGAAGAAAAAAAAAAAACACTGGGACGCATGGATAAAATTTTACTGCGTCTTTTAGATTTTTACGCATCAGTGACACAGGACATGTACCTATCAGCATCTCTGCAAGGGTATTAGTCTGAACGTGAATGTGATAGTGCAAATGGAGTTCAAACTTACTTAGTATGACTAGCAAATATATGCACCCTCTGGGTGCAAGTATTTAAGTTTTAATGTAATAAAATATTGTATTAAATTAGAAAGGTTAATGAAACTAAATAAGAATGCAGAAAAGATTTATAATCGAAAAATAGAACAACTGAAACTTACTCTTCCATCACTCTCGTCTTTCATTGTTATTTTTTCTAATTTAAGTATTTAGTTAAAAGAGGAAGTAAATAATAAAATGACAGTTATTTTTCTTGTTAATGGATTTCATTTAAGATTCATTGAAGAGATTTTTGCTTATATTCATTAAAATAAAACCAAACAGTTAGAAATCAATTATACTAAGCACATATTTATTAAAATCACATTTCTAATATCAATATGCAAATTAGCCTTCCCGTTCACATTGTAAACCGCTATTTTGTTGTATATATAAATATAATTGCATGTTGATAGTATGTAGATAAGGTTAACAGTATGAATAATGTAAAACAATTTTATTAATAATTGAGGTTAAAATAAAAATGCAATCAGGGAGAATGTGATGTCAATAACTAAGGGAATTGTGACTTGAGTAGTAATATAGTTTCGGTTACAGACAGAAAACACACAATCTCCATTATAATAAGATGTCATAGTCCAGCATGTTAGCCATGGGGACCCCTTCCTTGAAATTATAGATAATAATATGTTAAATGGTTGACACGTACATACCAAACTTTCTTTTATATATATATATAGATAATATGTTTAATGGTTGATAAAGAAAACCTTTAATTGAGTAGATTTTGAAATTTATCAAGCTACTTATTATAGCAATAACAACTTGTTTCGTAAAATCATTGGACATAAACAATTTTTCACCTTAATTAGTTCAAATTGCAATTCTCTGGAATTTCTGATCCCATCTTTAAAATATTCATATGGTTGGAAAGAAAATAAAATAATCTTTCTAAATATGTAATTTTTATGTGTTTTTATCCATTGAATAATTTTTTACAGCAATATACTATATACGTGTATATATGCCGTATTAAAATGAAAAAAGTTGAATAATCTTGTGGTAAACTTAAAAAAAAAAAATTTTTTTAAATCTTGATATCCCTACTTTTTATTCTCCAAATAATGGGTTCAGCATGGAGATACATAAAATTTAAAGTTACAATTTTACATAAGAATGCAAAGTTTTATCAAAATTGTTCGAAAAATAAAGAAATGGTGAAGAAATTACTAAATTTCTTGTATTGAAATTGTCCGTGAATTGACATTTTCGGGCTTTAAATTCTCATAAGTTTTTAACCACTGGGGATATTTGCATAATTCAAACAGTTGTGAACTTCATTTACAGAGCTCTATATAACTAATGTGATTAAATAACAATAACCTCAAATAAAAAAAAAATCAAGTGGGAATGCTACTTATTAATAGTATCATCAGGTCATTCTGGCAGCACTGATATCCATGACTCTCATCAACCATCCCTATTAGTCATCAGCCCTGGAAGGTCCTCCACACAGCATCAAGAATATGCACAGCGCTGATTGATGTAGATTTTTACTGGTCAGTCTACACTGGCATGTCCATGTGTAGGTGTCCACAGGAGAACATCACTTATAAGTTCATCCTTGATGCTCCAGCTGTGTCCAGCATGTCTTGTTCGTCTTACTCAGTTGGTTTGTGTGATGGGAGTAAAGTGGCCGTACAGCTTTTTTAGTGAGGTGCTGTTTCCACTATTTGTTCAAGACAGCACACAGCATCTTTATGTAGCCAACTTTTTCTCTTCATTAGAGTCAAAGTGGTGCCGCTGTACCGTAGCACTGATACAGCTACAGCTCAGAATAAATTTCTGATCTGACTTATTAATATAGTTAAGGTTAAAAACAAAATAAATGTAACCAGAAGCCAAACTTTTTTTTAAGACATTAGAGTGCTCGGCTAGAAACCACAAGGTTCCTAGTTCGATACCAGCCCTCACCAACTCAGCATATGAGTAGCACAGGGATCTTTGCGGTAAAGTAAGGAGATGATGGTAGGTGTGGCATTCCACCTCAGATGCAAAAACAATCTCCTTGGTCGAGCGCTAGTGAAAAGGGGATAGACTCCCTCGCTGATACCGACTGTAGGACACCGACGACTTTTTTTTGTTTATATTTTAAACAAGTGAGAAGCTGATGGTAGGTATGGCGCTCCACCACAAATGCTAAAAAGATCTTGATCTAGCGCTAGTGAAAAGGGGACAGACTCCCTCGCTGTCTGGCTGATACCGACATTAAGCCGCCCCGACGACTTTACTTTTTTTTTATGCTTACCAGTTTGGGATGGATATCTGGGCCAGGATTAAAGTGTGGTATCTGTTAGTCTCTTTTGCTATGTACTTTTTTGTGGTCCCAGCTCTGCAGCAGCACCTCCTCTATTACACCAAAGGGACATAGGGGAGTAGTGCAATGTCAGTATGCCATTGGTAAAGGCATGAATCCATCTGTTCTCCCAAACAGCCGAAAGGAGAGTCGGAAGTGCCAAAGGCTTTGTGTTCAGACACCACAGCTATGGATAAATAGTAGGGCTGACTAGGTTCTTTACCCTTGGTAAGGCAACAAGTCTAGGAGATGGAAAACTGCTTAAAATTGACATTGTGTCACATCTTGCCTGTGGTGGAGGGGTTGGGTAAATAGGTTCAAGCAATAATCACTTCTGAGAATAAAAAAAAAAAATCAATGACAATTTTTAAACAAAAAGAATTTGCTAGACTTGAAGTGATTCCAACCACCACCTTATTGCTTCATTCTAATTTATAAGCAACAACAAAGCATTTTCTAGATATTAAATCAGAAAAAAATATAGCTAGAAATATGAGCTTTAACATAACCCGGGTACGTATTTACTAACCGCTCCGTACGAGTGGATGTGACACAAGGTCAGTTTTTTTAGGCAGAGTTTAACAGGTTTGAATTCAGAAATTTTCGTTCTCCTAGACTGGTTGCCTAACCAAGGTTAAAGAGCCCAGTCTTTCCTGCTATTTACCCATAGCTGGAGGGAGACCAGATGGATGCATACCTTTCCCAAGGGTAGTAGCGCTATGTGAAATGCAGACAGCCTCGTCGGATCGACCATTCCATTTCCTACGACTGTAGCCATTACACCACGCACCTCCATAATTGTTCGGGTATGGGTTGTGTTCGGCGATTAGAGATTTCTTGTAATTTTCAACCAGAAAGGTTAACCCTTTGAATCCCTAAGTTCCTGATCCTTAAATTCACCCTCTGTCGTTTAAGCGTGATCTTTGCACCGGTAAACAGGTGATATAGTGGAGTGGGGGGGGGTAAAATTACCAACGGTGTAACGGGATCAAAATGTTCAATTAAATCATTTATGATCGTTTTCTATTCGATTCTAAGTATGTTTCTAAAAGCACAAGGAAGCAAAATGTTAAGGCACATAATCATTGGAACGTAACAACAACAACAGACCTTCCTTTTTTTTTTTTTGTTGTACAGGATTTAACATTCCTAAAGTTAAATGGAAAGTACACACCCGGATTTTAAATTACATATGTTGCCCTTAAAGTAGTAGCAACCACCGATTGCTGATTTTTAAAAACATGTCAGTACGGGAGGTTACTTCCAGTTTATAAATTTACGAAAATCCTATGTGCAAAACTTCACAGCTCACTATATTTGAAAACTAGAACAGTTTCGCTGTGAACTTTTGCAAACACCAAATATTAAAAGGAAAAAAAATTGAATGATCGGTAAATATTTTAAGCTTGTTAGGAACTGTTGCCATTTTGTAATTATGAAATCTGAGTAACCTCCCTTATTCTACTGACATATTTCGAAAAATCGTTCAGGGAAGTAGTAAAAAATATTGCTGTTAGTTCACAATAAACAATGATAAAAAAATGTGGAATTAAAAAAATAATAAAAATAAAAAGAGAAACAAAAAGTTTATAATCTAAAAAGGAGAGAAAAAAATGGTCTAAAATGTACTTTGTATCTATATCAGAGTAGTAGTAGTAATAGTAGTAGCAGCGGTGGTTCAGAGGTAAATATTTTTTTAAATATCAAAAATAGAGAAATATTAATGAATTTAAAGCATTGACATTGGATATATGATATATATCATCATATGTAGGAAAGAAAATTGTTTTGTTTTTATTAATATATAACTAAATACTTCCTTCATATATGTCAATGTTTTAATTAATTAAAAATTTAAAAAATAAATCGAAAATAGAGAAATATAAATTTTATATTTCACTATTTTCAATATATTTTTATTATTATTATTTTTTTAATTATTTACTTCCGAAACCGTTATATTATATAACGGTTTCGGAGGTAAATAATTAAACAAAAAAGTCTACTACGGACAGATGTAAAACAAGTGTCCATGACATTTAAGCATTTAACAGAAGATTTTTTTTAAAATAACTACAGAATCAAGAGTAACATTTAAAATTGCCAAAAAATTTTATGTTAGATCAAAAGCAAAAAATAATTAATTAATTAAACAAGTTTATTTCTTTTTTTTTCTTTTCTTTTTGACAGCTGTTGGTCTATTTAATAATCATGTGCTTCTTCATAATACCTCGAAAAATCCTATTTTTTTCTGTTTAATGTGAGAGTAGTCAATAAAGGTTTATTTAGAATATTATATTTTTCAAAATAAAGATTAATAAAGCAAACAGGAAGAGATGTCTTAAAGAATTTTAACACGTTTAAGAAAATCTAAACAAAACAGTAATTAGCAGGTTTTAAAAAAAAAACGTGTTTCTTGATTAAAACTTAATATATTCGTCAAATATATAAGATTAATAAACTAAACAAATAGGAATATCTATTTAAAAATAAAAATAAAATAACATGTTAAAGGAAGTCTAAATAAAATAATTAGATGATTGGCTTTGGGAAGTATTTTTTAATTAAAACTTTAATTTAAGCATCAAATGAATTATTTATACATATATATCACTTTATTTCTAAAGAGAAAATATATTCTTGAAAGAAAACATGGATAGATCCTTAAGAAAAAAAAAGAAACATGGGACAAAAATAAACTTAAAATGAACACAATATCAGAAGAAAAGAAAAACAAGCCACTTAAAGTTGAAATATACATTAAACATTTTCTAATCCATAAAAATACAAAGTAAGATTAATAATAATTCCATTATTTCAAATAAGCCTTTTTTGTCTATTTTTTTTTTTTTTTTTTTTTTTTAGATTTTGTAGACAGCAAAAAATAAATAAATAAACGAATGAATGAAGAACAACTCTCTATAATAATTAGGACATATTCTTTATTATTCTTCCGATAATTTATTCATATGCAAAAAATTAATTTAATTTTTTAAAAATTAAAAATAAATAAAACCGACAAAATCCAGACTTTTTAAAACGTTCTTTAGGGATGTTAACATACACGGCCTAGCAGCACAATTTGGGACGACCGACTAACATACAGGGGGAAAATAGAAGAAAAATACCCACACTTATCACAGCATGCTGCTGTGACATATAAAACGGAAGGTTTTAAAAACAAGAGATAGTGAAAGGAAGCAAATGCTTAAGAATATACCTTATAACTGTCAAAGCCGGCTAGGACTTGCGGCGTCAATCCAACCAAACCAGCGAAACTAGCCATCTTGATTTGAGCAGACAGTCTCGGTTTCTGCGCATGCTCAAAACATACTTAGTTAATTGACCAATCAGAAGCTTTCATACATTCGCTGAAGAGCGGACTGAATGAAGAGGCCATGGTAGTCACACACTTCCTTCGATTCAAGCACCCTCCAAAATTTAAAAAAGATTATAATGTGAAAATAGATTGCTTGAAGAAATATTTGCACGTCTTTCGAATATTCTTTTTGTTCTTACAGTTAGAATTGGTACTCGATTTTGTATCGAAATATATTAGATTAAAAATATATTTTTTTTAAATAGTCGGAATATATTAACTTAAAAATGTAATTAAAAAAAATTTTTAAATTAAAATAGTTGAAATATATTAACTTAAAAAAACAAACAAAACAAATGTAATAAAAATGTTGTAGTATCCATTAATGCTAAAAACACCAATTGCATCTCTCTCTCTCTCTCTCTCTCTCTCTCTCTCTCTCTCTCTCTCTCTCTCTCTCTCTCTCTCTCTCTCCTCATTATTCAATGCAGTTCAGTTCAAATTATATCTGATTGACCAAGTGATTGTTTTTAACGGCATGACAACCCGTCTTGGTTTATTTTATGCGTAAAGGTTAGGGAATCGCATTCATTGTGCATTTATTAGGCACTGCCAATTTGTTCACTTATTTTTATTTTTAAAACGAATTAAAATTAATTAAATCGATTATTTAAGGTCAATTTTTTGTCTAAGTCGAAAAGTAATAACATAACGAGCATCAGTAAAAAAAAAAAAAAAAAAAAAAAAAAATTTTAAATAATATTGCACATGTAATTTATTTTTAATACATTTTAAACTATTATTTTCGGTCGATTTTGCTAAAAATAAATCGCAAACATGGCCAATGTTTTTATGTATCTCTGTAGTAAAAACATTTTTTTAAAAATATTTTAAGGTTTATAACAGTTTTTTTCTTATAAATCAATAACAAAAAACAATAAATACACTCCATTATAGAAGAATTTTAAATGAAATGTCTTTTTCTTTTTGGTCTAAACACGCAGAAAAAAAAAGACGCTCTAAAAAATTATTGCGCTTTGTTTACTAAAAGAAATGACTGTAAGAATATGTCACGTGACCTCTCTTCCTATGGAAGACCAACGTTGATGGAAAACATTATCAAAAATGAGGGAATTACCTGATCTAATAAAAATCTTCTTCTTCTTCTTCTTCTTCTTCTTCTTCTTCTTCTTCTTCTTCTTCTTCTTCTTCTTCTTCTTCTTCTTCTTCTTAATTACTGAATCGTTTCAATTAAACTGATTCAATGGAAATAAATCGAAATTCTTTTAAGTAAATATTACCATTGGTGACTACCATAGCAGAAATAATTTATCATACCTAGTTAATAGATAAAATTCATCTAATTTTAAATTTCAAATTTCATATTTTTAGATTCTAAAAACAAATATTTATTTAATAACTTCTTTACTTTATTATTGTTATCTAATAATTTTTGTAGAAAACTCTATTGAAAATTTAGCCTCCTCCTTTTAACAGAACAAATATCGATGTATAACTTTTTTTTATATAAGATAATAGCCAATTAAATGATTATGAAAAAAAAGTAAAAAAAAGATCTCCAAAAATATTTTTTTCTGAGTTCTTATTTTACATTTAATTTTCAGATTTTTGATACTTATTTTTTAATAGGATAGCTCTATGGTGGTTTCGTATATGTATATATTTGATATATAGTTGTAACCAAACCTCCATAAGATTGAGCAAGTAAGAAAAGAAAGACAAATATTCAATTAAATAATAAATAAACCGTGTATTCAAATTGATAAAAGTTACAAGAGTAATAATAGTTCACAGTTCATGTATATAGATTAGGAGAAGAAGCAGTAGTAAGAATGTTTCATTAGTAGAGAAAAAAGGGTTACATATATTCCTTTTTAGAGGTAGAAAGTGTAGTCCTCAACGTCCGTAATGAAATAGATTTTAGATAGACAGAAAAGGAGTTGGCTTCATTCAAGGATGGACTGTTTGATAGTAGCAGTCAAAATCTTCGTAGCGAGTAGCGTGGAGTCGTGTAGACTGCCGACTGAATCTATTTGCTTAGGCAAAAATAGCCTCATGTATATTTTCCAGATAGGCTCCAAAATTGGTATTTTTTAAAAACCTTTTTGTTTAGGCGCGAAGGCTTCTGATTGGTCCAAAAATATAATTTTTATTTTTACTTTATACTTGCGCCGATCCCATGCGCAAATGCCTATTTTCGTCATTGTTATTTTTGCTTTTGGTGAGTAAACTTCTGGCTTTCTTTATTATTCTTATCACTACAAGAAATAGCTATGGAAGAATTTAGCAAACTTCAGAAGGCAGGAATAATATCCCCTTATAAATCGGAATGGAGTTCAGCCTTACATATGGTATCTAAACCAGATGGAACATACCAGCCTGTAGGTGACTATAAAAAGTAAGTAAAGTCGTCGGGGCGGCCTAATGTCGGTATCAGCCAATCAGCGAGGGAGTCTATCCCCTTTTCACTAGCGCTAGACCAAGGAGGTTGTTTTTGCATCTGAGATGGAACACCACACCTACCATCAGCTCCTTACTTTACCGCACAGATCCCTGTGCTACTCATAACGCTGAGTTGGCGAGGACCGCTATCGAACTGGGAACCTTGTGATTTCTAGCCGAACGCTCTACCGACTGAGCTAACCCGGCCCATGACTGACTATAGATTGTTAAATTCCATCACAAAACCTGATCGCTATCAAGTCCCAAACATAAATTCATTATCATCGAAACTATATATTAAAAAAAAATAGGACCATATGACCTTTAGGCACCCCTTTTGCTATGCTGATTCATAAGTACATTTTTTTCATTTACACCGTCAACATCCGGTTGTTTGTTAGGGGTTAGGGTTAGGGGTTAGTTTTTAATTAAAAAAAACCCTCTAAAATCGTCTGTTAACAAACAACCGGATGTTGACGATGTAAATGAAAAAATGTACTTAAGAATCAGCAAAGTAAAAGGGGTGCCAAAAGGTCATATGGTCCAAAAAATATTTTCGAAAATTGATTTATCATTGGATTATCATCAAATACCAGTCCATCCCGATGATTTGTAAAACAGCCATTACAACTCTTTTCGGACTATATAAGTACAATTACATGCCTTTCTGTTTGCGAAACGCATCTAGTACTTTTGTTGCATAGCGCCTTCTTCTCTACTCTGAATCGTATACGTTGCTGGTATACTGCGGGTCTCGTCACTAACCCTAGACGATATATGTAGTGGTCGCTTAATGAAATCACAAGGCATGCTGTATGTAGAAGGAAATTGACTTTTTTATTTCTTTAATTCCCTCGTGGTGCGTGTGGGTGGAGAGCTTAACAATGGGAATCTGCCCAAGGGTTGACAATGCGTTGGTGAGGTGGAAGGTGGCTACGTGATGGTTCACAGCCCATCGGCTGTGACCGCGAGTGTCGATCACTCCGTTCGCCGTCTCCTCCTGACTGTTCGCTACCGACCGTTGATTGTCTTTTGTATATCTCAAAACGCCTACGCGCCTCCTTTGTTCGCGTTTTATCAACGATCAAATCTATTTCCGGCATCTTAACCCCTTTGTCATTTTTGTCGTCTTTACTTTGCTTTGTTTAATCTAACCGGAAATTCCTATTTCCGTTTGTACAATATCCAACACATTCCAGAGGATGATGGACAATATTTTTCGCGACGTCAAATGTACCCTTTATATACAGGGTGCGGCATAAGTAACGCCCCTTGTTTAAGTGGAACAAAATTAAAGCCTTTTTGGTTATCCTTTATTTTTTCGAACATGAATGCATTGCCACAGTTTAATGGATTAATATAATATATTAACAAAATTGATATAATGCTTATTCGGTTTAATAATGTTCAATACAAATGAAATCAAATCAAATTTAAGAAAAAAAGTTACAAAAGATATAAAGTTTTAGAATTTAGTCATTTATTTGAGATGTTCAAAATGTTCCCTTCATGTTCCATACAATTCTGAACTCTACCAGCAACACTTTTACAAACTTTTTGACACATTTCAATGTACTTTCATGAAATTTATCTGAAATTGCATTCTTTAATTCCGGACTTGTTTAGGATTGTAAACCTGATCTTTCAATACACCCAACAAAAAAAGTCCGGTGGTGTTAGGTCTGGTGAACGTGATGGCCATTCAATTGGTCCTCTTCGTCCTATACATCTACATTCAAAATTTTCATTTAACCATTCCCTAACTCTTATCCCATAAGATATGAAATTAAAAAGGGCGTTACTTATGTCACACCCTTTATAAAGACGACATCCTTATTTTCTTGGATGACGAGGAAAGTCATTCAAAACATCTCGAGGAAGTGATACAGAAATTCCGTAAGTATGAACTTAAAATCTCCCCTTCTTATATGTATATTTGCTGTCAGGGAACACACATTTTTGGGATTTCATATCTCTACAAATGGTCTTAAACCCAGTGTAAAAAAATAAAGAATTGAACGAATTTCCCCAATCAAATGACTCTAAATCATTGCGTCAATTCCTCGGAATGGCACATTTTTACAGAAAACTTGGACCAAAATTCAGTAATATAATATAACCACTTTCCGAACGAATGCGTTTGGATCAAAAATCAAACTCCTTAACTTTAACAAAAGAAGAAATTGAATCTTTCGATTTGGAATATTTTGATATTTATAATCTTTCGATTTCGATTTGGAATATATATATATAATATATATATATATATATATATATATTCTAAGAAGTCCGTTTGGTGTAGGGGTTATGGTACCCCTGTCAGCTTGGCAGTCCGGTTTCAAATCACGCACAGGGCGGTCTTCCTATCTATAGCTCTGCTGATGAGGCCTAATAGGCCGAAACGTACATACAGAGATTGATTTTCTCGATTTGTTTAGCCATACATTTAAATAGGCATTCCCGCCTAATTAATTATTAATTAATTAATTTTCAAAATTAGGTACGACTCCAATTAAGCACATATTCTCCCAAAAATTGTCGGCAAAAAAAGCCATATCCAAACACACCGTGTTTACAACTTATCATATATATATATATATATATATATATATATATATATAAGGACGCGTAAAAGCATATGCATTATGTAAAATAAATTGTTGTTTTTTTCTTAAAAAGAAAGGAAAAGGGTACCCTAGTTTTGATTTAAAATCAGAAATGAATTTCTTCTTTTCGATCAATGCTCCTCAGAGAAAAATTACATTGAAAGATGGTAAAAAAGTGTGGTTGAAGACAACGAATAAGACAGGAAGCAGTGAGAACAAGGAAAAAAGTTTGTTCTTTTTTTTTTTTTTTTTTTTTTATCTTTCAGAAAGAGAATTCGTAAAAATTCCGAAACTTAAAACTCACGTGGGGGGGGGGGGTTCGGAAATTACGGGTGCCCCCGTTCGATAAGCTGAGGCTTGAAATGCCAAAAAGGAGTAGCTGTTGTGACTGTTTCTGCACGCACAGGATGGGTTGAGTGCGAAAATGAAGAGAGACTCAAGGATTTGAAGTTGTAGTTCGCTATTGGAACTACAAAGGACTGAGAACATCGCAGGATGGTAGGAACGAGCACAAGCAGAATTTCTTAATAGGTGTTGTCCTATGGTGGAAGGAGTATTTAAGCCTGCAGCTGTGGGACAGTCCGTTGCCTGAACGGATGTTGTAGGGTATGTGCTGCTTGATTCGAGACTCCAGTCTCAAGGTAGTACGACCATGTAGCAAATCTCACATTTGCATGTGAAACTTATAGATAAGGTGGCTTTTGTGATGATTTATATATATATATATATATATATATATATATATATATATATAAGGTGTGCTACAATACACCACTTAAATGTATAGACTAAGTCACGTGGCTAAAACCTCAGCCAATCAACAGCCCAAATGCGTGGCTGGTTGACTACTTAATCACTGATACTGAGAGACGTCCATTTGCAATCATTGACGAAGGACTTGCAAGGATGAAGAGCACCAAGGAACAACCAAAGGATTATTTACCAAGAATTTCCGCTGGACAAGCGCTCTTGCTTGGAGCCTAAAGGATGGCCATTAAAATCGTAACAAATATAAAGAGTTGTTTATCAAGTGTAACTGTTTTAAGCCTTTCCTAACTTGGAAGCTACTAACTATTAACCCGTGACAGACCGAGCTACGCTGTAGGAGCGGCACTTCACCAAATGATTTACAACCAACCCATCTCTATCGGTTTCTTTTCAAAAGAATTATCACAAACCCAACAGAAATATTCTACTTTTGTACCTAGAACTATTAGCTGCCTATTTAGCTGCGAGTGTCGGGTTAACTCAGTCGGTAGAGCGTTCGGCTAGTAAACCACAAGGTTCCTAGTTCGATACCTGCCCTCGCCAACTCAGCGTATGAGTAGCACAGGGGTCTTTGCGGTAAAGTAAGGTGATGATGGTAGGTGTGGCACTACACTTCAGACGCATAAATAATCTCCTTGGTCTAGCGCTAGTGAAAAGGGGATAGACACCATCACTGATTGGCTGATACCGACTTTAGGCACCCCGACGACTTTTTTTTTGTTTACATTTTAAACACTTAATAGAAGGCAGAAATGTGATGTTACTGACCGACCACAAACCACTTTGTAATGCTTTCAAAAGCCAGTCTTATTTAAAATCAGACAGACAACAACGCCACCTTTGTTTTATTAGTGAACTAGCAATGCCTGGGTAGAGGGGGGATTTTTTTAAGTTAGTCCCACGGATCCATTATTACTCAATCCTAAGTTGAATCCTCGTCGGATGCCCCATTAAAATCCCCATGTAAAAAAAAAATTTAAAAAAAATGACCTTGCATTGATCCAGCCACTCTGAAAATAAACGTTAATGTCTAATATTCAAAATATTAAATGCAAAAAATATTCCATTCTGTTATCATTTAAATTTTATTTTTTAATCCTTTTCACAAATATAAATCAAATATTATTATTTTTGCTCAAAAACTAAGCCCCGATGATATTTAATGTGTATATATATATACTTTGTCGTCAATTGTTTTATTTTCGAAGTTTCCTTCGGACATACACATACACACAATTGCCCTTTGTATATGTATAGATATATAAATAATATTTAATTTATAAAAGGTTCACAAATTGTGGTAGCTGACTGTTTGTCGCGACCTGCTAATGCAATCACTATCGATATATGTTAGGTATGTGCATTTTCTCGCTGACTCGAAAAAGTGTGCTCACAGGAAATTCTTCTAAAAATCATATGAAATAAACTAACTATCCAATTTTAATAAAACTTTCGGTATATGAAGTAATAAAAGACGAACTTTTATTGTAAATAAATGTTTACTAAATTGAAAAGGCTGATAATTTTTTTCGTTAGTTTTTGTTTCGCGCATTGATCCCCCGTACAAATATCTTTTTTTGTATGAAAATAAATTTTACATTTTTGGAAAGATAATTTAATGACGGAACATATTACTAATTCGGTTTTGCTAATAGGGCATCTTAAACATTTGAAACTTAAATCTCGTAAATAAGAAAAAATATGTATCTTTTTTTTTTTTTCCTAAATTGTTAGATTATTTTCTAAAAAATTTTATATTAAAAGTTCCTATTGTCTACATTTTTTTCAGGGATTTTAAAAAATTTATAAAATTTATATTAAATACTTTTGTTTAGTGTATAGCAAAATCGTATTTATTTAATCAAAGAAAATATTGTATAAAAAATATCTAGCTAACAATAATGACATAATATATTTCGGTTTTTATTTTTGAAAATTTTGAAAATAATGTTTCAATTAAAAATTGTCGTCATTCTTATTAATGGATGGATCTAAGGAAAATAAACTCCGGGTTTTGGGGAAAGCTCTTATTGTTTCAGCGATGCGTGCTGGGGTAATAGAATTTTATTATAAATAATTTCTAACATTCTAATTTTGATTTTCCCAACTCTTTTTTTCAATAATATCAAGAGCTAAATCATGGGGCATCAAGGAAATGCTAAATTACTAATTTGTTTTTGCTTAAAATAAAAAAATTACGTATGTATGATGATCCATAAAAAAATAGTATGATTGTAATGCGCATGTCAAGATGCGATAACTATGTCAACAAAGATTAAGAATTTGCGGAAATTTACTTTAAAATGCAAACATTTTTTTATGTAACAGAAATTTGTTTTTTGTTTTTTATAACACATAAACTTGGAATTGTTCTTTATATTAAACGTAAAAGAAAACATTAAAAAGTTAATTTTCCATTTTTTATTGACGTTTTAAAGTATTTTTTAACAATTTTCGCGCGTATAAAAAGAGCGTGTTTTGCACATACCTAATATATGTGATTGGCAAGAGATTGCGAAACAACAAGTTACTGATGAAGAAATTAAAACCTTCACGGATCAACTAAAACCTTATATCATAAACAAAACGGGGAAAAATATTATGCGACGTATCGTTACCTTTTCACCGACTTTTTGTGACCGGAAATCTCAGGAAATCCATATTCGACATAAATTATTACATCCTGGAATAAGTGATTCTATAAAACTAATAAAATCAAGTTATTACTGGCCCAAAATGAACCAGTTGATAAAAATGATGGGCAAAGAATGTAAAAGAAATCTAAGGTATGGGTTATCGTCCTTGTCTACGAGCCTCTCTATCGAACCAACCAATCACGAGCCAGCATACTTTGGCGGCAAAGCCAAATAGGCAAATTCTTTCCCCCTCTTTCTGATTGACCAGCACCGGAGACAGACCTCAAAGAAGGGTCTCTCTCATATCTTCCTGAACGACCAGAGTAGCCGTAGCAAGGGACTTCGATAATTCCCCTACCTCAGGATTTCAGATAAGTGGTTATTGTTATTATATGTATAAGATTCCAGCAGACAAACCAAAGTTTGCAACAATTTTTCCAATAATACATGTTTGTCCCATTCTAAGTTTGTGTTCGTGTTAAGTATCTGGCCGCCATCCTTGGCCAGTTGTAAATAACTTAAAGTAAATAAGTAAGTAAGTCCCGAGTTATAGAATCCTTGGTAAGTGAATAAGTCCTGTGATATAGAATCCTTTGGTAAGTGAATAAGTCCTGTGATATAGAATCCTTTGGTAAGTCAATAAGTCCTGTGGTATAGAATCCTTTAGGTCCGTCGTCCAAGAAGATCCAAGTAGTAGTGAGCTAAGATTAGAATCAGCCAGTATAAATAATAATAATAACAGCAGCAGAGCACTGCCAGTGATTGGACAATAGGTTGGTCACGTGCTTATCGGCGAGTCTATAAGTAGAAGTGAACATCTGGCACACGCCTTATATCAAAAAATTCCAACAGTTCGTTTTATTCTTTTGACTTGTCTGTCACCACTCGCAGTCTAAATTCTTCATAAATGTCAACAGTGTCAACAAGACAAATAAAAAAAAAACATACAAAGCACAAAGTGCATCAATTTGAATTACCATCTGATCGTTTTCGAACAGAACATTTGAATATTGTCGAGCCATTACCACTAGTAAAGAATCCAACTGATTCCTATCTCTCAACTTTTTCATATTTGTTAACGTCGTACATCGATAGGAATACTAGATGAACAGAAGCATGCCCCGTAATAGAAATCACAACAAAATCAATATCTTTGGCTTTCATCGATCTGTGGATTTCAAGGTACGGAATTCCTCTCCACCTTGTCACGGACCGGGGCAGACAATTTGAATCAGAATTATTCAACGAACTGTCAAAAATAATGTTTTTTACAGATTGAGAACAACCGCATATCATTTGCAAACAAATGGATTAGTAGAAAAAGCACATAGAACCCTTAAGACAGCCATTATAGCTAGAAAAGAATCCTGGTTGACAACTCTCCCCATAGTTCTATGTAGGGACCGTGGTTGTTTGGTTAGTGTTTAGTTGAGGAGTTGAGAGTTATGGGTCCCCACAATTTATATGTATAAAGACTACAGAAATGAAGTTTCCATAGAAAACAAAAAAAGACAAAATTGATAAAGGAAACAAACTTTATATACATTAATTTACAGTTGGTATATTTAATTGTTCTTTCAGAGGTGTGCAGACTATATGTGTCTGTACGTAGATGTGTGTGACAAGTGTGACATGTATTGTTTATATTTGTGCGATGTTATGATTGAAATTTGTTTTTGTTGAGCGAGAGAGAAAATTTGGAAACGAATTTACGAGACCAACCTGATATATCATTTGTGTCTTCGGGCAGCGACTTCTCCCCATTGTGTCGATGTTGGGGGAGAACTTTCGCTCCTACTGTCGAGTTAGAGGGCATTCGCCCCAACTCTGCCGAGTCGGGAAGAGCGTAAGCTCTCACTGTCTGTCTCCTTGTTTTTCAGCTCTATGGGCCTTTTTATAATTTTCTTTTTGTCATTGTCTATTGTGAACATTAAGCTAAAATATTCCTCAAATATCAGGTGATTTGCCATGATGCAATATCGAATGATTTGGAATTCTGGTGACATAAATTATCGGATGAATTTAAACCATTGTTTCTATTGTTTCTAAACTATTTCCAAATTAATATTATTTCGATTCTCTTTTGTTTACCTAATTCTAAACTCATGATATACCATTGTAAAACTAGTTATTTAAGAAAACTTAATTATTTTAATTTCGTCAATTCCACATGCCGTAAAAATATAGGGTCAATCCCTATATCTTCTTGGATTCAGAATAACACTGAATGAATCCAATTATTCCCTATTCATTGCATTAACAGGAGCCCATGCACAAATTGCCTCGCTTTAGAAAATGAAGTATAACATGTAGATGTTATGTTAACGTTGGAAGGCTTAAAGTAACCTCCCAACGTGGTACATGCGTATACATAAAAAAATATTCCGACAAAGGTTAAAAGATAAACAATATATTTATTCCGTAAGTGACGGAGATACACTCAGAGAAAGATATACAAAAAGAGTACATGTACGAACGGAAGGTGTATAAAACAGATACAGGTATGTTCTATAAAAGGAAATATGCGTACGACTTGCTAGTAGCGGGTAGGTAGGGGATAAGACCTCCTAATCTAAGATTAGGCTGGCAGCTGTCTAGCCCATCTTTACACGTTGCCGATCTGAGTGAAAAGAGGTAGAAAATCGTATTTCCTCCTGTGGTCAGATACTAACACCACCTCCCGGCGACAAACGAAAGACAGTTTTCCGGAATCTTAAGTGTCGGGGAATTAGGGCGAGAGTTATACTTTTCGCTTATCGGGCCATTTACACAGGGATTTAAAATTTTGCACGTTCTGCAAAATATAAGTGGAATCAGTAGATTTGAGGTTTTTTGATCATTTCTAAAGGGGGAGACACCGGTTGGATAGTTTTTAATTTTACATTTACATATAGTCCTTTTTAGAGGTAGAAAGTGTAGACCTCAACGTCCGTAATGAAATGTATTTTAGATTGACAGAAAAGGGGTTGTCGTCATTCAAGGATGGACTGTTTGAAAGTAGCAGTCAAAATCTTCGTAGCCAGTAGCGTGGAGTCATATAGACTGCTGACTGAATCTGTTTGCTTAATCTCATTTATATTCTTCAGATAGGCAGTAAAATTGGTATTTTTGAAAACCTTTTTGATTAGGCGCGATGGCTTCTGATTGGTCCAAAAATATAATTTTTATTTTTACTTTATACTTGCGCCGATCCCATGCGCAAATGCCTATTTTCGTTATTTTTTTATTTTTGCTTTTGGTAAGTAAACTTCCGACTATTTTTATTATTCGTATCACTACATCTCCCTTATTTTTTTCTTCTATTCACACCTTTTGTCTTTTTATTTATACTGTAATTAGTTTCAACTTTATATATATATATATATATAATATATATATATAATATACCAAGCGTGTTGGTAGATCCTTGCGGAGAGAAAAACCCGGCAGAGAGTTGATTGTAAAAATATACTACCAAACATCAACCAGGAAGAAAAAAATTTTTGAAAAAAAGAAAAGACCAAGATATTCGTACCAACAAAAAATAATCTATTGGTATAGTATTTGGCCAAAAGAAAAAACAATTTATATGCATATATATGTATATAAGATACATATATATTCATATAACCGCTAGGAGAAGCTAATTTGTAAAAAGTGCTCGATACCTAAGTAGAGCCAAGTAATAAGGATATCTACTGAGTCAGACGAACCTACTGTTAGTTTCGCATAAAGCTCTTCAGGGCTAAAATCTGACTTTAAAATCAGATTTTAGCCCTGAAGAGCTTTATGCGAAACTAACAGTAGGTTCGTCTGACTCAGTAGATATCCTATATATATATATATATATAGTATCCGATTGCCGCTTTAACTTTTCCGTCGCAGTGGCGTCAGTAAATAATCCAAAAGTGCTCAATATATTAAAAATATAGAGCAGTAATAATACTATTAATATTATTGTTAGATGGAAAATAAAGGGTCTACCATGGTTTCAATCAAAAAATGATCTCCTCAGGACCCCAATCTACATTAACGGTTGAACGCTACATTATTTTTCTCTCAATCTTTGCGTGCGGCCTATATAATGATATATATATATATATATATATATATATATATATATATATATAAAGAAGGTCCGCAAAATGTATTATGTTCTCAGAAAAATTTTATTTTTTTAGAATTTTTTTAAATTTTTATTCTTTTTATCTTACATATGCGACACGTGTTTCTGATCTGTTGTCTTCTTCAGGCACTGAATTATTATTTTGGCAAAATATGTCCGATATTTGATAGGTTGTGTGTGTTTCTGCAACTTTTCTATTATAATGGCTGTGTATATTATGTTATTACACAGCCATTATAATAGAAAAGTTGCAGAAACACACACAACCTATCAAATATCGGACATATTCTGCCAAAATAATAATTCACTGCCTGAAGAAGACAACAGATCAGAAACACGTGTCGCATATGTAAGATAAAAAATAATTTTTTCTGAGAACATAATACATTTTGCGGACCTTCTTTTTTTTATGAAATATTGAATTTTCTCCCGTTGGAACCAGAACAACATTATATATATATATATATATATATATATTTTAGAGGATATGTGCTTAATTGAAGTCATACCTAATTTTGAAAATTAATTAGTTAATAATTAATGAATTTAGGTGGGCACGGAGCAGTCTCCCATGTCTATAACCTTGCTGATGAGACCTAATAGGTCGAAATGTACATTCAGGAATTGACATTTTCTCGATTTGTTTAGCCTTACATTTGAACATATATGCCCGCCTAAATTCATTAATTATTAACTAATTAATTTTCAAAATTAGGTATGACTTCAATTAAGCACATATCCTCTAAAAATTGTCGGCTTAAAGCCATATAAAAATAAACACATTTGTTTGTTTACTTAACCTCATATATATATATATATATATATATATATATATATATATATATATATTGATTTTTCTCGATTTGTTTAGCCATACATTTAATAGGTATTCCCGCCTAATTCATTATTAATTAATTAATTTTCAAAATTAGGTACGACTCCAATTAAGCACTTATTCTCCCATATATATATATATATATATATATATATATATATATATATATATATATATATATATGAATTCCTGTCTGAGAGAATAAATTTTCTAAGAAATGTCGGTGTATTTTTGTCACTGAGAAAGAACTAGTTGATGAAAGCTTGCCATTCCGCGCCCCAAAACGAAAGTGAAAGTTGATTTGTTTACATAAGCAAATTGACCGTGACGAAAATACCCGTGCGTGACGCGTGCTTTGTAACTCCCACTCCCAGTATAGCCCAGGTGGCTATACTCATTCACTGACCTCTCCCATGCTCACAGAAAGAGGAAGAATTTCTTTGGCGTGAACAACCGAAAAGGCTACCGCTGCTAGGAAGGATCTGTTTTGGTAAATAAACGGGTGCGTCGCGTCCCTTGCCGAACGTCCGCATCATTGTATACGTTTTCGTAGTGCACACACGGAGTGTACTTGTAGAGATTACGTTACACAATCACAGGGCGTCTAGAATTCGCGTTGCTCTTACTGTCTTTCTCTCACCCTCTCTGTAGCTCTTATTATCTTTCGATCCCCTCTCTATAGCTTCCACAGTCTATCTGTCACCCTCTCTATAGCTCTCACTGACATTCTCTCACCCTCTCTCTAGCTTTGCGTCTTTCTTTTTCCCTCTTCATAACTCTCACTGTCTTTCTCTCACCCTCTCTAGAGCTTTCATTGAAATTCTCTCACCCTCTCTATAGCTCTCACTGTCTTTCTCTCACCCTCTCTAGAGCTTTCATTGACATTATCTCACCCTCGCTATAGCTCTCACTGTCTTTCACTCACCCTCTCCATAGCTCTCACTGTCTTTATCTCACCTCTCTCTCTCAGAGCTTTCATTGAAATTCTCTCACCCTCTCTATAGCTCTCACTGTTTTCACTCACCCTCTCATAGCACTCACTGTCTTTCTCTCACCCTCTCCATAGCTCTCACTGTCTTTCTCTCACCCTCTCTAGAGCTTTCATTGAAATTCTCTCACCCTCTCTAGAGCTCTCACTGTCTTTCTCTCACCCTCTCCATAGCTCTCACTGTCTTTCTCTCACCCTCTCTAGAGCTTTCATTGATATTATCTCACCCTCTCTATAGCTCTCACTGTCTTTCTCTCACCCTCTCCATAGCTCTCACTGTCTTTATCTCAACCTCTCTATAGCTCTCACTGTCTTTCTCTCACCCTCTCTAGAGCTTTCATTGAAATTCTCTCACCCTCTCTATAGCTCACTGTCTTTCTCTCACCCTCTCTAGAGCTTTCATTGATATTATCTCACCCTCTCTATAGCTCTCACTGTATTTCTCTCACCTTCTCTATAGCTCTCACTGTCTTTATCTCAACCTCTCTATAGCTCACTGTCTTTCTCTCACCCTCTCTAGAGCTTTCATTGACATTATCTCACCCTCGCTATAGCTCTCACTGTCTTTCACTCACCCTCTCCATAGCTCTCACTGTCTTTCACTCACCCTCTCTATAGCTCTCACTGTCTTTCTCTCACCCTCTCCATAGCTCTCACTGTCTTTATCTCAACCTCTCTATAGCTCACTGTCTTTCTCTCACCCTCTCTAGAGCTTTCATTGACATTCTCTCACCCTTTCTATAGCTCTCACTGTCTTTCTCTCACCCTCTCTAGAGCTCTCAGAGCTCTCACTGCTCTCACTGTCTTTCTCCTCTCTAGAGCTTTCATTGACATTATCTCACCCTCTCTATAGCTCTCACTCTTTCTCTCACCCTCTCTAGAGCTTTCATTGAAATTCTCTCACCCTCTCTATAGCTCTCACTGTCTTTCTCTCGCCCTCTCTATAGCTCTCACTGTCTTTCTCGCACCCTCTCTATAGCTCACTGTCTTTCTCTCACCCTATCTAGAGCTTTCAGTGACATTCTCTCACCCTCTCTATAGCTCTCACTGTCTTTCTCTCACTCTCTCTCTATGGGCATTACTTTCTTTCACTATCTGAACACACATGCACACGTACAGATGGACGTATGTGTACGTATGCATGTGAGAGTACATGTACACACCGAGTGATTCATATATGTTTGTGCATTTTTAAAATTTTGTGGATGTCATTAATTTTTAGTTGGCTTAGTAAGTATTTATTCTCGTATCTACATTTTGATATAAGTTCTGATCGTCTGTTGAGTAGTTTTTTTTTCTTCTCGGGGAATGTTATTATGACTAATTTTTCTTCGAGTCAAAATTTGCATTTTCGGGATAGGTTGTTGTAAGCTGGTGCTGTTTTCGATATTTTCGAGGTTATTTCCGGTGTGTGTTTGGTTTGAGATATATTTTGATAGTGTATTGTTGTGTTCATATTTTTTTATTTTTTTATTGTTGAATGATGTCTTGTGAGCATAGTTTCTCTGTTTCCTGGTGCCTTCAGATACACCGATGTATATTCTTCTTTTTTTGTAGATAGTATTGTTGCTTGATATACTATACAAGTTTGGAGATGATTATTGTTTAAAGGACACCCATGTTTGTATTTGCAATTGCATTTGGGTTTATTTCTTGTTTGTGGTGTGTTATATATATATATATTTATTATTATTATTATTATTATTATTATTATTTGTAGCATGTTTTCCTCTAGCTGAGTTTTGGTGTGTTTCTGTTGAATATGTGTAGTTTGTTTGATTTGGAGAAGTGTTTGTCTATTAGTTTGTTTTCACATTCTTATTGTATGGCGGATTAAACCAGATTATTTTTCTGGGTATATTTAGGATTTTATTTTGTTATGTTAGTTTTTCAGAACATCCATAATTTTTTAAAATGCTATCTCGTAGTCTTCTTCGGCGTTATTGAAGATGGGTTCGTTTGATGAATTATCGGATGATATATTTCCCATACATTTTTTTAAATAAAAATATTCTTATGCGATCTTAAAGTAAAATCATTTCAATGCACTTTTACAGTAAAATCATTTCCAATGAATTTTTATTGAAAAGTGGGTCTGATCTTGTATATAAACTTCTTTTGCAGGTTGTAAACATTTTGGTTGTCTTTCTAAAGTGAGTTTTTTTCTTTTTCTTTTCTTTTCTTTTTTTAAAATTTTAACTTTTTTTCTTCACAGCCTAAAAGCGGTGATGGGCCAAAGATACCCAAACATTATATAAAATATCACTTCTCTTGTCTATCCATTAGCTCCTTTGATCAGTGTCCTGCAATGGTTCCAAAATTCTTTCAGGCTAGCGCACCCTTGGCTATCCCAATTAATTTTTATCGTCCCCTCCCTCATACACACATGCGAACACACAAGATTTTCATGTTTCAAATTGAAATCAACAAACTTAAACACAAATATATATTTCACAAATAAAACCAAATCTATTAGGTAATCTGAACATTAGCTACATAAATGAGAGTAACCTCTCCTTGTTTATTTCACTTTGAGGAAGCCATATGTTTTGGTCGGCTATTTTCATTTCACCGTAAATCTACACTGAAAATACGAATTTATTCGAATCAATACAACTGCATGTGTTAACACGAAAATATCATAAAATGTGTTCTTAATTGTGTTTGAACATTATTTGAAATGAACTTAATTGTTATTAAGAACACATTTTATGATATTTTCGTGTTAAAACATGCAGTTATATTGATTTATGGTGAAATGAAAATGGCCTACCAAAACATATGGCTTCCTCAAAGTGAAATAAACAAGGGGAGGTTACTCTCATTTATGTAGCTAATGTTCAGATTACCATCTATTAAGTAATTTTATCTAGCAGTTTTTAGATGTGCCATCAATATGGAAGAGTAAATCAACATCTTACCAGTAACCATAGTAACATAGTTCAACGTCTTCACAGTCACTGTTAATGGGATCTTGGGCTAGACGGGCGGTCGGAGAGGCCCCCTCCGATCAATCGGCTGGTCACGTCAAGCCCTAGCACCTATATGATTTTCCCAACCCTATTGCCCTTATGGCAAGCCCCAACCCCTTTTTATTATATGGGTGCTAGAAGGCGGTGGCTGAGGGTCGACATGTCCTGGGAATGACGTTAAACTCTATCTGATGGTGAGGTTCCAGTTTTGGAGGTTTGGGGAATGTGGAGCACCCTTTCATCACCATTGCTCCCTGGTCCACTCTGACCCGGAGTGGCAGTACCTGTTAGGGTCCCATCTATGGGTTAAATAGAAAAATGTATTCATAAAAAATTCTATTATCCATTAAGAATTGATTTATTTCAAAACTTTATCGGCATTAAATGACCCACTGAGGTTGATATGCCGTAAAACAAAACAAACCAAACCAAACCAAACTGTTAATGGGATGCTTGTGCTTGGTGCAGGAATATCAGCTTCTCAACACCAGGCTGGAATGTTCAGACTTTTGCCACTGATTTCGGACGACGTAACAAAACTATGCATTCGTTCATAATTCTTATGACAGTTTTATTCTGTATAAACTGCATACACGTTTCTTTACCTTCGTATCTATGACATATATTTTAACATTTAGATTTTGTAAAGAAATAACTTATTTATCAACTACTCCTAATGTCACCGTGCGACCCTCACAGACCCTTTTTGCCTCACTGCCCCGTTATATATTTCCACTGCTCCCAGGTGGGCAGTACCGCCCACTTTGGGGAATATTGCTGTACACAGTCGAGTGACAAAAACGTCATATTTTTTGTGAAGCCAGTTTAGGATATTTCCTATAAGTCTAACATGATAAAAGGGGAACCACTCTTGACTGATAAATTATTTATATATTTATTGATCTACTAGGTAAAAAGAAGACGGGGTTAGGGTTAGGGTTAGGGTTTAGGATTAGGGTTAAGGTTAGGGTTAGTTTAATGGGATAATAAATAGATAATTTATCAGTCAAGAGTGGTTCCCCTTAGATCATATTAGACTTGTAGGAAATACCCATAGGTTGTTTGAATACATAGAATATAACTGCATTTTTTTTCTTTTTCTCCTAAGCCCGTCAATAACAATATTTTGTTTGACGAGTTAGATCGGAAGGATAACAAATGTATAAATGCAAGGGAAACAACTCTGATATTTTCTATGTAGTAATTATGTAGGATTAATCTCCCCTTGCAACTAGTGAAAAGAACATTCCTTTCGCAAAAATGACAGCCAAATGAATTAGGACAACTCGTCTTCGTGTCGTGATTAGCCCCTTATTTTTGACCTTGCGCCAGACTTAGCCGAGTTTAGTAATTATGGAATCAGACTCTTAAGACACACAAGCGCTCCATTTTTGTAGCCTTATGCCAAAAGTGCGATAAATTACTTCATGATTGGTTAAGGAATCCGACTCTAACACATATGAGCGCCCCAATTTGGTGGCCTTGAGCCCGATTAATCTAAGGTTACTGAATAACTACATGATTATTTAAGGTATCTGACTCTGAAACAGATGAGCGTCCCATTTTTGTTGCCTTTTGCCAGACTAATGTAATTTTAGATATACACGTGATTTAATCGGTCAAAAGTGGACATGATTTTCTCTCTCGCAAGCTGCATGAAAAGTGCTAGGGGCAGTAGATGTCACTTTACACCGCGTTCATACATCGAACGAAGGTATTCGACCTGGTCAGCCGAGCCGGACTTTTTAAAATGTTGCAGAAGATACGCTATCCACCCAGACTTCTTGGGATCATCATCTCCTTCCACACAAATAAGCACATGTCAAACACCTTTGACAGTTAAACACTTATTCATGGAATGCAGATCTTTTGGCTCACATCAGAAACCGTTATTTTAAAGCAAACAATATGAAAGATTTGTTTGAAAATATCAACATAGAGGATATTCTCTCTTTTTTAAAGAAATAAAATTATACCACAGAATATAGACATGAAACAAATCAATACCATACAACATAATCCCCAATAATGCTAACACATTGTTAAAACCAATTACTAAAAAGTATAAATATAAATACACGATATGTATCACTTCCTAACCGTTAGGCATGACATAACCCCAGACGGGTTGATATGCCGTTAAAATCAATAAACAAACAACAAACAAATAAGCACAGTACAGTCCGTTTTAATGTTGCAGCATCTGAGGTATTTCCAGTCAGCAACGAATTGAAGCAGGGCTGTGTCCTTGCACCTATGTTGTTCAGGATATTTTTCTCCTTGCTTTTCCAGTGCGTCGTCAGGGACTGCAACGAAGGGGTCTGCATACACACCAGACGGCAAGTTGTTCAACATCGCTCGCCTTCGAGCTAAGACTAAAGTCACGAAGGTTCGTGAAATGCTATTCGCCGACGATACAACCTTGACGTAATACAGCTTGTAAGCTGTAACAGCTTGTCAGTCACCTCACACATGCTTGCAAAGAGTTTTTGACTTACCATAAATAAGATAATTGTCATGGCGCAAAGCGTGGACACTCCACCAAATATCACAATCAATTGGCCTAGCCATTGCCAAATCAGTAGCCTCCAATACTGAAGTCAATAGCAGAATTGCGAGAGCAGCAGCAGTTATGACCAAACTGGTCCAGAAAATCTGGAACAATTCCCGCCTAACTAAGAAAACCAAAATACGCGTCTACAAAGTGTGCGTTCCCAGTACACTCCCCTACAGTAGCGAGGCGTGGAACACATACTCAAGCAACGAGAGGAAACTTGTCAATTTCCACCTCAGGTGCCTACGATGCATCCTACACATTCACTGACAAGATAAAGTGCTCAACATAGACGTGCTGAACCGAGCAAACATGAACATGTTTGACATCATCTGCGTGAGGCATCTGCGCTGGCTTGGTCATGTAAGGAGGGTGGACAAAGGCCGCATTCCGAAAGAACTAGTGTATGGTGAATTAGCCAAACGCTCCCGACCGGTAGGGAGACTACACCATTGCTTTAAAGACATCTTCAAGAAAGGTCTTTTGAAGGGGTCCAAAAGTTCAAGTTAATATCAATCCTTTGAAAGTCTCTCCAGCAAACGAAATGCAATTCCTTTCCCAACTGAACACGCCACTCTCACATCAAATAGCAGTCGTCAGATTTCACTTGCCGTCCAAACACTTTCTTCCTCGCTCGCTCTGTCAGCGACAGCCCGTCTTTATTTCTGCTCGTTCGAATGCGCTTATGCAAATTCGGATATACTTTATTTGGGTCTCTACTAACAATACCTTAGCTACGAGGAGGTAGCGAGTTCGAGTATCCGTAGCCGCTCACCACTGGCCAAACATATCCTGACGCGCTTTGTGGGGGCTGGGAATCCGCTTGTTCATAGGGCTGCCTTTCAGTCTCGTCACAAAAGGCATGGACATATGCCACATCAAGACCAACACATGGGAGGTTGGTGCAGAAAACCGAGTGGCCTTGTGCCTCCCTGTCGAACAAGGCACAAAAAGGAGTGAAACAGAGAGGAAAGTAGCCGCCACAGCAAAGAGAGCCAGACAACAACAGCCCCAGCAAGCATCGCTGTTTGTTTTCAGTCACTGCACCAGAAACTGCCATTCAAAAATTGGCCTGTTCAGCCACTCGCGCAGATGCAGATTTTTTAAAAAAATTGGACACTACGCCATCGTCTTTAGCGGATGCCAATTTCTAAGAATATCAACCTTGTTTATTTTCTGCCTTTTTACCACGATGGCTATTTTTTTTTTTAATTTAATTTAATTTTTTTATTTTATTTCATTTTTGTCTGCGTTGTTCTATAGAAACCTAATTTCTTTTTATAAAAAGCCTCTAGTTGTAACTTGTTTTGGCTACATTAAATTTCACTTGATTCGACGGTGCAAAAATGTAAATATTGTTTTCGCTCATATTTTTCATTATTTCCATAAGCTGAAAAAAAAGAAATCTTTAAAAAACCATCAGGAATTATTTTTAATGATTCTGGAAGTACTTAGTGAATGTATATGACTTTTGAAACATGTATTATCCTTTTATATTATTGTGATTAAATCATAAACTAACTTTGTCTTTTCCCTACCGAATATTCAGTGTTAGGTTATCTTTTTGTACATTTCAGCACTGCCATTGGACATCAAAGAGAAGGGTCCACAAACCGGTCCACAACTTCCAAAAGTTTAAAAAAGCACTGGTGTCCTTCTTGAAAGAAATATCATTATACCAAAAATATAATAAAGCATCCAGAAAAAAGTAAAATTGTCACCCACCCGCTTCAATTTTTCTGAAATTTCGTACAGTTGTGGACTGTGTTAAGTTAGACATTCGCCAAAATTTGAGCTTTCAATTCAAAGAATTGGCGGAGTTATGTCGATTTTTAGCTCTCCAAATTTGGTGGGTTTCGCGAAAAATGTTGACTTTTGTAATCTATTTTTGTTTGTAAAATGAGTTCTAGAGCTTCCCCACTCCTAAAAATTGGTTTATAAAAGCATTTTTACCCCAAAAAATCAAAACATTCTATCGAAAAAGTCTGAAAGTCAATACAAAATTTCAGAAAAATTGAAGTGGGTGGGTGACATGGCCTGGATGATTTGAGTTGGAATTACCCATAAACTTGAACTTTTTCCTATGAAAATCCCTCAAAGCAATTTATAATTCATTTAGCAACAAACAACTACAGACAACTTACAATGTTAACATTTCTGTCGCCATGGTAGAGGTTCAGTTGGATAATCCTTGTAATCCTAGTCTGTAGTATTCCTTGAAATCCCAGGTAAAAAAGAGTTTAGTATATGTAGGTCTCCTTGTTATTCTCGTCTGTAGGTCTTTTTGGCAGAAAGTTCAATTTTGAAATTGATTTGAGGACAGTTGCAATCGATCTTAAATGCTTTTCTGTGCTCGTCTCTGATTAGCCAATTTTTACCGAAAGTGCATGCTGCTGTTGGGAAAGTTTATAAATAGGAGTGGCGATTTGCCATACATCTTATACTTACATCGTCCAACATGAAAAATACTTGAAAAACATAACATTAAATCTGACCCTCGGTCATAATTCACCGCTTACTATAAAATAACCATGGACAGGTTGACGTGCCGTTAAAATCAATCAATCAATCAATCAATCAATCTACGTTATATAAAAGCAATATGAAAATGAAAAAGAAAATTAAGTCCATTTTGAAAGAATATAACATTTTTATTTTGTTTCTTCTTATTATTATTATTAATACAAATTCATTGAACTTTCGTTAAAAAAATACAAATTAAATTAGTAGACAATAGCAAAAACGGAGGCGGGAAAACAATTTAGTGACGTCACAGGTTATAATCATAGGAAATTAAAAAAAGTCCCGGATGAGCCATTCATTTTATTTCTATAAAAGTATATATACGGGGGACAAGACTTTCTGACCACGCTGTCAACAAGGTGGTCAAAATGTCTTGTCACCCCTACATATTGTTTTAACTTTCATTATTTTTTATTTTAATAATATCATATATGTCGTGTAATTATTTTACCTCTAAAAATATGAGGGGGGTAACAAGACTTTCGAACCATGCTATACATTATTCTACAGGGTGGTCTGAATGTCTTGTCACCCCTACATATTGTTATTTCATCGTTTTTTGTTTTAATATTATCATATATGTTGTAATTAATTTGTCTCTAAATCATATATATGGGCAACAAGACCCGGGCCACGCTGTACATTAATCTACACGGTGGTCTGAATGTCTTGTCACCCCTACATACGGTTTTAACTTACATATATTTCTTATTTATATATGATATAAATATATAAGTTACGTTACTATTTTACCTCTAAAAATCTTTATTGATTAAATCATTTTCAAGAATTTCGTGTTATATTATGTAATTATTAATATATATATATATATATATATATATATATATATATATATATATATATATGTGTGTGTGTGTGTGTGTGTGTGTGTGTGTGTGTGTGTGTTATGAATATAAAAGGAATGGTGAATAAACAACACAATTCAATTAATACTTTGTCTTTATTTGTTCAAGAAATCTTTAAACAAAGACGTGATAATAATTGAACCTATTGTCTGTGTTGGTTATTCACCCTTCCCTTTATATTTGTCATTTTTTGTTGGATTTTCTTAATCTGTAGTTTTCTTCACGTATATATACACATAAGGTAAAAATATCCAATTCACTGGTAAGTTGGGGATGATCCTATTTGGGATCAAACCCTCATGCGTCGAAAATCGACGAGAGAGTCCATAATATATATATATATGTATGTGATAACAAGACTTTCAGACTACCCTGCATATTCGGAATGTTCAGTATCTTGCAGAGAGAGCGAAGGGGGCGCTGTCTATGGACGTCCAGTTTCATGGAACATCCAATCAAATGGAAAAATATAATTGTACAGAAGGTTACCCGATTATTACGTTTATTTCATGAATTTCCATATAACCAATGTGGCAATTTATGTGAAATCTTATTATAATGGAGATTGTGTGTCACCCACCCACCATGAGCTAGGTTATTTTTCACCTGAGAGGGCGGCTTTTAAGCTAGTTGAATATATTACATTATGTTTTGTGCAGAACCGAACTATTAAGTAGTTCGGAAAATAATGTCCGATTTTAGAAAAAAAACTTATTTCCGAATTAATGTGTTTGAACAGTGTTTTATTCAGCTAAAATATTATGTTATTCAATTTCCAAACATCTTATCATAATGTAAATTGTGTGTTTGTAACCGAAACTACGTCACCCCCAACGTCACCAACATCCCGAATTAATGAATTTGAACAGTGTTTTATTCAGCTAAAATATTATGTTATTTAATTTCCAAACATCTTATCATAATGGATTTTGTGTGGTCGTCTGTCTGTAACCGAAACTACATCACTACCAACGTCACAATTCCCTTCGTTATATTCATAATTGTTATTAAATAGTCATTGTTTAATCTTAATTAGGATCTTATTTATTAACAAGGTTTCAATTAAAGTCTAGCTGTGATAGATTTACCTCAAAACAGCCCATATTATCAATGTGTTTAAAATCCTGCAATGTGTCTCATATATCACTAAGAAATAAATGTTTACATAGTATATGGTGTGAATAATGCACGTATCAGTTTTAATAAAACCGTGCTTAATAAATAATTACTTGGTATTGTTGACTTCTAATATTATTGTTTAATTCTCAAACGTATTGAAAGCAATTCTATTTTATACTGAAATCAATTAAAATAAAGTAAAAATAAGTGTAACCTTTTTTGTGTTCGTATTTAATTTCATTAGTTTTTCTAATTCAATATAATATTTGATTATATTAAAACTTAAATATTTGTGTCTGGAGGGTGCATTTTTATGCTAGTTTGAATAAAAAGTTTATTTCAAAAATTTCCAAAGGTTTTATATTTAAAAAAAATGTTTGCTTGAAGGAGAAATAGAATTAATGTGTTGGTCCCGGGCATCCATAAAACTCCTCTACACGCCACTGAGAGTGTTGTAATTTTATTTTTCGTCCGAGTGTTTATGAAAAATATCCAATTTGAAATTTAACTCTTTGCCTACCACATTTCCCCAACGGCTGTACCAAATTTTCTGGATATTTTCTTAACTGTATGATGGGATATTTCAAAGTCTACCGTAAAAGAACTCTTTCTATTAAAAAAAAAGTCCTATTATTATTGTAATCTAAGCCCTTTTCAATGTAAACAAGTGACATGTGCGAGAGCCGCTGCCATCGGATTACGGTAGGATCCCAGTGGTAGGAGAGTTTCTGTGAGTGGCTTAAAGTAGGCAAAGAGTTATGTTGTCTTAAGAAATGATTAATTTCAAAGAATTTATTTTACATACATCTCTTGAATATTGACCTCCCCGAGTTTTGCACTGTCTACGACGGATTAATAAATTGGGTTAGCAAGGTCCCTTTTTTTTTCTTTCCCTTTTTGTGCGAAACATTAGGTTATATTCTTCGTTATAATTAACTGCAAAGAAAATATTTAAGCTATAAGTCATGCCGTGTCAGGTGGGTTTAGAATACACTGACTTTATCCACCCCCTGTTGAGGGGGTAAGACCCTCATCCAAAAAAAGGGCGGGGTGTCCTTGGTATGACACTAAACTGCAACTGATGGTAAAGCTCCAGTTCTGTAGCTCTGTGAAGTGTAGAGTCACCCCTTCATTGCCATTACTCCCAAGTCCACTCTGACCCGGAGTGGCAGTACCTGTTAAGGTCCCATCTATGGGTCAAATAGATCTGTTTAAAAATTATCCGTATTCGATGGGACCGGGTACCAAAAACCCTTAAGAAACAACTATACAAAAAAGTAACTACGAATGTACAATGAACTCGATTCCCTGACCTCTAAGCATAAAATAACCCAAGATGGGTTGACATGCCGTTAAAATCGATCAATCAAGAAATTATAGGTCCTTGTGGGAAATTTATGTCTTCATCCACGAATGGTAGAAAAAACGTCGTCGTCGTCGTTGGTGTTTTTGCTGTCGTTGTTGTTGGTTCAGCTTTAGTTAATAATAAGTACTTTATTGGAGAATACAACTTTTGCTTTTGTGACTGGGACGTCCATTGCTTTTGAGATTGCTTTTCAGATGATAACGAGGCTAGCTCTGACCTGCAATAGTAAATAATAAAAGAAAACCATAAACA
>CM042160.1:55162478-55169978 GCA_023376005.1 Doryteuthis pealeii | reverse complement strand
TGCTATTTCTATGTATATTTTCATTTTTAAATATCTTCAAATATAAATCAAATCTTCATAATTTTTGCACAAAAAGCAACAACTTCTGATATTTAATGTGTATATACATTTACTTTGTAGTTAATTGTTTTATTTTTGTAGTTTTAGCTGGACATACATACATACCAACTGTTCTTTATATATGTATAGTTAGATTACATTAATAAAATTACATTTCAAAAATTATCACAAGAAGGAAAACTAACTCACATACAAACAAATTATTAGTGCACGGAAGCGATAACGCTAATCTGTTTCAATCCAACATAATGAAAAGATGAATAGAAGGAAAGAAAGAGGAAAGTGAGTGTGTGCGTGTGTTGGGGGTGAGAGAGAGAGAGAGAGAGAGAGAGAGAGAGAGAGAGAGAGAGAGAGAGAGAGAGTTAAATCAAGATTATATTAATTTTTACATATTGAACTATTTAGCAGTAGCTTTTAAGTAAACATATCAAACTTTGTAATACTTAAATTATCACGCTGTGGTATATCCACGGGTCCTGCTCGTTCAAAATAATAATAACACTAAAGTGCATATGTAACGACTATTCTGGGGCAGAATTACTGAGTTGTTTTTAAAAACTGGCCTACTGATTTTAATGTAAAAATCCGACTTTGATTTTTAAACAACGAAATCCCAAAATGATATTATTTTCCCAGTAGTTTTAAAATCTGACTTACGTTCTCTTGGAACAATATGGCGGCAAGAACCCGACAGGACAATGGCATTTATCTCCATTAATGCATCTTCCACCATTTTCACATTTTCTTTGACAATGAGCTGAAAATATGAATTTTAAAAAATACACACAATGATTTTATAATTTCAAGTAAACTATACATTTTTTTAAAAAATTAAATTAAAATTTTTTTTTAAATTAAAAAAATTGAAAAAAAAAATTAAAAATAATTTTAAATAATTTTTTTTAAATAATTTTTTTTAAATAATTAAAAAAATTTAAATTTAATAAAATTTGAATTTAGATTTTTTAAATTTTTTTAAATTTTTATTCTTATTAAAAAGATTAAAATTAAAATTTAAAAAAAAAATTCTAAATTAAGAAATAGTTTAGATTAATTTAAAATAATTAAATATTTCTTTAACTTAGAAAATTTTTAAAATTAAAATTAAAATTAAAAAAGTTAAAAAAAAGATTAAATTTAAATTTAAAAAAATTAGATTAAAATTCAAAATAATGCATCTACCACCATTTTCACATTTTCTTCGAAAATGAGCTGCAAATATTTTTTTTTTAAATACACACAATTATTTTATAATTTCAAGTAAACAACTATTAAAAAACAATCAAACATTCATTTGTTACGATTTTAGTGGCCATCTTTTAAGCTTCAAGCAAGAACGCTTGTCCATCGGAAATCCTTTGTATTAAGCAGAGCGCGATCCTTGATAAAGAATCCTCAGTCTGGCAAATCCTTCGTCAATGGACGTCTCTCAGTATCAGCGATTAAGTAGTTAACTAACCACGTATTCGGGCTATTGATTGGCTGAGGTTTAAACTACGAGACCTCGCTTAGTCTATAAATTTAAGTGGTGTATTGTAGCACGCCTAATATATCAAAATAATCCAACATCATTAATAGGATTGAGTCCTGGAAAGTTCTCGGCAAAACTAAGAATAGAATATCTTACATAAGACAGGCCATTTTGTAACATAACTGGAGCGAGGGGGGGGGAGATGTTTGTAACACTGACGTGTAAATTAGCACGGAAAAGTTTTTAACAAAAATATGTGTTAGATGAGAATGGAAAGGTTTAAGGATGAATCATCATAAAGACATGGCATTGTTTTTATTGGACGAGCCGTGAGACGTGGCGAAGTGGAAGTGAGAAAGGGGGTGAGTGGGTAGAATGTGAGCTGAGTCAGACACAGTGAGTTGAAAGGGACATCGTGATCTCGGCAGGGGGGGGGGATAAAAATCTCATGAGAAAAAGAAGTGACCTCATATTATTACTAAGACTCACAAGGGCAAGATGGCCACAAGAATATTAACACGTTCTTTAATGTCCATTTACTTTAAGAACTTTCGGAGATGAAGTGGCTTAAATAATATTTATGTTCACATTTTTAGGATCTTCCGAGACAAAAAGTCTGCATATGAAATTATGGCTAATTTAGTGGGAGGTGCTGCCCCTCAATATATATATATATATAAGTTAAGAGAAAGGAAATGAATCCGACGGTATAAGTATAGATAAAAGGATATGAAAACACACCGTTAAAATGAAAATATTTTATATCATATTCATAGCTAATATTGAACAATATTTCGATTTATAAAAATCATCTCCAGAGCTTGTTTTTACTCCGGACTCATCGAGAGAGGAGCTGAAAATAATTTGAATTCAAAACGAAAACATTGATGTTCCAAAAAAGCATGATGAAACGACCGCATGACTTGCACACTTTTTGGAACATCAATGTTTTCGTTTTGAATTCAAATTATTTTCAGTCCGGAGTAAAAAAAAAAAAAAAAAAAAAAAAAAAAAAAAGCTCTGAAGATGATTTTTATAAATCGAAAAATTGTTCAATATTAGCTATGAATATGATATAAAATATTTTCATTTTAACAGCATATTCTGTTCTTTTCATATACTTTTATCTATACTTATATATATATAAAGTGGTCAAACAATGTGTTTGAAATGGCAAAGGCCGACAATTTTATATATATATATATATATATATATATATATATATATATATATATATATATAGTTTAAATGTTGTGTATTTTGGCAGCAAGTTATTTTTATGCATGTGCTATTGAATAACACGGAGTACTCTTTCTTCATTTTTTGGATCTGTATTTTTTCCCAGTCGTCTGCCGATCTTTTTTGTGTTTGGATCCAATTGATATATTGATGACGACTGGCGAAACAGTCGAAAGCGCTCGGGATAACAGTATGAGAAATATTCTATATCAATTGGATCCAAACACCAAAAAGATCGCCAGACGACTGGAAAAAATACAGATCCAAAAAATGAAGAAAGAGTACTCCGTATTATTCAATAGCACATGCATAATATATATATATATATATATATATATATATATATATATATATACAGTCCCGTTGTTTGTCAAGTCAGTTTCAGTTCTGGCGAATCGGAAGAGAGGTCAATACAGAGTTTAAAAGTGTCAATCACTTTTCCCGTGTTTTCCACTTAACCTTTAATTTTAAACCCAAGCTACACTTACCGTACATAATTGATAGATTACCTCCTAGCCTCTAAAGCCGGTAAAACCTTGGTAGTAATATCTCTTCCACAAAAAGCGATGCTAATGCACACATAGGGAAGGTATGGGGTGCTATAAACAGATTATCAGTCATATGGAAATCCGATGTCACTGACAAGTTAAAGTGACAATTCTTCCAGGCTGTAAGTGTATCAGTGCTACTGTATGGCTACACCATCTGGACCCTAACGAAATACCTAGAGAATAAGCTAAATGGGAGATGCACAAGAATGCTGCGCGCGATTTTAAACAAATCATGGAAACAACACTCCGCAAGAAAGCATCTGTACGGCCACCTGCCTCCTATCACACAAATCAATCGAGTGAGACAAACAAGTCATGCTGGACACTACTGGAGAAGCAAGGACGAACTCATAAGTGATGTTCTCCTTTGTGAACACCAGTGTGGGCCTTCCAGCAAATGGGGTACATTGACCAGCTCTGCGTGGATACTAGATGCTGCGCAAAGGAGGCAATGAATGATAGGCCGGTTAGCGAGAGATTGTCATGGTGCTAGCTCGACATTATGGTGACGATTAAATATGTAACAGAATAAATAATTAAGAAGAGGCTATCCAACAAGCAGAGTATTGGATTACTCACCGTTTTCGCAGCGAGTGCCGGCATATCCAGCTTTGCAGGTACACTTGAAGGGTGAACCACAATATCCACCATTCAAACATGGAAGAATACAAACAGCTGAAAGACAAAAAGAAAATCGGAAGGTTTTCATCAAAAAAAAAAAAAATGTTCGGCTAGACGATTAAAAAAAAAGTTTCTCAAGAGAGCAAAATTGTTTTAAAAATATACAAAACTCTAATAATATGATATTTTCCACGTACCCCACTTGGACGGGTCAGCCACAAGTCCCTATTTATGTGGGACCACCCACAAGCCGAAGCTCATGGGGTGGCGGGTGAAAAATTGCGTCGATCCCGTCGGCATTCCCCCTCAAGGGGGGTGCCTCAGGCGCTGGGCCATAAACCCAGTCCTGCCCCTTTAAATCGAGGGGGCAGGTGTTGCCTGGGGGGATGGCTCCCTGGGATCGACGCTATTATTATAACATCACCGGTCCAGCGGCTGAAGCTCGCCGGACCCCCAGTCGAAACCGGGTAAGGTAAGTAACTCTAATAATATTACTATTGTCCTCATCTTCATTGTTATCTGTACAACGTTTCGGTCGATGTGCCGTCCGGCCTTCTTCAGGTATTTTTTGTCGGACTCAGGAACAATGAAGATTAGGACAATAGTCCGAATAATACAAATAATACTAATTATCAAGCCTCATCTAAAAAATTCAGAGAAATAGTATCTAATAATATTCATCTACATATTAATACTCGTATTCCTTATTTGTTTTTAATTTAATTTTTAACCAGAGCGTGTTGCAAGGTGATAACGGTCGTACAATTAAGGAACACGAGTTATTCATATATATATTACTCGTGTGATCTATCATTCAATATGAATGCATTCTTCGTTGATCCATAGTATGACCTATGGATATATCACACTATTATCCTTGACTCTTTGAGAAAAGTTTTATTCGAATGTTAATTCCACTGTAGATTATTACCAGAAATTTCTTTGCATTTCCCAACATTTATTCCCCCCCCCCACATTACTTTTCCAGTTTTGCCTTCTCAAAAATAGCAGAGATTAGAGTATTCTTATTATTTTTAAATGTATGATTTTAAATACATGTTTTTAAATACAATTAGAAAATGACTAATTTATTTAATATTATATTTAATATATATTATATATTAATTATATAAATTATATTAATATATTAATTATATTAATTATAATTAATACTAATTATAATTAATATATTAATATATAATTATATATACTAGCAAATATATGCAACCTCCGGGTGCAAGTATTTAAGTTTTAATGTAATAAAATATTGTATTAAATTAGAAAGGCTAATGAAACTAATTAAGAATACAGATAAAAAGATTTGAAACAGAGGGAGTATAATAAAAAATGGAACAACTGAAACTTACTCTTCCATCACTCTCGTCTCTCATTGTTATTTTTTCTAATTTAAGTATTTAGTTAAAAGAGGAAGTAAAGAATAAAATGACAGTTATTTCATCTTGTTAATGGATTTCATTTAAGATTCATTGAAGAGATTTTTGCTTATATTCATTAAAATAAAACCAAACAGTTAAAATCAATAATACTAAGCACATATTTATTAAATTCGATTTTTTAATATTGATATGCAAATTAGCCTTCCCGTTCACACTGTAAACCGCTATTTTGTTGTATATATAAATATAATTGCATTTTGTCAGTATGTAGACATAGTTAACAGTATTAATAATGTAAGACAATTTTATTAATAATTGAGGTTTAGATAAAAATAAAATCATGGAGAATGTGATGTCAATAACTAAGAGAATTGTGACTTGAGTAGGAATATAGTTTCGGTTACAGACAGAAAAACACACAATCTCCATTATAATAGGATAATTATATTAATCATAATTAATATATTAATATATGATTATTATTAATTAATAATGATATATCAATATAATATATATCAATATAATTATATATAATAATATATTAATAATAATAATTATATATGATAATATAATAATAATTATATATAATAATATATTAATAATGATAATTATATATAATAATAACATATTAATAATATTAATTATGATAGATATATCAATATATAATTATATATTAATTATAATTAATATTAATTATAATTAATTAATAATATTAATTAGTATATATGATTATATTTAATAATTATATTTAAATACAATTAGAATACAATTATAATTAAATACGATGAGAAAATTACTAATTTTTGCGTTGAAAAATCCTCTTTTCTTCGATGAGAGAGCAAAACTTTACATTTTTCGGAAACTTGCTGTTACACCCCTCAAGTAGATTTACTGTTAGGATCAGTCTTAATGAAATATCTAGAGTTACTCCCCTTGATGAGTAGGGGTCAATTGCCTCTCGTGACGGGTGCAGTGTGGGAGTTAGGAACGGAAATGGGACTTCAGATTTGACACATGGCTTGGTACACGAACACAAGTTCGAACACAAGTTGAGCTCTTAAGTCATTGTTCTAGCGTCGAAGCATTTCTCTACCCTGCGTTAAATAAAACCTTGTTAATTTCCAACATTTAGGTCTTTCTTTTTTATTCGGTGCTCCGTATTTTATTTGTGAGTAAAAACATAATAGTACGTTACCAGTTATAGTTGGTGCTGGGAGGATATTTAGTTGTCTTCCCATTCACCTAGTTCCAATATAAACATTAGTAAATCCATTGAGTCACTAATACTAAATTATTGAATTAGTAACTTTGTTGGATATTGTACAAACGGAAATAGGAATTTCCGGTTAGATTAAACAAAGCAAAGAAAAGACGACAAAAATGACAAAGGACTTTTTCCCGGTAAAGCGAACAAAAGAAGGATGGGTAACGATAAGTTCGGGAATAGTTATCAGATCGGGGGTAGAGATGCGTAGGCGGTTGTCAATACAAAAGCCAGAGGGTCGACACCAGAGGGTTAGTTAGAGTCAGAGGAGAGACAGCCGACGGGAACGTGCATGACCGGCGCGGTCGCGCACCATCGCTGCCAGCGGGCAGTGAGGTTCGTCCACCCCTCTTTGCCTCAGATCCCAGCAGTGGTTGTAGTCATTGTTAACCCTCGGTCAATTCATTGTCAATGCTCGCCGCCCACCACGTACAGCCGAGAGGAAGAAATAAAGTCGAACCTCCTCTATACTCATGTGTTGTGATTTCATTAAGCGACCACTACATATATCGTCTAGCGTTAGAGACGATACCCGCAGTATACCCGCTACGATACGTACGCCGATTTAGCAGCGTGAGTTTGAAGAAGCCGCTATATAACATATATAGAATTTGATGCCAGTATATAACAACTTATTTTATCATAGTATTTGGAATGTGTTAGGATCACTCCTAAAGAAATATCTAGAGTTACGCCCCTTGATGCGTTAGAGACAGTTGCATCCCATAAAAGTTGCATTGTGCGAGCTAACACCGTAAATGGGACTTCAGCTATGATATATGCCTTGGTTCAAGAGCTAGTTGGTCGCACAAAAGTTGAGCTCTCAAGTCACATTTCTCAATCCTGCGTTAAATAAAACCTTGCTAATTTTACATCATTCGGGTCATTCATTTTTAT